>JAXQQM020090544.1:0-373126 GCA_034641835.2 Pinus albicaulis | reverse complement strand
CCCCCTTTGGAATTTATGGTGTTAAACACCATGTTAAACACACACATGGTTTATGAGAAAGATAACATACACAACCAAGAGACTCAACACACAATGAAGGATAAGTGTGAGGCTTTCTTATTTTTCCATTATACATGATGTACATTTATACTAAAATGGTGTGACTCTTGGTTTCATATTACAATGGTGTGACTTTTCACAATCCACACCTACCCATGTAGGATTAGGTGTTCCAACATCCCCCCTTAATCCGAAGGGGTATGTGTGAGTCCAAGAAAAGAGTTGTAATACAAATCTGAAAAGTATGCATGGCAGCACTTGGGCTGAATCAACTCTCTGAAATGTTGGAAAAAATAGGTGGTTTAAGGATGACCACTAACACTGGAATGAAAAACTTGTTGTAGTTCCCAGAACTCTTCCAAAACTGGCAAGAAGCTGAAAGGTTCTGCTAGAGCAATTTTCCCTCATAAAAAAAGGGAGACCTTCAACCTAAAAGAAGGGAGGTCTACTACCTGTGATGGTTTTAGGATTACCAAAAACTCTAGAATGCTTGTAGCATTTCCTAGAACTCAACCAAAGTTGGCAAGAAGCTGAAGGCTTCTGCTAGAGCAAGTGTTCCTCATATATGAAAGGGAGACCTTCGACCTAAAAGAAGGGAAGTCTACTACCTGTGATGGTTTTAGGTTATCCACCAACCAAATATGATGGTTTAAGGTTTTCCATCAACCGAAGGCATGCTCATTGGCATCCATGTCTTTGGCTACATCTCTGAATTTGGAATGACGAATTGTGGCTCAGGCTCGCTTGAACTGTTGTGTCTCTAGCTACAACTTTGAACATGGAATGAGAGATTGTGGCTTAGGCTCGCTTGATCTGACGTCGAAGCTTGTACATGACCACCATTTTTCCCCCTGTCAGGGACAAGGTGAGATGATGGCGAAAACTCAACTGCAAGTTTGCTCAATATTTGTGAACATGTTCTGACATGCAACTTAAACATCTTCTTGGCTGCTGATGCCCATTTCCAAGAAGCGATCTATCCAAGATGAATCTTGGTTCTTGCAGGAGGCTTGTGTCTGAAGCATCTGTGTGAATAATGGGTGTGACGACCACAGTGCTTGCATGGATGAAGATCAAAATAGTGATCTTTCATATGGCCAACTCGATCACAGTGTTGGCATTTTTCAATCTGTTGTTGTTGTTGTCGAGCAGGATCTGGAACAGCTGCAGGTGAACTGTCATACATGAATCCGACATTTTGAAATATGATGGGCTTGGTGTAGTCTGGAATATGAAAGGACACATACTTGTCATATCCAAGATCAGTTCGGTGCTTGTTGTGGACAGCCTCTTCCCAAGATCTGATGATGGGCTTGAGAAGTGGAGGTTGAACTGCTGCATCTGCATGTACATCTGCTCTTGTACAAGGAACTGAATGGGAATCAACTACAAGTTTACTGACTTGCTGCTGATGGGAATCTTTCACAATATTCTGAATAGAAAAAGGTTCAGAATGGTGACTCTTTTGTTGAATTTCATTTTGTTAAAGTTGAGATTCCAACTGCAAAAACTCAATCTTTTCTTGTGCATCTTGTAAACAACCTTGAATGTTACAAAGAGCATTCTTGCTCATTTTTATCATATCATCAATATTTGAATGAATGAGTTTACTCAAAAACTCTAATGCCTCATTGATTTTAGCCATTTTCAACAACTTAGGCTCAAAAAATGAAAAGGTGTCAGCTTCAACCGAAAATGCACTCGTTTACAATGCGATTCAACAAATACAAATGACTCCAAGGAATTTCCAACTATGGAAATCTCAAAGTACAAAATCTGCTCCTCAAATGATGGAAGACAGTCAACAATTTTCTAACAACTCAAATTTAATGATTGAAACTATGAAGAAGATGCAAATTCCACTCACAATACAATGTCAATATCTTTGCAAAAATATTTTGTAAATGTGCAGCTGAAAACACTACGCAAGAAGCCTTTAAGGCAGCTGAATTTTCCTTCAAAGAGTTGTTTTGCACCAATAACAACTCATCTTAAAATGTCAATTTCTTCAGAAAATCACCCTTATGCCAAAAATCACACAATGTCAAATTCACTTTTCTCTAAATATAGTCCATGCCATTTCGTCAATTCTGCTATTCATTTTCTCTCATTCCTCTCTCTCTCTGTTTTTTTTTTTTAATTAATTGAAAATTAATTAAAAAATAAATTAATTAAGAATGGAGGGAATTTAAAAGGAGAGGGAAATTAAATGGGAGGGGGAATTTAAAAAGAGTGGGAGAGTGTGGAATTTCAAAACCAAGGGAATTTTTTTTTTAAATAATAATTAAAAAAAAAAAAATTATGGAGAGAATTTTATAAAAATGGGAGGGGGGTGTATTGTATGGGGGGACGGTGGATATTAAAAAATTTTGAAAATTTTAAAAAGGCTGAAATTTTATTTTAAAATGCTAGGCAAATCGTTGGGAAGGCCGAGCTGAAAAGGGGGGGGGGGGGGGGGGGGATAACAGTGAGGGGGGTGGGGTTCAATGTAGGCGGATGTGTATATGGGAGAGGGGATGGCCGAATATGGGAGGGTTTATTATATTAAAGATTGAACGGAGAGGAGAGCTCGAGCTATGGTGAGCGAAGCGGTGGTCGAAGGGAGTAGGGCGAGGGAGGTAGGAGTATGTGTAGGATGCTGTGTCGTGGAGCTTGGATTGTGAGATTGGATTTATGGGTTGTGTGAGCTTGGATAGCCGGCATGAGAGGGGTAGGATAGGGAGGTAGGAGTGGTGTGTGACGCAGAGTTGGAGGGCTGTGAACTTTGGTGAGGGGGTCGGGTAATGCATGGTAAGGGAACGATGTAGGAAATGTGGGGAGGGCTGTGATAGCGTATGAGCCGAGGGGTCGAGAGTTTTAAAGATTGAGCGACTGTGTTAGAGCAAGGAGGGTGGAGAGTGAGGTAGAGGAGGGGGTGGGTTAAGGGGTACGGGGGCGTCGAGCGTATTGCAGTGAAGGAGTATAGCAGGTGCGGATAGGGTGTAAGGGAGCTCTGCGCAGAGTGGTGAGTGAGGAGCGTATGGGAGAGGAGTATGCGTGTAGGGTGTGGAGTAATGTATTGCAGTGAGTGCGTATGGATATGGGTAGAGAAATGAGAGCAGGGTTAGGGGAGGCCGTGGGTTGCAGGGGGGGCAGGTCGAGAGCCTGAATAATTTTTATTTTTATTTGTTTTTATTTTTATTTTTAAATTTAAAAACAACAGAGATTAGAGAAATTGTAGAGTCAGAGATTTGCAGGAAGCTGAAACAACAGCATTTTTTCCAAATGTATAGCAGAAACAAATCCAACAGCAGAAAATGCAGAGATTGAAGAATTTTTCAGCAGAAAAAAACAGATTTATTTTTCAATAAAAACCAGAAATTTCTTCTTCAGAGACCCAATTTAAACTATTTTCAACAGCTCTTCAAAATGCAGAATAAAGGCAGAAATTGCAGGAAAAATAAGCAGTGAGAAAACCTTCAGATGCACAATGCTACTTTTCTCCAAAACCAATGTTGCTCTTCTTCAAGACGAAATTTCTGAATGTGCCAATTTCTGAACGCTGCTCTTCTCAAAATAAATTCTTGAATGCTGCAGAAATCTCTGAGTGCTGCAAAAATGCCAAGAATTTTTGCAGATATGCACAGGCCATAAACACAAATGGCTCACTCAAGGTTGAGCTGGTTATGGACGTATCAACTCCGATACCATGTTAAACACACACATGGTGTATGAGAAAGATAAACATGTACAACCAAGAGACTCAACACACAATGAAGGATAAGCGTGAGGCTTTCTTATTTTTCCATTATACATGATATACATTTATACTACAATGGTGTGACTCTTGGTTTCATATTCCAAGGTCACTTGGACTCCATTGTGACTTTTCACATTCCACACCTACTGATGTAGGATTAGGTATTCCAACAGATGGCAACACTTCCTCCAACACTCCAATACTTCCTCCAAGACTTCCTCCCCCTTTAATTCTGAGAGGTGCCTTTATTCCTCTGCTTTCTTTTCAGAAGAGCCTTTCTTCTTCTGCTTTCTTTTCCTCCCCCTTTGACATCAATGGAAAAGGGTTGCACAATTCCCAGTGTAGTTTCCATCTTTGCATTACTTCTCTCGGAGTTGTGTATAGGCCTTCTTTTTCTGACTTTATACCTTGCTGTTCTAGACTAGTGTATAAGTGTTGTTGGGAGAACACTTTGAAATTAATTGAGATTGCATGAATGATGTCCCTTACTGCTTGATAGAGGTGATACATCCCTTACTGTCTGATACTGAATTGTCTACTACACTGTTTCTGTTTCTTATATGGTAGCCTTTGCTGGTGTATTTCCATCATTTTTTTTTTGTTTTTTGATCATATCAAAGAGTATCACCTACAAACACTACCCCTATTTTATCTCTTATATATTTGAATGGTTCTATAGCAAGAGGTTTTGTGAATATTTCTGTTGTTTTTTCCTTCGTTGGTACATACTCCATCTTTCCTACTTTCTATGTTATTTTTTCTCTGAGGAATTGGTACTTTATTGGAATGTGCTTGGTTTTCAAATGAAGTAATGGATCTTTTGATATGCTTATTCCACTTGTATTGTCACATTTCATAGAAATAGGTTTAGTGATGCTTACCTTCATATCTTGGAGAGTTTGTTTCATCCACATTACTTGTGTGCAACAAGATGTTGCTAGCTATGTATTCCGCTTATGATGTAGATAGAGAGATAAATGTTTGCTTCTTGCTTAACCATGCCACTAGAATTTCTCCCAAATAAAATGCACCTCCACTTGTGCTTTTCCTTTCATTCACACAGTTAGCCCAATCTACATCTGTATATGCTGTCAATGTGAATTCTTTGCCTTTCGGATACCATAGGCCATAATGTGCAGTTCCTTGCAGCTATCTAAATATCATCTTGATTGCTAGCACGTGATTTTGTTTTGGTGCTACTTGATATATTTCCACAAGTCCTACTGCCAACATAACGTTTGGTCTAGATGCAGTTAGGTATAGCAAACTTCCTATCATAGATTTGTAAAGTCTTTAATCTACATCTGGGGATCCATCATCAACACATAACTTGCATCCAGTGATCATGGGAGTTGACACAGGTTTGCAGTCTTCCATTTGGAATCTTTCAAACATGTATCTTAATTATTTTTCTTGCGAAATGAATATGCCTTTGTTATTTTGTAGAATTTGAAGCCCTAGGTAGAAGGTAAGCTCTCCAATCATAGACATCTCAAATTCTGACTTCATCTCTTTTGCAAATCCTTTTACTAACTCATCCTTGTTGCTAACAAATATGATTTCATCTACATATACTACTGCAATTAAGAGTTCATTTTCATCAGCCTTTATATAAAGATTACTGTCTACTCCTCCCTTCTTGAAACATTGTTTTTGAAAGTACTTGTCCAGCCTAGAATACCATGCATGTGGTGCTTTTTTGAGACCATATAGGGATTTATTTAATCTTCACACATAGTCCTATTTATCTTCTTGCTACAGGGGAAAAAGTTTCATCATAGTCAAGTCCTTCGATTTGAGAGTATCCCGTACATACAAGTCTGGCTTTATTTCTGATTACATGGCCTTGTTCATTCATATTGTCCTTGAATATCCACTTTGTGCTAATGACATGTTTCCCATTAGGTCTTAGCATTAACTCCTAGGTCTTATTCTTCTCAATTTGGTCTAATTATTCATTCATAGCATTTACCCAATATTTATCTTTGCTGGCTTCATCGAAACTATTCGGTTTTACCTATGACAGCATGGCTAGGTACACTTCCTCGGTCTGTTCATCTAGATGTCTTCTAGTTTGGAATCCTACACTCTTGTCTCCAATGATTTGATCTTCACGATGGTTCTTCTGAGTGTGTCTGAAGGGTCCTTTTGAGTTTATTTCTGTATCTTCTATTGTCCTACTCTGTTATTTATATTCTTGATTCTCATCTTCATGATCATCTGGAGGATTGGAACAGTTTTTGCTTCTGGTTCTGTCTGGTAGACCTTCGTCGAATCTCACATCAATGATTTCCACAATTTTATGCAGTATTTCATTGTAGCACCTGTATCCCTTACTCTTGGATGCATATCCAAAAAATATTCCTTCATCAACTCTTGCATCATACTTCCCCAATTTTTCATCATTATTATTTATGAAACATTTGATGCCAAAGACTCTAAAGTGCTTGATTGATGTTGGTTTCCCAAGCCATAATTCATATGGAGTCTTCTCACAATTTGATCTGAGATGAAATTTGTTGAGAATATGAATAGTTGTGTGTACTGCTTCTTCCCAGTAGGTTTGGGGAATGTTTCTTTCTTGCATCATTGCTCTGGAAATCTATTGTACTGACATGTTTTGTCTCTCTGCCACTCCATTCTATTGAGGTTTACCTGCAATTGTAAACTGTTGCTTTATCCAACATTCATTACACAGGTCTGCAAAATCATCACCTCCTTTGTCTGATCTAATGCATTTTAGTTTACATCCAGTTTGATTTTCTTCCAGTGCCTTGAATATCTTAAATTTCTCAAACTCTTTGGATTTGTATCTAAGAAATGCCACCCATGTTAATATGGAAAAATCATCAATTATCAGCATCAAATGCGATTCTCCACCTGGTCCATTTGTTCTTGAAGGTCCGCACAAGTCCATGTGTATAAGTTGAAGAGGCTTACTTGTAGATAATTGTTCTTTAGATTTGAATGTTGTGCGAGTTTGTTTTCCCAGTTGGCAGGGCTTACATATGGTATTTGGTGGCTTCTTTATTTTAGGAAAATCTCTGACACCTCTATTTTTTCTTAGTTTTATGATGTGGTCAAAATTTAGATGTCCCAATCTTCTATGCCATAGCCAAGATTCGTCAAGTTTGTTGATGTGGCATGCTTCATTATCTTCTTCTACTATATAAACATTACTCTCTATTTGAACACCTTTGACCAAGGTCTTTCCTATGGTGATTGACCTTACTTCACAATATTGGGCTCTGAAAATGACCTTACAACCTTTATCACACATTTGACTAACACTTAGTAGATTGGCTTTTAGACCGTATACAAATAGTACATCCTAAGCCTCTCCTCTTCCATTATTCAAGATGATTGTGCCTTTTCCCTTGATTTTCCCTGCTTTATCATTACCGAATGTTACATTCCTAGATTTATTTTCATCAAAAGTTACAAACTTGATTCGGTCTCCAGTCATATGTTTTGAGCACCCACTGTCCACATACCATGATTAATTGTTTTCATCTTAATCAATTAGAACCAGATCATATTTATTTAGCTTCCTTTTCCATTTCACGCAATTGTTTTCTCTATAACCTTTCTGAGGAGATGGATCACAGTATTTGAGAGGACATTTGTTAGACTTGTGCCCATTTTTATGGAAGCTAAAACATTTGATTTTATTTCTGAATAGATTGTGTACATGAGTGAATCCATTATTGTTCTTAATTCCCCTTGAATTTCCATACTCCAATCTCTGTATATATGCTCTGCACTCCATGGCTTTATCACCGAAACCTTTACAACAAAAACAATACCCATGGAAGTAGTATATGTCTCTCATAGACAGAGTTGTTTGAAGTAGCCTTTTCGTTTGTTGCATCTTTTGCTGGTTGGACTGGATTTTCTTTGTCTTACAGTATGTCGCAATATGTCCTAGTTTGTGGAAGGTAAAGCAAGTGATGCTTCTCACAGGGGGAAGGAACCTCCCTTGACATCTTCCAAATTTGTTCAATTCATCCTTAGGAGCGTATGAGCCTTTTGCAGCTGAATGTTTCTTCATTTCTTTCTTTTTCACTTGAGGTTACTGCTTGTTTCTGTTTGTTTCATTATATATCATGGTCTTCTTGGTTTCTAATTCTATGGATTCCATTTTTGCTGCTTCATTATCCTTTATAGATTTTACAAAAACTATATTCTTGTTGTCTTTTGCCTTGAATTTGCTAGTTTCTCCTTCATAGCCTATCCCAGCCTTTATATGAGGAGGTCTTTGAGCATTTAGAATTTTTTCCAAATGTCCAGAGATTTTCATTTGAGAAATATTCATATTTAATTAAATTTGGGCCTTTTTTAATTTGTTCCTTAGGCTTACCACTTATTCTTCCTATTTTTCTCGCTCATGATTTTTGTCCTTTATTTATCTTTTCAGAATATCCTATATTTTCCTTGATTCTTCTAGTTAAATATTCAATTTAATAAGATCTTCTGAATCTGGTTCTATGTTTTCATATTTCATAAGAATCTCTTTCTGTTTCTTACTCTTAAGTTTAAGTCTGTCTATTTCCTCCAGGGCACTAATTAGCTCACCCTCAAGATCTACCTCACCTTCTTCTTCAAATTCCGGAGATCTTCCTCAAGCTCTTCCTTGGCTATCAAAATAAATTTTGATGTTACTTCTTCATTGGGGCATTCATCTAAGCTCTCAGATGCACTGTTGTCTTGTTGAGCATAGAATGTTCTTCTATTAAATTTGTTCCCTTTCGGCCTATTTCTGAAATTGGTGTTCTCTTTCCCTCTTGAATGATTCTCTATTTTCTTATGAGGACATTTAGATGCATAGTGCACCACTCTTCCACACTTAAAGAACTTAAATGGAAGTTTATATTTATACTTACCTGTGCCTTTATCCAATCTTCTAACAAACTTGGCCTCTTCTTCATCATAGCAGGAGCATGTACCTTCCTTCTCTTCTATGCACGTATTTGCCTTAAAGGTTTCCTCCCTCACATTTAACTCCCCCTTTGGAAGTCTCATCTCATAAGTCGTCAAGTTTCCAAGCAATTGGTTCATGGTCAATGTTTCCCAGTTTGTTGTTTCTTCTATGGCAGAAACCTTAGGGTTAAACCTGGATGGTAAATATCTCAATATATTTTGTACAATTACACATTCCTTAATGGTTTCTCCTAGAGCTATCATGTTATTCACAACTTCCGTAACCTTTAAGAAGAAACTGGCTACATCTTCACCTTCATTCATTTTTACATTTTCAAACTGAGTTCTATAGGCTTGCAGTTTGGCCATCTTCACCTTTTTATCTCCCTCATGGACATTTTCTAATGTATCCCAGATATCTTTGGCAGTCTCACTGTACATTAATTTGATAAATTATGACTCACAAAGACCACTTAAGAGTGCAATCATTAGGGGAATTTTGAGCTCTAAAATGGGCCTCCTAAGGAAATAATAAAATAATAGCTAAACCAATAAAATAATATTTATGAATTTTCAATTCACATTTTGCACCACAATCCATGTAACCATAGTTAAATTCAATTCAAAAGTTGTACCAAAATAAAATTGATAAAAAAATTGTATTGATGTGACTATAAATAAGAATAATTTTTTCAAGAAAAAGTCATTATCATTGAACAACTAATGCATTTATCCTTTGTACTTAAATAACTTAAAATAAAATATAAAAATAAATATAAAAATTCTTAATTATATTATATGCTATTAATTAAAATTTATATTATTTAAATTATATAATAACATGTACTTAATATACTATATAAAAATAATATAATAAATGTATAGTGATATGCATTGTTTCTTTCAAGAAATATGAAATGACAATATTATATTTTTATTCAAAAAGTGTGAAATGACATTTATTATAAGTACTTTACTTTAACCATGAGTTTTTATCCACCATTGAGAATGTGACAAGTAAGTACCTTTAACTCAAGAAATGCCACCTCAACCATTAGGGATGATGTCATCCTCTAAAATGTGATTGGTTCTCATAAAGTGAATTTTGATTGTACATTTTCCTTAGGAGGCCCATTTTAGACCTCAAAATTCCCCTAATACATGGATTTTGCATTAGCTATGAAATTTTGATTGGCTTCTTTCTCTGTGTCGGTATCCTTTGGAGCATATCTTTCTCCCACAACAACCCAAACTTCTATTCCTAGAGACATTATGTATGTCCTCATTATTATTTTCCAGAAAGCATAGTTTGTACCAGTAAACAATGGGGCTTTATTTGTTGAGCATACTTCTAGGATAGCCATTTTGGGGACCTAGGATATCCTTCTAGTTGTTAAATAGATATAGAAGGAACTGGCTCTGTGTTGGAATAGGGTCTCCTGCAAGCTGCGAAACTAGTCCATTTTGTATATTTTTTATTATATTTAGTCTAACGCAGGGGTTTTGGGGTGGGTCAAAGCCCCTCATGCATTGTAAATGGGTCAAGGGTAGACCAAGAGTTTGCAAATGATGGTTTGCAGACCATTGGATGTGTATGCTAAAATAGTATAAGTAGTTTAACCTTTTTGAGTTGTAAGACAGACTTGGATTAAGATTGATGTGAATTTCGAATTAGTAGATCTATTTGGGTTTGTTTGGGGAAAGGACTCCTGCCGGTTGTGTGTGTGGAGATCCTCAGTCCTGCTGTGTGCAGACCCTGCTGGCTGTGTGTGCAGGTGGGTTTTGGGGTATGTAAGAGACTTTTTGATAAGTAATATATGCGAAGTATTGTAGATATCTGATGTTGTTTTATCTATCTGGTTCTGGTTATTATGGACTTGAATTATATATGATTCTATTACGAACTACGAATGATATGTGTTTATGAGATGGAAATTATTTGTGTTATGATAACTGTATCTACAATCTGATTAAGTCTGCTACGAAGATATTGTTTATGCTTATGCTTGGTTGTCTACACGTGGATGCGAGCCTGTTATATAAATCTGGTAAAACTATACTCTGGTTAGTCATTGAAAGTCCTACAAACAACCTTTCGCTGCATAGATAGGATAGTTGCAGAACGGTTCGACTTAACTTCTCTCTCTCTCAGGGTGCAGAAACCTGGTTCCAACACCCACCCATACTATTTCGGGTGAGACTTTGGCCTGCGCAAGCAAGTCACTGGTGAATGGGCCAGTAGTATAGGGGTTTGTTGGAAAAACTTAACCTCCGAACCTGGGTTAGGACCCCTCAAGCCAACAAATGGTTCTATTGTCAGGATCGGGAGAATTTTGAGAGAGGGATCGAGTAATGACAAGGCCGTATTGGAAACCTGAAAGAAAATAAATTGATGAATGGTTTGAAAGGAAAGTCAGGAATTCACAGTAAAAGAAAATCGCAGTAAGAGGTTGACCACTGAAGAGTGGAAAAATAGGTATATTTTCATAGAAATCTATGAGATATTCTTCATAACTATTGTGATCGAGCTCCAGGAGTGGCTCGCAAGGTTAGTCGAATTTCAGAAGTGTTGGAAGGACAAGCGGGTCACACATTGGACCCCGAAATTGATCCAGTAGGTAGAGAAGGCTAATAACACCATCACTCGCACCGTAGATCATTGGGTGGATAGTGTGTTAGGAGGATTCGTGATGGAATTCGAAATCAATCAATTTTTCTCCTACTCCGAAGCGGAGAGGAGATTATTCAAAGGATTTAGGGGTAAGTTTCTGAAGACTTTACCATTGTTGATTAAGATATTACTGTGCGAAAAAAATTATTCTGTGTAGCCACACTGAGTGAATGACTGTTGATCTGGATGGAAGTACGAAGCGAAGTGGAAAATAATATCGGACCAACCTAGAAGGAGGTAGATATACCTATAGCCCGGTAAGAGAAGCAGTTGCGCAAAGTTCTTTGGCCACACCACTTTCAAACCAGCGTAGGGATAAGAACTCACCTACACCTCCACCACCAAAAGATGACATGGCTCCGCACATGAAATTTCCTACCTTTAAGGGTGTGGGAGAGGAGGACATGGAGCTATTCTGGTTTGTCGCAGAATCAGTATGGACTGCGCAAAACGTAGCTAGTGACATGGTGAAGAGGGAACAACTATCCCTTGCCTTCAAAGGAAGAGCTTTGGATTGGTACATGGGATACATTGGACAACATGCAAAATCAGCCATCGAAGAGGTCAAGGATGCCTTAAAACAACAGTTCAAGAAGCCTAAGTCCTATTCTCAAATAGTGGTTGATCTAAAGGATTTCAAGAAAAGGGCTTCTGAATCAGTAGGGGAGGCTGATCAATGGCTGAGGAAGGTGATTAGGGAAGGAGGATTTCAGTACGACAACAGAAATTACATGGATTTGTTCATTGCTATGTTGCTACCTCACCTGCATGTACCTATGGGTCACCAAAATTTCGAATCACTGGGAAAATCCCTAGAGGTTGCTATGAAATTAGAAGTTGTGCCCAGAGACAATGGCCAGCTAGGCTTCTAGCAGATCCAAGGACAACTGGAGGCGATGCACATAGAGATCCAGAACTTGTGGAAGGAGCGAGGTGCAGAGGCTAGCCTGGAAAGATGGTGCATACGTTGCAGGATGAATGGTCACACCAAGGATAACTGCCCGCTGTTAACAAACTACATGAAGGCTGGGGGACCTAGTCCGCTGCGCCCTAGGGAAGTGACAGGACCAATTGGGCCAGCACTATGGTGCGATCATTACCGCGTTGCAAGGCTACATGACACGAACCACTATCCCTGCCTTACTGCGTACGTCCTAGAAGTAAAACAACAATGGTGCAGGTTCTGCAAGTTGGTAGGACATGATGAACAAAACTGTCAGACGTACGATTTGATGATCGATCGGGGGAATCTCTATAGGGTGCAGTCAGACCCATCCTTTCCCAAATCGCTCTAGAGTATAGGGGGCTCACCGGCAAGGGGCAGGGGAGGTGGAAGAGGTGGAAGCGTAGGTCGGGGATGAGGGAAACTCATCTGTTATAACTATGGAGAGATAGGGAATTTTTCCAGGGACTGTCCAAACCCCACAAGACAAACCTGCCAATATTGCAGGAAGCTAGACCATGTAATTAAAGATTGCCCAACCTTGATAGGAAAGATGCAGGAAAATAGCTGACACCTACGCAAAATGCGCATAGGGTTAAGGCAAAACTACGAGACAAATATCCAAGCATGAATATCATAACACGCAGTGGGATTGCCACTAGGGCGCCTGAGGAAAAGACTGCAACCAAGCCTCTGATCCGACCAGCAGTGAGAAAACAGGAAGGGTTGGATCTAAAAAAGGAGAAAGAAACATTTATCTCAGCTCGCAAGGACTTTGCTGAGGCAAAGGTATCAACTTCGCAGCCACCTGGGGACCTCAAGGTAGATGAGGAGGTCAAACCCTTTTTACAAGAATGTATGAAGCTTCTACGCAACCTGAGGGCTATGGAAAATCTCCAGTGATTGATATATAGGTGTGCAGCATGACCTATCCTCCCTCCGGAAGTCAAGGAGGTGCATAAAATCCATAGGGATAAGAAATGCACCAGCAGGGAGATGCAGTTGACTATGCAGATTGGTGATTATGAAATGGATCAGGTTATTTTAGACCTAGGGTCAGATGTGAATGTATTTCCCAAACAAACTTAGCAACACATGGGGGAACCTAAGTTGGAATGGTCCACTATCCAACTGTGTATGGCCAGTCAAAAGAAGATCATTCCATTGGGAATACTACCAAAGATTGTGGTGGATATCGCAGGGGTTAAGGTATGGGCTAACTTTGAAGTAATTCAGATTGTTGAAGATGCGGACCCCTACCCTGCGCTCCTAGGCTTGGATTGGGCCATCGATATGGGAGGCATCATTAATCTAAAGACGATAAGCATGGTGTCCGAGAATAACATCACAAGAGTAATAGTACCATTAGATCCGGCGGAGGGTGAACGATACACAGAAACAGTGCATGACAAAGAGGATGTAGATCACATCTATAAGTTGACTGCGTGAGATGAAGACTAGATCAACCCCATGATGGAGGGGGTACTCTGCTGGGAAAAGGACAACGAATGTTTCTCCGACTTTGATTGGGAGATGGGGAAATGGAAAAAATTATTATATGATGTCTCCGCGCTAAGATGCCTTTGGATCATGAATAACTTCCGCTGCATCTCCTCGGAGGTAAGAGATCTACCTTATTTCAATGGTTCTGGTAAGGTTAGGGACTTTTTGTGGGCATTTAAAGCCGAGGTTCTCCAAGAACGTCGATTATGGGCCTGTAAGCTGGCCATGCAAATATCACCTGCGCAATGGTGGGTAACGCATGACGAGGCATTCCAGGATTGGGAGGAGTGTCAAAATATGTTGATCTTATGCTTTGAGGCCCCAACTAACATGTGAATCAAAAATTTCCTTGGGACCAAAGATCCACACAAATATCTGGTCGCTTGGATAAAAAAATGGTGTGATAGAACTGCCTAAGAGTGGGTTCATCTGCTTATTCATGCCTTGGGACCACTTTCCACTGCATGGCACTTAGATGCGAAGCTCCACCAGTGCACCTGCCACTGGGAGGCTTTGAGGGATGAATTTTTGGGAACATTTGGGTTTGTAGGCGGGGTAGAGGCGCTGGATGTAGCTCTACAGGACATTAACACTGTAGTATGGAGTGAATCACACCTGTGTATCACACCTAAAATACCCAATTGGGAGCCACAGACACCAAACAGGATTGAATTTTGCAGCCTAGCCCCAAAAGAAGGTAAGAATGATCCATGAGAGGGCCTTGGATCATAATGGAATAGGGTACGCATAGATACCAAACCACTCAGGCTGCGAATGGATAGAATTAAGACGCACCACACATTGGAAAAATTTGGGGATACAGATATTATATCTCCAACAAATCCCACAAAAAAAGAGCAGTTGTGCTCACTTCTTGGCCACATAAGTTATTAGAAAAAATTTATTCGAAAATATGCAATAATCATAGCACCTCTGAAATTATTTCTCATGGAGACGACCCGGTTCTGTTGTGATGACACAAACATACCTTTCGGTTTGAAGCACTTAGGGCTTAAGCCTGTGTTGGGGGAATTGCGTAGGAGGTGCAGGTGTTCGAAATAGGTTTAGCAAGAACGCCAAAAGCACTGGAAGTGCGAAAACTAGCTGTTGGCATAGTCACATCTAGTAAAAAGAAAAAGTTACCGTTAAAAGGAGCGGGCCACTGGCATTTAATGGGGCATATTTTGAGAATTTTTTACCATTTACCTAATGGTAAGTTCCAAGTCAAGGTTACCCCACTATTGGATGCCTGTAGACGCTATAAAAAGGGTTGGATAACTCAAACAAGGGTTTTGTCTCACTTGCATAACTTGCACCTATATTCTTTATCTCGCGCAAGCCCGAGATGTAAGATTTTTCAGGTCTGCACTGTCCCTCTCATGTTGGATCAAACTCCCCCTACTAATAGCAACCACCCAGAATCAAGATTCATTTTTCGCGCTAGGATGAAAGCCACCAACCCTGCTGAGCCCTTGGCCACCACTGCCCCAGAAGTTGAGGAAGTAATGGAGATCGGGTTTGAGGATGAAGAAGTTCAATCAACGCCAGTCACAAGGAAGGGAAAAGAGCAGGCACAGGGCTCAGGGAATCCCCCCAAAGCTGTGAAGTGGGCTTCAGGGAAGCCTAGGACCTCCTTGAGGCATGCCAAGTCCCCACGAGAAACACCTCAGGCTCAGGCTACGCAGGAGGAAACTCTTCCTGCCAATCTGATCAACTGGTTACCTCCCTTCATCCGTCAGCGTAGGCCCTCAACACGCACACCAAAGAACCTTGATGGCTTGGTTACCTACCTGTAGACGCCGCTAACCCTAGGATAATTCTATGTCGTGAGCGACCCTTACGGGAAGCTCCATGAAGTTAAATTCGAGGATCATGACTTGTAAAATTACGAAGCCTTCCCTGAAATGAACCCCACGTTGTACTTCGACACAATTTACGTGGACGATGGGGTCATAATCATTCCTCAGCACTGGGTAAGTGGATTGGCCAGATCCAGGCTCTTGAACCTACTGCATATGCCCCACTTTGGCCATTACAATGTCACTGATCGATTGGCCCGACAACTACTTTCCCTAATTCACAATGGCTGCCTATGGATTCAAGATAGGGTCCCCATAGATGTTTCATTAATTCATAGAATCACGGGCCTTCCCATGAATGGGCCACACCCTCTGGAGCGTGTGGGCAAGAAATATGAATGGGACACCATTGAATATGTGTGTAATACCTACCATGTCTAAAGGAATATGTGGGGCTTCGTTATAAAATCCATGAGTGACCCGGCTATGCAGATGGGTATTATATTACTAGCTTGCAAGCTAATGCAGAAGTGTTAGGTTGCAACCATCCCTGCCTATGTCATTCAGCTAGCTAGTCAATGTGCGAAGGGGGCCTGCCTCAATTGGGCTCAATACTTATGCGACGAGTTCTTAGCCAACGTCCGTGAATCGCAGGAGCAATGGAAAGCCTTTTTCTATGCCTAGATATTATTCCTTATAGCCCTGGTTGCTTGGGAAACCCCTGTGGAGTCAGTCCTCCCTGAGCTCCCTCTAGATATATGTGAAGGGGCCTGGTATGTGTTTGTGCTCAACCTAGTCTCCTAAATTGAGTTCATTTAATTGTCAACCAGGGTTGGTAAACTGCTGAAGTGTGGTGCACTATATGTGCCTAGGTGTTTGTTTCTTACTGCATTGTGTCTAGTGTTTTATGATGTTTTTGGGTTTTTTATGGTTTTATGTTCACAAGGGAAAGAATTAAATGCTGGTGGAAAGAAGCTACTGGTTAAAAATAGAGTGAAGCCTAAATTATTGATGACAAATGACAAATGCAAATACTGAAACAGAACCAAACCTAAACTATGAATTAGCAAAATACAAAGCTTGATAATGACTTCAAGAAAATAAATCACAACATGAATTAACTTGTCCAATTCATTCATTAAAGATGTTTTGGAAGAGCTTGAGAAATGGGCAGCTAAGTGTAAATAAAGTTCTCCTAACTAAACAATTAAACAATCAACTTATAATGATACAACATCTCATCCATGATTAAAGGTTTATTGAAACATATTTGGAAAAGAACATTTGTAACATCATAAGATCTCTACTCTAAAACTAGCTCCTAATTCTATTCTGCAACTTAGTTTAACACCATTAAACCTCACTCAAAAGTTATAGATTTCATTTTAGAATAGTCTTTGAGGAAAGGCTTGTTTGTGAAATGGTAAAAAGGTTGCAAAAGTACTCTAGGCCTTAGACTGATACTATCTTCTGTCCAGATGATTATGAGTTAATATAGGTTTGGAACAAAAGAAGTTTTGTAAATAATGAAGACCGTGGTATTTAAGTTTAACAACTAATGCAATTTAAAATGCAATGGATGGCAACTAAACTTGGAATGTAAATACAGTGAGCTAAGCTAGAACTGAACTAGGGTGCTACTAGTCTACATTGAATAGTGCTAAACTAAAAAACCATTATCAAACTTGAAACGAAATAACAGAGCATGAACTAAATGCAATTTGCCTCCGGAGTGCTCTAACTAAGTTATCATGCAATTAATCTATGGGATTCTACAGCCTATTTCGTTCATCATGAATGGTATTTTGGAAGAGCTTGTTAGAAAAATCCTGGCTATACAATTCAATGCAATTGAATACAAACATAAAAACTGAAAGAAAATACAATTAAAAACTAAGACATCACAGCTATTTCCTACTCATTGTTATGATGTTTTGGAAGAGATTTTTAAGAGTAAGATTAGCTATGCTACTTAGTGTAAACAAGCAACTGAAACCTACAGTATCACAGTTATGCCTTAGTCATCATAATGATATCTTGGAAGAGTTTACTAGAGTAAGTTTAACTGTGATAATGAACGAAAGGAATTTCAAATAAAATCTATAACACTACAGCCATTTCTTATTCATTGTAATGATCATTTGGAAGAGTTTCTTAGAACAAGTATAGCTATAATGATTAATGAAATTAACTATGAACGTAAACTTCAAAAACTTGAAAATGAACTAAGATACTTATCTAAATTGCAAAAGTAAAGCTGCTCAGGAGGCAGGGGCCCTCTACCACCAGAGTAGCATGAAATCTAGCTCAAGATCAACTCAACGCGTTCAAAGAAATGTTGTCTTCTTCATTAAAGGAAAATAACTTAAAACAGAGTATTCTCAGACTTCAGAAATACAGCAGTCAATCCACGAAATCTAATCAAAATATAGAACTTGTCTCTCAGTTTCCCGAGTTACATTTATAGCAAATCTTCATAACAGAACTTGAGATAATATGGGGATCATTGTCTTTTCATATCAAAATCGGACTAGAACTCTAAAGGTGGCAGCGTAAAATGACAAAGGACATATGGACTGTCCTTGTCCTATTAGGAGTCTGTCTCCTTGTGTGAGTTCCCACGTACAAAACCACGTCCAGAATTCTGTTCAATCTTCATGGTGAGCAACAAACGCTGAGGACATGATGTGGAATACACCCATGTGTGGCTTTTCCTAAGAGGACACCTGGAACATGCTTGAACGTGAAGACAGTTGCAGAATTGGAAACTAGCTACAGAATGTCTGCATTCTATAGCTAGTTTCAGTTCAAAATGTATTACAATGACAAAATCACAAAACTTAGCAAGTTAGCCATGATATTCATTCTTAAAGCAATTTTAACTAATTTCATTGATCATTTGAGCCTGGGATAACAATGGAAAAAAGAAAATGGAGTGAATTATGATGGAAGAAAGAACAATCTTGGGGCTCAACAGTATGCCCATCTATGGGGTTCCGGGGATGCACAACACATAGAAGATAACCAAGTCTTCTGGGTCCTCTTCCAGAGTAGCATGGCTACAACCATCAATTATTGACCTCGGCTATCCCCCACTGTATATGACAAGTACAAGAGTATCACAACATTCCAGGTTACCATGAAAAACATTCAGAGCCACATCCACAAGGATAAAACCTGGAAATCACTCCCTTATATGGTATTAGACGAATAAATTGAAAATGTGATTGCACTATGGCCTCCTGTGTAATATTCCACAATTGGGACAGCTCATGAATCAAGCAATAAAAACGCATTTCCAACAACAAATGCAATAAAATAGTGAAATGGACTCTTGGATCCCATAGATTAGTCCATATAAAACCTAAATTCAAAATTAGAGCTGAAACAAAGCAAATTATGTGGGTAAAACATATCTCCCACACCTAGAATTGCCAAAAAGTGCTAAAACCCCAAAACTGCATTTTACTGGAGTTGTTGCATCAAAGGATTGCACAATCTAAGAGAGGGTTTACACATAAAATCATAGGATAACAATATATATACTCATGTATTGATAAATAATGCTAAAGAACAAATATCTAATCTCCTTATACAAAATACAAAAGAAACCGGCAAGGGTTTCTTGTCAAACACTCTGCATACAAAATGGGAAATCCAGTAATTTACTGAATAACCACTGAAATACTAAATTAAATGAGTTTATAAGGCTGAAATATGTCTGATTTTTTGCAGATCCCTCAAGGGCTTCCTCCCATGAAAGGATGAACCTCTCAATCACAAGGAAACTGAGCAATGGAGCCACCAAACCATGCAATGAACATTGCCTCCAAAATAACGTATTCCCTAGCAGAAATAGTGTTGGGAATGTATGGGAAATGTGTGGTATGATACCACATATCTGAAATAAGTCTTGGAGCTCTCCAAACAGATCTCTCAAGTGAAGGAAAACTTCCTCCAATGAGAAACTAGCTCAAAGACTGGGATTCCAATCCCTTCCACTGCTGCACCTAGCAACACTGCACAATCGCCGGCAAAGCTGTGCTGATGATGTAGGCTGAAGCTTGGACTAAAAACCTGATGTGGAATGATGAATACAAACTCTCTCAATGAGGCTCCTCAAGGAGAGAGCTAGGATTCCCACTCGGGAACACCCAGTGCTAAACAACACTGCAACTTTGCTAAACAACAAAGCAGCAACAAGTCTTGGCAGAGAAGAATGATAAACTAGAGCATGAAGAATAATGTTTCCATCCTCTTCCTTATATAATATATGAGTTTTATTTCCCTTGGCCCCACTCAATTAGGTCATCTCCATCTAAAGATACATCTCCCTCCAAAATTGCGTTATTCCTCCTTGGATTCCTCCACCACTAAAACTGCGTTGTTGACTTAGTCAAAGAAACTTAGTTTTAACCCTGTTCACACATGGAGGTGTTTTATTAGGCTTGAAAGAGTGTCCCCTTTCACATTTGGAGTATTTTATTCCTCCTTAGGAGAATTATGGGCTTTTCTCCCCATTTATTCACCTGCTAGAGCTACTTCTAACTCTAATGTTCCATTTATCTTGGAGGCTAAAATTTTGGAACATTACATCCCACATGGAAGATAGGCTTTAAAATCGGTGCAAGGGGCACCATTGGTATCAGCACAATGTAGGTACCCCCACCTATTACCACCAAGGAGACCAAAAGCACAAGGAAAGATTTCAGTGCAGCTGCGAAAAAGGACACATAGCCACCACGAAGAACATTGGAGCCGAGACCCAGGTTGAGTTGCATCTAGGCACGGAGGAAATGAATGTTAGAGGTAAAAAACGCACCGGAAAGCCTGTCAAGGGACCCCGAAAGAAGCAGCATGTGTAGCGGAAGGAACGGGATGAGATGGTTACGTTGACAGATGGGGATCTTGAACAAATCACAGATGTTGTTACACTGGCCACAGAAGAAAAATGGGTCACGTTAGAGGAGCACCAGAAGGATGCGATCAGTGTTATCCAGGAAGAGCTGCAAACCTTGCAGCTAAAGATAGACACCATTTAGAGCAGCGTGGTTCAGGGACAAATTCCCTTGGCATCTAGCAGTACAATGCTAGCCACGGAACAAAGTCGCCTATGTCCCTTACCTAGCACCGCCCTTCTGGTCAGCACACCAAACCAAGAGATCTAGCTTCAAGCAGGTACAGGGGTGCAGCTAAATCTTTCCAAGCTACCCCATGCAACATTACAGGGTCTCCATACTGCAGTGTTTCAGGAGATTCACCACCGGGACCAGCAAGTACACCACCAACTTGGTATGGCCGAGTAGACCATCTCATAGCAGAATGTAGAGGTACTCTCTGTTGTCACACAGTAGGAAGAGCTCAAAACTCTGATCCACCAGCTCTGCACAGAAGTTACGGAAGAAATCCCGGCTGCAGCCACTCCCCAGGTTAAAGTGGAAGGATTTTTCGCAGCATTGAAGGCTTCTAGGATGGAAATGAAGGTCATTAAGACTCAGTTGGAGCAGTAAATATCTGACTTACAAGCCAAGCTGCAGCCTGAAACACCCCCGAAGGTATGAACCTAGTGCACTACGCTAGTTACCGAGGCTACCAACACCATTACAGGATAGATTGCTCAGGGCGCCCGGTTACTCGAGGATGCCATACAGCTTTGGACCAAGATCCAGCGCGATCCAGTTCTCCAGAAAATCAATCAGGACTTGCGACAGAAGGAGGAAGCTTTCGAGCAGATCGAGGCTAAATTACCTACCTTGATCCTTACACATCATTTGGCACAATTGCGGACCAAAAACACTCTCCAAGATGAGATTGAGGGAATCCGCTAGAAGAAGCATGTTATCGGAGAATGCTTAAAGCCTTAGACTGCTGCAACCTTCTAGCTCTCATAGGATGTTGATGGTGCTGTGAAGCGACTAAACCAGACACTGGAAAGTGTAACGGCTGCGACAGAGGGACCAACCTCGCAAAAGCTTTTAGATATTGCGCAGAGCACTGTTGCTCAGAGTCAAGAAGTGTTTCCCTTGTTGGTCGCTGTTGTCAATGCACTACGTGCACAGGTGGAGACCTCGCCACCACAATGACTCAAGACGAGTCACAATATTGTGTTGGGGGACTGTTGGAACAGGTTCTCCTGCAAGCTGCGAAACTAGTCCATTTTGTATATTTTTTATTATATTTAGTCTAATCCAGGGGTTTTGGGGTGGGTCAAAGCCCCTCATGTATTGTAAATGGGTCAAGGGTAGACCAAGAGTCCGCAAACCACGGTTTGTGGACCATTGGATGCGTAGGATAAAATAGTATAAGTATTTGAACCTTTTTGAGTTGTAAGATAGACTTCGATTAAGATTGATGTGAATTGCAAATTAGTAGATCTATTTGGGTTTGTTTGGGGAAAGGACTCTTGTTGGATGTGTGTGAACCCTGCTGGCTATGTGTGCAAGTGGGTTTTTGGGTATGTAAGAGACTTTTTGATAAGTAATATATGCAAAGTATTGTGGATATCTGATGCTATTTGATATATCTAGTTCTGGTTATTGTAGACTCGAATTATATATGATTTTGTTATGAATTGCGAATGATATGTGTTTATGAGCTGCGAATTATCTGTGTTATGATATCTGTATTTAAAATCTGATTAAGTCTGCTGCAAATATATTGTTTGTGCTTATGCTTGGCTGTCTGCACGTGGATATGAGCATGTTATATAAATCTGGTAAAAATTTACTCTGGTTAATCATTAAAATTCCTACGAACGACCTCTGGTTGCGTAGATTAGATAGTATCTGAATAGTTCGACTTACCTGCTCTCTCTCTCAGGGTGCAGAAACCTGGTTTCAACACCCACCCATACTGCTTCGAGTGAGACTTTGGCCTGCGCAAGTAGGTCCCTACAGAAAGGGCCAGTAGTATAGGTTTTTTTGGCAAACCTTAACCTCCGAACCTGGGTCAAGACCCCTCGAGCCAACACTTTGATACCAATTTTTTAACCCTTAGTTAAACTGAGAAGGGGGGGGGGGGGTTGAATCAGTTTAATACATTCATGGAAATTTAAAAAATTTCATTTAACTCATTTACACCTTCATTTCATAAGAAACTTAATAAATAATGGATGAAAAAACATAATGTGTGGATAAAAAGTAATTAAATAGATTAAAACATCACATCAACACTTAATCATCAAGCACATAGACAATAGATATAAGTGGAAATACATAAGGGAGAAAAACCCATCTTATTATTGTTGTGATGCAAATTCAAGCTCCAACTCCCGCTCACAACTGATTTTCTATAGGCTCCAACCTACATGAGGCTACTACCTCAAATTCTGCAAGCTACCACTTGCAAGGAAGCTCCAACTCCCATCTGTTTTCCGCAGGCTACAACCCATAGGAGGTTCCTACATTGACTAGCTACAACTAGACATATATCAAGCTACAACTTGATATGGAAGCACCAACTTCCTCACACTACAATAAAATCATATGTTTATTTACCTAGATATCAACTCTGTTTTACTCCTTCTTCAATGTTGCCCTTCCTACCTTCAAATCTGCATCATATCAGCTCTGGATTTTCACAACATCTCTATCTTCTCTTTCTCATTATTCCTCTCTCTAACCTCTTTATGAATATTACAATAACATCATTTATAAAGATCACTTCATGGTTGTTTTCATTCTATATGGGAATATGAAGTGAACAGGCATGACCCTTGCCTTCCACCCACTCATTTCCTCACTCAACATATTCGGGATGTTACAAAAATATATACACTCGTTTCATTATTAAATTGGAGTTTTGATTTACCTTGGATACTTGCCTTTGCTTCACAAACAATATAAAATAGTTAATACATTTACAGTTACAATCAAATATTTCACTTAGCCCTTTCAACTTCTTAGATCTATTGTGTGTTTGTCCTCTTTTACTTGTTGTCCCATTGTCTTTTATGTTTCTGCAGTTATATTTCCAATTGTGTTGCAACATTACTGTCTTAGCCTGACTTGACCCATGCCTTTATGTTTTACACCGCCTCTGCCTATTTCATATCTTACCTGCAGCGTTTATGCTCTTTTCTTCTCCTTTGCTCTGTGTCAAGTTACTTACCAGAGTCTCCTTCTCCCCACGTTCAGTATTTGTTATCAAAATGTCGCATCCGCATAACAACTCTGCACGAGTGTCGGGTCACTTTCCCAAAGTATTTTCTCTTGTGTTCACCCTTTTCTTTTTAACTCATAGCCACATCTATATGAAATTTTTCTTCACTTAGAGTCGCGTCTTATGCGAGTCTACTCCTGTTCAATATTTTATTTATACACCCGAGTCTTTTGCCTTTGAACCGCATCACATCTGTTTAAAAAGTCACACTTCGCACTTCGCACTTTGCGTTCCTTAGAGTTTACGTTGTAATCTCCTTTTCCTCCTCCGATGCGATTTAAAAAAGAAAAGGCTCTACATATGGATTTGAAATCCTTTGGATTTTGCCTTTGAAATTACATACCATCCGTGCCTCTTTATCACACTTCGCAACTTTTAGATTATAGAAATTTCATGATACCTGTGATTTTTCGATTTCGCAAATCATATTGAACTCCCCGTCGCAATCTGCAACTTTTAACGTTTAACAATAAAATTATCGTATGTGATCTATGATGTGCAGGATGTGGGCGAGGTCCACATCATCGTGCCACATCACCCTTTTCATCGTGGCCGACTTCTTTACACAAACCTGATGGACCTGTGGGTCATGGCCCACCTATATCTCTTTACTCGTAGCGGATTGTAATATCAGAGTTTTATAAACATACATAAGCATGCAATCAACATCAATCACTTTATCGACACTTTAAACAAAACACAATCTCTCCCAAAACAACATTCATACATTCTTAACGTTAGTTGTAGGGTCCCACAACACGGTGACCAATCGGAAGCAATCACACTTCTCAAGTTTCTCCACTTCACAGTTTGAAACTTATAACATATACCTTTAAAAAGTAAACAATATAGATGTCAATGCGAAATTTTGCTGTAATCTCCACCGTCGATCTTCACTAGATCTAACGGCCTCGCTGTACTGTCTCACATGCCATCTCCCATCCTCATCACATCGCAACCAAAATACTCTAACTTGCGATGTCTTAATTCTAAAATTTAAAACCGTTGATGTGTGATATGCACTGGATTGTTGTGCCAACACGTGGCTCCTCCCTTTATCACATCACAAGTTTCAATTCTTACCACATCGCAAGTTATTTTGTTTAACTTGCAAATTCCTTAACACATAAACACTATAATTTTTTATTTGCAATGTGCGATTTCATTTTCCACTCGACACACATCCACATATCTATCATTTAATATTAAAACTTCAATGCTGTGATTCGATCTTCACCATCTGATTCCTCCTTTGTAATTCTTCTAAGTCTTTTCTGCCTTAGTCAATTTATCTTCTTTCTATGACCACCGCTACTCTACATCTCCACTAGCCTTCCTGAGCTTCATTCAGTTTTTAAAAGCATTGATCTCTCCTAATCTTGTTCTTCTATTTGTTATTCACTCCGACTTGGGATTATCATGCTTGTTGCATGCCTTACTCACTATTTCAATCCAGAATACAAACCACCATTCTGTATTACTTCTCTAAATTCATAATTCATAATTTTTTCTTACTCCTTTGCCTTTGCTAATGGTCTACTACTGCTCCTTGTCTCTTTTCTGCTCCTCTACCTCTCTTTTATGATTTTTTACTACATTATTTCCTAATCTACTTCTTTTCCTTATTGTTGCTGCTTCTCTACTCCTTTGGCTTAATGATAGTTCTGGTGTTGTTCCTTTGTGATCCTTTTCCATCAATGAAAATATTTACAACATCCTAATCTACATTTATTGAAGGTGGGAGATTGATTCCTTAGAATTTTACAGTACCTTTATTCTATCAGTTGGAAGAGGAGAGGGAACACATTCATCATTGGATGAAGATTGCTACAACCAAAGGTGTGCATGACATAGGGGTCATGGAGGAAAAATTCACTCAGTTGGGAAGGGATTTGTCTAATGTTAGGCTCAGAGAATCCATTTTGAAAGAGCAACTTCAGGAAGCCCAGGAAGAGATTTCAAGATTAGCTTCAGCAAAAAGATAAATAAATGGACACCATGGCATATTTGTGCATGGAGGCTGTCAGTCATCAATAATTTCTCTGTAGATGAATAAATATTGGTTCTATATTTCTAAAAAAAAAATCCCTGAATATTGTGAGTTTTAGAAATCTCACCACCTTCATTATCCTTATAGAAACTTTTTCACTATTCTACCATTTTTCCATTTCATGGTCACCCTGCCACTCCTAAAATACTCCTTATGTTCTTGTGCCACTAATATTCATCCTTTTTCCTACCTATGACTTCATCACTTTGTTTTTCCCTTGCCCATAACTCCACTTTACATCTAGGGTTACCTATAGCCTAACTCATTCCCATGATTAACCAGGTTCCTCAAGCATTGATTGTCTCCAAACTATCTCTGTAGGCTCTTTAGATAAATCAAGTACATTGGATTTTGGATCTTCAATACAACACTTTGTCAATACTCTATTTTTACACTTGAAGACCCCAAACCAAATTTCATTCAAAGACCAGGTCAAAGAATCCTCCCACTAGGTAAATTAGGGTTTGTACATGGTTAAAGGTCATCATTTTGTGTTTATGGCACTACTTTTACTTTGATAGAAAGTTTCCAAAGAATTTTGTCTTATCAAATCATAAACTGCAAGTAAATAAAGGGTAACAAGTGGGTCTTGAAAAGAGAACTGGGATTTTGAGCTGAATGGTCCACTTAAATTTCAAAACATTGACCACTTGCAACAAATAAACTAGAGGTACACCAAAAACCAAACATGAATAAAATTATTTCAGAGATTATTGATGAAAAAGGGAAAAAGGTGAGGTGAACTAGACATAAATGAATGAACTTGAAAGGGCTATAGAGAACTTAGAAGACAACACTGATGATTGTCTTGAAAGCACTCCAAACATCTCAGGTTTTGGGAAAGTGTATAGAGAAGGTGAAACCATGAGTTGAACTACATAATGATAGAAAAGAAAGGATTGTGAAGGTGTTGTTGTGTGCAAGCATCCCAAAGTTTTCCAAGGTGGATGTCTTATTGCCTCAAAGGGAAAATTTATAAAGAATATCAGAAAGAAAGGTAAAATCAATGTTTTCAGTCACCTACAAAATAGAAGGACAAAAGAAGGTTTTGATTGTGTTTCTTTGAGAAAAACCCCTCAGAGATGTTTAATGAGCTTGTTAGTTGTTATGCTTCAAGGAGAAACAAGAAGGTCAAAATTCACCATCTCAGTCACCTGCAAACAAAGGTGTGAAAGGAAATTAATGAGCCAAGAGAAGCCAACTTTATGACTCAAATAAAACCTACAAAAGGAGAAGGTAAAGAGTATCAGTGAAAAGAGAGTCAAATTATCATTTCAATCACCTACAAAGTAGCAGTTTTCAAAAAGATGAAAAACATGATGTTGAGCTCCAAGGTGGAAACCAAAGATAATTTTAAGGTTTGTTCTGTGTCAGAATGAATGTGTCAAGTTTTCAGAATCAAAAGGAACAAAAATTTCCTAACTACCAGCCAAGGTGAGAAAGATAAGTTAAAAATTGTAATGGAAGCCACATAAAATTTTGAAGGTGCTATCATGACTGATCTAACACCAAGGATGTCAAAATGAGTATATTATGCCTCAAGAATAAAAAATAAGAGTTGACTTCATAATATAAGTCACCTACAAAGAAAAAATTCAGAGAAATATCAGCAAAAGAAAGTGAAAGGACTTAGAACATTAGGAAATGGGTTATCAAAGATAAATTAAATCATTTTCCTATAAAGGGTCATTTAACACTTCAACAAGTCACTTTTTCCTTGTGAAAATCATTAGAGTGTTTAGGAGAGGAAACTATGAGTTTTTCGGGTCAAAAATTGGCTAAGTGTTGTGGCATTGTGTGCCTGGAGTCGGGCGTTGCGCCCCTAGCATTTATTCCCTATGTATTTTCTTAAGGCGCTGCTTGCCTGGAGCATGGCGCTGCGCACTTGCTTGATTCTTCCCAACATGCGCGGTAAAAGGACCTTGGAACTGTGCACCTAGAACAAGGTGTTGTGCCTTTTCCCAGACCGGCCTGCCATTTTCCTGGGCATTGCGCGCTTGGCCAGGAGGGCCTCCTACACCTTGCAGACCCTCAAATAAGCTCAAAACACCCTCCAACTTGCTCCAAGGTCCTCTGAAGCGATGCTACGTGGTAAGTAAATGCCTTCAGCCATCCTGCAAGCATTTTTGATAAATTAATTGAAACAAAATCAAACCCTAATGTCAAAACCCTGATTTTCTAAAGCCTTGAAGTCATTATTCAAGCCTCTTTCCATCTGCATGCTAAAAAGACCAGTGATAGCCAGAAGGGCACATGGTATAAAGTTGTTCATTCACCTAGGGTTGTGCCTACATTCACTCTGTTTCACTCATAAGCTTTGTCCCTTGCACTACAAATAGCTTGACCTTACGTTTCTCTCTTTCATTTCAATTTGACATAAGTGAAATATTTTTCAAAACAGAGTTTGAAAAATCAACAGAGGGTGGTCATTTAGTTTTTCCTCTCACTCACATTCATACACCTTTACCCTCTCTCTCTCATCTCATTCACTTGCAAAACTGCCTCTTTCATCACCATCCCTTAAAATCATTTCCATTTATAGTCCTAAGGTTTTCAAAGGCAGAGTGGTCAAGATGTCAGACAGAGAGGGCAATGGTAGTGAAGGAGAAGGCAAAATTCCAAGGAGACATCAACACAAAGGTGGGAGGATCAACAGGTTTGAACCACTAAACACAATGGAGCTAAATGCATCTCCCTTAACTGTCTTATGCTTCCAAAATGTAGGCTACTATGAATTTTGTGAGAAGGTACAACAGGTGCAAAACCACCTTGAGCTAATGAATCTTTTCATCATCAACTTACATGAGAAACAAGTTAAACTTGCAGGAGTAAATTTTAAACTATCTATTTATGCTATTGCCAATGCGACAGGCATACCTAGTGTAGGGGAGAAATGGTTGAAGCAAGCCAATCTTGACATAAGCTACTACGAGCCATATTTAAAACCTAGGTACAAAGACTACAATAAATCCATATTTCCTTTCTCTCATTTGCTGGAGAGATATGCACCTATGATGAGGATCATTATGAAATATTTTACTTGTGAGGGAAGGTTCTCTAGGCTTTACTTCTATCACATTAGGTTGCTTATGCACTTTACTATGGTTAGGATGTTGCACCTACCCTATTACCTCCACATAAGCATTGATAAGATGTCCTATATTATATAGAAGAGAGATTTCCCCCAGTAGATGCAAAGCCTCTTCTACCACTCACTGATCAAAATGGTTGTGGTGCATCAATTACAGCAGAAGGGTATTCCATGGGAGGTTTTCATTGCTCATGAGGTGTTCACCAATCCACAAGGCCAACAGTAGAAAGATGCCCCTTCATCTTCTCATCCTCCCATTACTCCATCCACTCACACTCCATTACCACATGATGACTCTTCCACCTCACCATCCACACATATTCCTTCACCCTAGGAGAACCCTCCTTCATCACCCTCTCACAATGCATCAGAAAATGAGGGAAATGACAATGAGAAAAATAGAAATGAAGAAGAAAGAAAATAAGGGGATGTTAGTGAAGAAGAAGCCAATAAAGGAGATGATAATGAAGAATCAAACAGTGAGGGAAGTGAGGCTGATGATAATAGTAAAGAGCACAGTGAGGCTCATAGAAATGAGGAAAAAAATAGTGAAGAGGAAGGAAATGAAGAGGCAGATATCAGTGAGGCAGAAGAAGACATTGAAGAAGGAAATGAAGAGGCAGATATCTGTGAAGATGAGGAAAATGAAGAAAATGCCAATGAATCATAAAATGGTGAAGCAGAAACCAATGAAGAAGAAGGAAATCAAGAAGACAATAGGTCAAAAATCCATGATGACAGTGATGAAGCACAAAGTAGCAATCATTATGGCCATGATATTAGTGAGGATGATGTCAGTGACAAAACAGAGAGCCTTGAAATAGAAGACGGTGATGATGTTGGCACTAATGATGACAGTGGGTCAAAAGCCATAATAGCAATGAGGATACCCATGATGATGGCATTCATGATGGTAGCAAGACTGAAGACACTAAAAATATGATAATTGAACCTTTTTCTTTGACCTACCAAAGAGGAAGTACGCATGTGTTTTCTGCCCTCAAGAGGCAAGGGGCCATGCCTTCCACATCAACTAAGCAGCTTGACAAAGGCAAGGAAAAGGTCATGGAGGAATAATAAGAATATTAGCATGAGACTAAGCAAGAATTTGAACTCATTCATGTTGACAGTGATGATGAAAATGAGGAAAGGATCTCAAGCATTTTTCTCAAGAGAAGAGATGACCAAATTAAATATTTGCAAGCCAATCTAGGTGGGTTAGGAATTTCATTCACTATTATGAGATTGAAAACAAGTAGCTAGAGGCACAGAAGGCAATCTATGAGGTCAAAGCTATGAGAGTTCAGATAGAGGCTACAAAAGCCAAGGCTAAGCTATATGAGGCCTTGGATAGATATGGAGACATTGATGAAGAGTAAGAACAACTTCCTAGGAGAAGGACAAGAACAATTGGCTTAAAGAAGGCCTTAGCCAAGGAGAGAGAGCAAGATGCAGCCTTGGCAGAGCAACTCACTCCAAGTGATCTGCTTGCCATGGAGATTGACTATGACTGGGAAACTTGGATTGAGATGGCTAATATTCACTTGTAGGGTCTATTGGAGAAGACCAAGAGGGATCTTGACCTCCAAAAGAGGATGGCAATTCACTATGACTTTAGGAACAAGATTGCAAGGGCCAAGATCAAAATATCCCTTGCAAAGATTCAAGCCCTCAAGGAGGCAAAGGGAAATCATTGCTAATGCATCCATATAGGTATCCCAAAAACCATGAGAAAGGAAAATTCAAATTTTGGAAACTTTTTGAAAATTTTGGTTTTTTGACTGATTTGGAGGGCCAAAGGCGCATCACCACTGGCATTGCACTCTTTTTTTGGGAAATTTTTTGAGGAGTGATTTAAATTTTCATATTCCTCGGGCCAAGGGAATCATTCACACAAAATTTCAAATCATTTGGACAGATTTGGTCCTCCAAAAGTGCCAAAAACACCCAAAAAACCACCTTTCTGCCCTATTTTCAGAGTTGGCGCTGCGCCCTAAGCAATGTTTGGAGATTTATTTTTGAGCCAGTAAATGAAGCCCAGTCAGAAAAATAAAGGCTGTTTGGAAAGTATACTTGACAAGCTTTCCAATGAGCTATCATGGAGCTCATTTGGACATCGGGAAGGCATTCAAAACTTAGCTGCAAGATGACCTATTTTTCTGGTGCCGGTGCTGCGCCCTTGGATATCAATGTTGCACCCTTGCCTGCAAAGTCAAAAAAACACACTTGGAGATATTTTGGAGTTATTTAGGAGCCTCAAAGTCAATTTTTTCTAAAGTTAGGTGTTAGAAGTTACTTTTAATTTACTACATTAGATATTTTGTGCCTTGGGCCTTGCATGGTCTTAATGGACAAATCTGGTATTTATGATGTATTTATGACATTTTGGAAACACTAGTTAGGGTTTTGGTCCTCCTCTCTAGTTAAGTAGAAAAGTGAGGCCTCATTGAACATGTTGGATGATTATTGAGAGAAATATCATAGACTAAAGATTGAGGAGAAATTTGGCTTTGGTTTTTGCGGATGGCTTGATGTGCATAACAATGGAGCAAGCTCACTTGCAGGATTCATGAACATAGTTAATGATGATGTGTTTCTTATCTAGTGTTTGTTTTATTATGCTATCATTTTGTTTTCATCTTTCTCATGCAGTAGGATAGAAATTTTAGGCTAAGAAATGTTGTTTAGAGGCACCTTAGATCTGTTTGTTCTCTATTGCTTGTTTGTTTTCCTCTACTAGGTCAAATTAGAGAATTCTTAAATGCTCTCCAGTTCCACTTATGATTGTTTATCTTAAAGATGATTTGATGAACCCAATGTCAAAATATTTTCATGGTTAGACCTGCTCTTTGATATAACTTAAACATTATTTTAAGGTCATTGCTTTGAATTATTGCTGATTAGGTTTAGCTAAAGAGGTTTATGATTTTCCATGCCCTTTTGGTCATCTTAAATGGTTTCTTTGGAGGTATTTGTAGTTTTATTAATGAATTTAGTAGTTCCCTATTCTTTGATCTCTACTATCTGTTTATCTTAAATGTTTTTTTAGCTTGAAGGTGAAATCACTAGAATATTTATAAGTTTCTTCCCTTCTATAGTTCACTGGATTATTGTCTTAATGCTTACTTGCTAGTGTTTATTCAAAGAAGTTATTTGTATGCCCTATCTTTGGTTATTTCTGCATGCTTAGTAATCTTAAAGGCCATTCTTGTTAAGTTATTTCTTAAAGGATTCTTAACTGCCCTTTTCACCTACTATGTTCACAATTTAATGTTTCACTTCACTCACATAAGCTTTTAGATCCATTTGGCTTTGTTAGACTTGCCATGTGATATACCATTGACCTATTGTTTCACTTCTCAAGACCTTTGCAAACTCCATAGCGCAATGGTTTAAACCTCTCTCACTCTATCTATTCTTCTCGAAAACCTACCCAACCAAGGAAACGAACAAACAAACCCTAAACCTTATAACTAGTCTAGAATCAAAACCCTAAAATCAATCAAGTTCACATCCTTTACACAAACATAGAGAGAGCCCTCTCTGAGTCCAAGAATGCTAGGTCCTAGGACTCCAAAGACTGGTTTGATGTTACCCCTATACAATAGGTCTTTCCAATATAAAAAATTACGGGGACTTGACATAATGGTGATCACTGTGGGACTCTGAGTCAGTAACATCCTAAGTATACCTTAAGAACTCTAAAATCCCTTTCAAACTTAGAAAATCAAGTATTAGCCTCAATTAGTATCTAATTGATTCACCATACTAGAAAAATGATGAATCAACTAGAGAAAACTCATTAAAATCTTAGTGTTACATAAGAAACTCAGAAAACCCAAAACATCGCTAGATTGGTTTTTGAATTGCTGATGGTGGACAACAGGCCAACCCTCAAAGCAGTAAACCTCATCCACCTAGCGACTCCACTAGCCTCTAGTAGGCCTAATAACTCCACTAGTTCTCATAGACTCTCGTGGGAATGCACGAATCAGTCATAACAATCTAAAACCCAGTCACTTTTTGTGTGAACTTACTATCCTTGCAGATAGGTATGTTTTCAAGGCACTCCTAAACTTTCAGCCTCTCTGCATTTTGGGTCTGAAATTTGGCTTCACAAAGGATTAATAGCAGATCTCACCCTGACCCTAACCCTCCTACAATAGTTGATGATCTAGAAATAATCTTGTGGAAAACTTCTAGGACTAAAGATTCAATTACTGTTGGGACCATTCACAAAGCAAGTTTTGTCCCTAAAAACCTCACAGCCTTGCAAGATCCCCATTTTTACTTATACCATAGAAGAAATATTTTTAGAACTAAGTCTGAAAGTGGGATAGACCAGACAGACCTTGAGCCTATATATTTGCAGCAGAGTCCTAGTAGAGAAGCCTCTCCTTCCCCTCCTCCTGATTTTCAGCTTCTCCAAAACTTTAGCTCTTTTCATTCCAAATATGGTCAATCTCAATTTTTTGGTCCAAGTACATCTGCCACTCCCATTCACACATCCAGTGTGTAAACTGCTCCATTTCATCCTCCACCTCCTCTCAAAAACCCCCCTCTTACCAACCCCCCTTGGATTCCTTTACCTCCAATTATGACAACATGGTTTTCCCCATTGGTTCTACCCCAACCTTTATTTCCCATGCCTCAAGACTACCAATCTAAAATCCCTCACTTTACTGGAGTTGACTCTACCACTACCCAAAAACATGTAGATAAGATGAATGATGCCTTTGACTACCAAGAGATAGAATAGGAGACAATAAAAATGAGAATGTTTACCCAAATCTTAGGAGGAGAAGCTAAGAAATTGTTCAAAAACTTAACTCCTAACAACATTCATGACCTCCCTTCCCTTTACCAAACATTCATAAACAAATGGGAGATTAAGAAAAACCCTCTTCAAATCCTCTCAGAGTATAACAACCTTAGGAGAAATGTCGGGGAAAGTGTCCAAGACTACTGTGCTAGGTTCAATAGTGTATAAAATGCACTCCCACCTCACATGAAACCCCCACAAGGCCTAGCCTTAGTAAAGTTTTCAGAGGGCTTTGATCTAGACATGACCTACCAGTTGAGAGAAAGAGATCCCCTAACCTTAGAAGACATGAAAAGGGGAGCTGTGAGTGTAGAAGCCAATCTAATTGAGAAGAGGGCTAAGATGAGTTCAGAGAAGAAAGTTACATACAAATATGAAACCATGGCCTCCACATCTGATGCCAAAATTGACAATCTAGTTAGGGTAATGGAAAGGACAATGGAGAAAATCAGTTTGAATGAGAGAACACCCCCTAGGGAAAACCAAGAAAATCCCCAAAATATAAATAGAAACCAAAACTTCAGAAGAGACCCTCCTCAAAATAGAAAAAGAGACAAAGACCAAAAAATCAAGCCTCCTTATGTAGATGAAAAGGAAAGAAGGATTGAAGAACCAGAAGAAAACCATGTAAATCTGATAAGTTCCGAAAATTAGGGTGATGTTTTTCTCACAAAAGAAGAACAAGGTCTATTTCCCCCGAACCAAACCAATAGAACATATGAGGATTCTGAAGAGTACAAATTAGGATATGAAAATGCTATTATGGAGGTTCATAGGTAGTACGACCGTAGGATAAGAAAAACCAAGATGCCTCCAAGAAAAAAAAAATAGAAATTGTTAATAGAAAGATCCCTGAAAAAATCCTTAAGAAGACAGCAGAAAACACCAACATAATGGCTGAGACTCCCAATCAAAACAAAGACAAAACTATCCAACATAGTGGTGACCCAAGCTGCCCTAGTACATCAACTAGCGGCCCTAGAAAAAACTGCTCTAAATGACAATCCTAATAATAATCAGCAAACCAAAGTTGTTGAAAAGACTATGTGTGTTAAAAATGATGTAAATATGCAAAAAACACTAGCACCATTCAGTTTTGAGAGTGATATTTCCAAGATCAAAATAAGCATACCTCTTACTGAACAAGTAACTTAGAATTTATATAGATCCCAAGTTTTGAAAGCCTTGAACATAGGGAATGACACCGACTCTCTGAACCTAACTGATGACAAGACAGAGCTGTTTTTTGGACCTAAGGTAGAGGGAAAATATCAATAAGGAGTTGTCCCTCCATTCTATGTTAGCCTAAAAATTCATGACAAAATATTGTACAATGCTATGCTAGACTTCGGTGCCTCACACAATTTCATGCCCAAGGTGGTGATGGAGATATTAGGCTTCGAAATAACCAAACATTACAAAGACTTGTACACTTTTGATTCAAGAAGAGTCAAATGTTTGGGTCTAATTAAGGATATGTGTGTTAATCTGGCACAAATACCCACGAAGAGTCTAGTTATGGACATTGTAGTGGCTGACATTCCCCTGAAGTATGACATGCTTTTATCTAGATCATGGGAAGCCAAACTCCAAGGAAACCTCCAAATGGACATGTCATATGCTACCATCCCGATGTTTAACCAAACAAGGAGATTGTACCAGGAATCTCACATGAGATACATGGTTAATAGCCAAGATAGGCCAAACAACACCCCTCGCTATTCTATCCATTCAGATCTTGAATCATTTATCTTGTACAATGAAGATGGAATTAATGAACAAGTAAATGAAAATGAGAAAGATCTAGGCCTACCAGAATAGTCAAACCAAACACCAAATGAATAATTAGACAACCAAAACTCTAGCATCCCTAAACAACAACATAATGGTGAATCTGAACTTGAAACACTTTGGAACATGAGCTTTGATGGCTCTTGTGGCAAAGCTAGTTCAGGATCGGGTGTTTGGATACATAACACAAATGAAGGCCACTCATAGAAACTATATTTTGAATGCACAAACAATATTGCAGAGTATGAGGCTCTTCTCCTAGGATTTCAATTGCTGAAAGACATAGGAGCCAAGAAAATTTATGTTCAAGGAGATTCCGAGCTAATCATTAGACAAATCAAGGGAGAATATTCATCCAAAAATCCTAGGCTAAGAGATATAGAAATTTTGCCTTAGACCTCCTGAAAATTTTGAGAAGTATAAACTTACATCCATCCCTAGAGCTCAAAATAGCCTTGCCAATGAACTTGCCTTTGCTGCCAGCACTTGCCAAGTACCTCATGCCAATGAAAAATACATTGTAAAAGTCAAAAACAGACCTACAGTTCCTGACAACATAGATTATTGGCAAGTGTTTTAAGGGGATAAACACATTGAAGATTTTCTGTAGACTAAGAACGAATTTGCATTACCAAAACCAAACTTATATCAGGCACAAGACTTCCCTAATGAAGAATAAACACCCAAAACAGAGCCATTTCCTACTGCTGATATAGATCTGCTAGAACACTTTCATGAGGCAGAATTTTCGAGGAACCCAGATCAAAAGGACCTTGAGGTATTGCAATGCAAAGAAAACTCATTACCAAGAGGTCTTACCCCCTTATAAGAGGTATTTGACTTCAATGATGTTTCTAGGAAGCCAAAAATCGAATCTACCGAGACTGATGTTGAAGAATGTAAGATAGGTGGTATAGAAGAACCTAAAATGGTCAAGCTGTCCAAAACTCTGCCATCTCACATAAAATAGAAATACATAGAGTTGTTCAAAGAGTTTAAAGACATTTTTGCATGGGGTTATGAGGACTTGAAGTCCTATGACACAAACATTATTCAACATAAGATTCCTCTCAAGGAAAACCAAAAACTAGTCAAGCAGGAATTGAGAAGAATAAACCCCATCCTAGTACCTCTAGTTGAAAAAAAATAAAGAATATGTATGATGTTGGTATCATAGTCCCACTCAAGTACTCAGAATGGGTTTCTAACCTTGTCTCATTGAGAAAGAAAACAGGGAAGATTAGGCTATGCATAGACTTTAGAAACTTAAAAAAATCCTCCCTGAAAGACAACTACCCTTTACCTAAGATGGATCATATACTGCAAAGGGTGGTACGTTCTAAAAAGATGTCATTGCTTGATAGTTTTCCACGTTACAATCAGGTACTAGTACTTCCAAGTGATCATCACAAAACCACTTCCACAACACCTTGGGGCACTTACATGTATGAAAAAATTCCTTTTGGGTTAATGAATGCGGGAGCTACTTTTCAGAGAGCCATGGACACTACTTTTTCTGAATACTTAAGTTACTTCATTATGATATACCTTGATGACATTATTGTCTATTATAAAACTGATGAAGAATACCTAGTTCACCTAAGAAAGGTCTTTGAAAGAGACAAAGTGCTAAAGTGGGATTCAAGGAGAGAGGGCAAAGGCAAGCATGGAAAATTTGAAAATTTATGGAAGGGTCCTTACATCATTCATTTAGTTAGAGGTAATAATGCATTCTTCTTACAAGAGGTGGATGGCATAAAGTTATTTGGAGGTCCTGTTAATGGCAGGATTTTCAAGCACTATTTTTGTCAAAATTACTAGTTTGAACCTTTCATTCATTGTACATAACATTGATTGATGAAAAATCAGAAAAGTGAAATACAAAAATAGAGAAAAGAAGAAAAAGAGGGTAGGAAAAAAGAATAGGTACAACCCCATGCCAAAAAAAGAGTGTTGTTGAAGGTGTGCAAGCCTAAATGCCACTACCTTTGAGAAAAAAGTCTTCTTTATTCATCTAGCCTAATCATGACTGAACATGTTTTAAATTTATGCTGATAGGTTAGTGAAAGAATATTTTCCAAACCATGTATACTTGGCTTTTCAATAGATTATATTAGGAAAAGATATTTTGTTTCAATGCTCAAATCTGAACCAAAGGAGAATGAGAGGGATGCATAATCAATTATGAATCACAGCCCTCGTGTTTTCTAGTTTTTTATTGTGCAAACATAATTTTTGTGTGTAGCTTATCGAAATTCCACAGCCCATGAAAAATCAGATTTCTTAATCCTAGTTTGGTCATATTTTGAATTTCATGTTAGTAGGTTAGAGAATAAAAATCTATCAAACAGCTTAATCTTGATAGATGAGTAGACTAGGTAGAGAATAAGAGAGTTCATTAGCGTAATCTATACTCTTGGAAGTGATAAGGGTACAAGTAGATATTTTTTATTCTTTCGAAAGAAAATAATGTCAAGGGTTTTCCCGTCCAAGAAAATAATGTCAAGGGTTTTCCCGTCCAAGTGCACCCAAAAGAAGAAAAAATGTTAGGCAAAGTATGATGGGTAGGTAGAACTAATGTTGAAGCAATCATGTTTTTTCAGATTTTTTAAATCATAGCCTCAAGAGAACATTGAAAAATGAAGGAAGAGAAATATGCCAAGTGCAAGCAAGGTACTGGTCTTTAAAACTCATAGATTTGAACTCTGAGGTCCTAGACACCTCCTGAAAAGGAGCTTCCCTCCCCAAGTGGAGCCACTGTTAGTCATCAACAATTTTTACTATTCGTAGATGACTAAATATTGGTTCGAGATTTCTAAAAACAAAATTCCCTAAATATTGTGAGTTTTAGAAATATCACTGCCTTCATTATCCTTATAGAAATTTTTTCACTATTCTACCATTTTTCCATTTCATGATCATCCTGCCACTCCTAAAAGATTCCTTATGGGCTTGTGCCACTCATCCTCATCCTTTTTCCTACCTATGACCTCATCACTCTATTTTTCCCTTGCCCATAACTCCACTTTACATCTAAGGTTACCTATAGCCTTACTCATTCCCATGATTAACTAGGTTCCTCAAGCATTGATGGTCTCAAAACTATCTCTATAGGCTCTTTAGATAAATCAAGTACATTGGATTTTGGATCTTCAATACACCACTTTGTCAATACTATGTTTTTACACTTGAAGACCCCAAACCAAATTTCATTCAAAGACCAGGTCAAAGAATCCTCCCACTAGGTCAGTTAGGGTTTGTACATGGTTAAAGGCCATCATTAGGTGTTTAAGGCACTAATTTTCCTTTTCTAGAAAGTTTCCCAAGAAGTTTGTCTTATCAAATCATAAACTGCAAGTAAAGAATGGGAAACAAGTGGGTCTTGAATGGAGAACTAGGATTTTGATCTAAATGCCCCACTTAAATGTCAAAACACTGACCACTTGCAGAAAATAACCTAGAGGTACACCAAAAACCAAACATGAAGAAAAGTCTTTCAGAGATTATTGATGAAAAAGGGAAAAAGGTGAGGTGAAATGGAAATAAATGAATGAACTTGAAAGGGCTACAGAGAACTTAGAAGACAACAATGTTGATTGTCTTGAAAGCACTCCAAACATCTAAGGTTTTGGGAAAGTGTCCAGAGAAGGTGAAACCATGAGTTGAACTACATAATGACAGTAAAGAAAGGATTGTGAAGGTGTTGCTGTGTGCAAGCATCCCAAAGTTTTCCAAGGTGGATGTCTTATTGCCTTAAAGGGCAAAGGTATAAAGAATATCAGAAAGAAAGGTAAAATAAATGTTTTCAGTCACCTACAAAACATAAGGACAGAAGAGGGTTTTGACAGTGCTGCTTTGAGAAAAACACCTCAGATATGTTTAATGAGCTTGTTATGCTTCAAGGAGCAACAAGAAGGTCAAAATTCACCATCTCTGTCACCTGCAAACAAAGGTGTGAAAGGACATCAATGAGCCAAGAGAAGCCAACTTTATGACTCAAAGAAAAACTGCAAAAGGAGAAGATAAAGAGTACCAGTGAAAAGAGATTCAAATTATCATTTCAGTCACCTAAAAATTAGCAATTGTCAAAAATATGAAAAACATGATGTTGAGCTCCAAGGTGGAAACCAAAGATAATTTTAAGGTTGCTGCTGTGTCAGAATGAATGTATCAAGTTTCCAAAATCAAAAGGAACATAAATTTCCTAACTGCCAGCCAAGGTGAGAAATAAAAGTTAAAATTTGTAATGGAAGCCACAAAAAGTTTTGAAGGTGCTATCATGACTGATCTAGCTCCAAGGATTTCAAAATGAGTATATTATGCCTCAAGAAGCAAAAAGAAGAGTTGAATTCATAATCTAAGTCACCTGCAAAGAAAAAATTTAGAGAAATATTAGTGAAAGAAAGTGAAAAGACTTATAACATTAGGAAATGGGTTATCAAAGATAAATTAAATCATTTTCCTATGAAGTGTCTTCTAACACTTCAAAAAGTCATTTTTTCCTTATGAAAATCATCAAAGCGTTCAGGAGAAGAAACTATGAGTTTTTCAGTGTTGTGGCGCTGCGCATTCAGCTTGGCATTGCACGCTTGTAGTCAGGCGCTGCGCCCCTAGCATATCCTCCCCATGTATTTTCTTAAGGCAATGCATGCCTGGAGCGTGGCACTGCATGCCTAGAAAAGTGCTGCACACTTGCCCGATTTTGCCCTGTAAATGGACCTTGGCACTGCGTGCCTGGAACAAGGCGTTGCGCCTTTATCCAAACTGACCCACCATTTTCCTGGGGCACTGCATGCTTGGCTAGGAGGGCCTCCTACACCCTAGAGGCCCTCAAATCAGCTCAAAACACTCTCCAACTTGGTCCAAGGTCCTTCGAAGCGATGCTAAGTGGTAAGTGAATGCCTTTAACCATCCTGCAAGCATTTTTGATAAATTAATTGAAATAAAATCAAACCCTAAGGTCAAAACCCTGATTTTCAAAAGTTGTTAAGTCACTATTCAAGCCTCTTTCCATCTGCATGCTAAAAATACCAGTGATAGCCAGAAGGGTACATGGTTGAAAGTTGTGCATTCACCTAGGGTTGTGCCTAAATTCACTCCATTTCACTCATAATATCTATCCCTTGCACTACAAATAGCTTGACCTTATATTGATCTCTTTCATTTAAATTTGACATTAGTGCAAGGTGTTTCAAAACAGTTTTTGAAAAATCAACAGAGGGTGGTCATTGAGTTTTTCCTCTCACTCACATTCATACACCTTTACCCTCTCTCTCTCATCTCATTCACTTGCAAAACTGCCTCTTTCATCACCCTCCCTTAAACTCATTTCCATTTATAGTCCTAAGGTTTTCAAAGGTAGAGTGGTCAAGATGTCAAACAGAGAGGGCAGTGGTAGTGAAGGAGAAGGCCAAATGCCAAGGAGACATCAACACAAAGGTGGGGGGATCAACAAGTTTGAACCTCTAAACACAATGGAGCTAAATGCATCTCCCTTAACTGTCCCCTACTTCCAAAATGTAGGCTGCTATGAATTTTGTGAGAAGGTACAACAGGTGCAAAACCACCCAAAGCTAACCAGGCTTTTCATCATCAACTTACATGAGAAACAAGTTAACCTTGCAGGATTAAATTTTGAACTATCTACTGATGCTATTGTCAATGCCACATGCATACCTAGTGTAGGGGAGAAATGGTTCAAGTAGGCCAATATTGACATAAGCTACTATGATCCATATTTAAAACCTAGGTACAAAGACTACAATAAATTCATCTTTCCTTTCTCTCATTTGTTGGAGAGATAGGCACCTACGACGAGGATCATTATGAAAATTTTTACATGTGAGGTAATGTTCTCTAGGCTTTACTCCTACCACATTAGGATGCTTATGCACTTTAATAGGGTTAGGATGTTGCACCTACCCTATTACCTATATAGAAGCATTGAAAAGATGTCCTATATTGTACAGAAGAGATATTTCTCCAAGTAGATGCAAAGCCTCTTCCACCACTCACTAATCAAAATGGTTGTGATGCATCAATTGTAGTAGAAGGGTATTCCATGGGAGGTTTTCATTGCTCATGAGGTGTTCACCAATCCACAAGGAAAATAGTAGCAAGATGTCCCTTAATATTCTCGTCCTCCCTTTCCTCCATCTACTCACACTCCATCACCACATGATGACTCTTCCACCTCACCATCCACACATATTCCTTCACCTCAGGACAACCCTCCTTCATCACCCTCTCACAATGCATTAGACAATGAGGGAAATGATAATGAGCAATCAAATTTCAATGAGGGAGAGGGAAATAATGAATCAAGCAAGGAAGAATAAGGAAATGAGGAGGCAAGTGGCAGTGAAGGCACGAGCAATGAAGAAGAAAGAAAATAAGAGGATGTCAGTGAAGAAGAAGCCAATAAAGGAGATGATAATGAAGAAGCGAACAGTGAGGGTAGTGAGGCTAATGATAGTAGTAAAGAGCACATTGAGGCTCAGATAAATGAGGAAAAAAATAGTGAAGAGGAAGATATCAGTGAGAAAAAATAAGATAGTGAAGAAGGAAATGAAGAGGTGGATATCAGTGAAGATGAAGAAAATGAAAAAAATGCCAATTAATCAAAAAATAGTGAAGTAGAAACAATTGAATAAGAAGGCATTGAAGAAGGAAATAGGTCAAAAATCCATGATGGCAGTGATGAAGCACAAAGCATCAATCATGATGGCCATGATATCAGTGAGGATAATTTTAGTGACAAAACATAGAGCCTTGAAACAGAAGACATTGATGACATTGGCACTAATGATGACTGTGGGTCAAAGGGCCATAATAGCAATGAGGATACCCATGATGATGGCATTCATAATGGTAGCAAGACTGAAGACACTAAAATGATCATAATTGAATCTTTTTATTTGACCTACCAAAGATGAAGTAGGCATGTGTTTGTTGCCCTCAAGAGGCAAGGTGCCATGCCTTCCACATCAACTAAGCAGCTTGACAAAGGCAAAGAAAAGGTCATAGAGGAAGAATAAGAAGATCAACATGAGACTGAGAAAGAATTTGAACTCATTCATGTTGACAGTGATGATGGAAATGAGGCAAGGATATCAAGCATGTTGCTCAAGATCATAGATTCCAAAATTAAAGATTTGCAAGCCAAACTAGGTAGGGCTAGGAATGCCATTCACTATTATGAGATTGAAAACAAGCAGCTAGAGGCACAGAAGGCAATCTATGAGGTCGAAGCTATCAGGGCTCGGAAAGAGGCTGCAAAATCCAAGGCTAATCTAGATGAGGCCTTGGATAGATATGGAGACATTGATGAAGAGGAAGAACAACTTCCTAGGAGAAGGCCATGAAAAATTAGCTTAAAGAAGGCCTTAGCCAAGGAGAGAGAGAAAGAGTTAGCCTTGGCAAAGAATCTCACTCCAAGTGAGTTTCTTGCCATGGAGATTGACTATGACTGCGAACCTTGGATTGAGAGGGCTAATATGCACTTGGAGGGTCTATTGGAGAATACCAAGAGGGATCTTGACCTCCAAAGGAAGATGGCAAGGCACTATGCCTTCAGGAAAAATATTGCAAGGGTCAAGCTCAAAAAAGCCCTTACATAGATTCAAGTCCTCAAGGAGGCAAAGGGAAAAGGAAACCTTGAAATCCTTGATGATTCATCCATAAAAGCATCCCAAACACCATGAGCAAGGAAAATTCAGATTTTGGCAGCTTTTTGAAAATTTTGGTTTTTTGACTGATTTGGAGGGCCAAAGGCACAGCGCCACTGGCGTTGCACTCTTTTTTTGGGAAATTTTTTGAGGAGTGGTTTACATTTTCAAATTCATCAGGCCAAGGGTATCATGCACACAAAAGTTTAGATCATTTGGAGCAGATTTGGTCCTCCACAAGTTCAAAAAACACCCAAAAAACCACCTTTCTGCCCTATTTTTAGAGTTGGCAATGCACCCTGAGAAATCTTGGGAGATTTAGTTTTTGAGCTGGAAAATAAAGTCCAATCAGAAAAATAAAGTTATTTTTGGAAATTTTCCTTGAAAAGATTTCCAATGAGCTATCATGGAGCTCATTTGGATACCGGGAAGGCCTTCAACAATTAGCTGCAAGATGGCCTATTTCTCTGGTGCTGGCGTTGCACCCTTGGACCTCAATGTTGCGCCCTTGCCTGCAAATTCAACAAAACACACTTGGAGATATTTTGGAGTTATTGAGGAGCCTCAAAGTCAGTTTTTGCCAAAGTTAGGTGTTAGAAGTTATTTTTCATTTATTACATTAGATATTTTGTGCATTGGGTCTTGCATGGTCTTAATGGACAAATTTGGCATTTATGATGTATTTATGACATTTTGGAAACCCTAGTTAGGGTTTTTTTCCTCCTTGCTCGTTAAATTCAGAAGTGAGGCCTCATTGTACATGTTGTATGATTATTGAGATAAATATCATAGACTTGAATATTGAGTAGAAATTTGGCTTTGGTTTTTTTGGATGGCTTGATGTGCATAAAAATGGAGCAAGCTCACTTGCAGCATTCATGAACATAGTTAATGGTGATGTGTTTCTTATATAGTGTTTGTTTTCTTATGTTATCTTTTTGTTTCATCTTTCTCATGTAGTAGGATAGAAATTTTAGGATAAGAAATGTTGTTTAGAGGCACCTTAGCTCTGTCTGTTCTCTATTGCTTGTATGTTTTCCTCTGCTAGGTAAAATTAGAGAATCCTTAAATTCTCTCTAGTTCCAATTATTCTTTTTAATCTTAAAGATGATTTGATGAAGCCCATGTCAAAGTAGTTTCATGGTTAGACCTGCTCTTTGATATAACTTAAACATTATTTTTAAGGTCTTTGCTTTGAATTATTGATGATTAGGTTTAGCTAAAGAGGATTATGATTTTCCATGCCCTATGCTCATCTTACATGGTTTCTTTGGAGGTCTTTATAGTTTGATTAATGAAGTTAGGAGTTCCCTATTCTTTTATCTCTGCTATGTGTTTATCTTAAATGTTTTCTTAGCTTGAAGGTAAAATAACTAGAATATTTACAAGTTTCTTCCCTTCTATAGTTCACTGGATTGTTGTCTTAATGCTTACTTGCTAGGGTTTACTCAAAGAAGTTATTGGTATGCCCTGCCTTTGGTTATTTCTTCATGCTTAGTAATCTTAAAGGCCATTCTTGTTAAATTATTTTTTAAAGGATTCTTAACTTCCCTTTGCACCTACTATGTTCACAATTTAATGTTTCACTTCACTCACATAAGCTTTTAGATCCATTTGGCTTTGTTAGACTTGCCCTGTGATATACCCTTAACCTGTTATTGCAATTCTCAAGACCTTTTCAAACTCCATACCCCAATGGTTTAAACCTCTCTCACTCTATCTATTCTTCTTGACAACCTACCCAACCAAACAAGCAAACAAACAAACCCTAAATGTTATAACTAGCCTAAATAAAAACCCTAAAATCAATCAAGTTCATATCCTTTACACAAACATAGAGAGAGCCTTCTTTGAGTCCAGGAAGGTTAGGTCCTAGGAATCCAAAGACTAGTTTGATGTTACCCCTGTAAATTTGGTCTTGCCAATCTAACAAATTACGGGGACCTAACAGAGGCCATTCAACATAGATACCCATCAGACTCCTATGTAGTCTACCCCAAAGAATAGTGGCTCTTATTTCAAATCAGGAAACTAGCCTCTCATGGGTCCTTACCTTTTCATAACTGCATACAATTCATTAACTTTTTCAAATATTCAAGCATGGCATACAAGGAAATGATGGTAGAATTCTACATGCACAATCTTGCGTAGACAAACTTGAACATCTCACACCATAACCCTATAATGGGAGACATACAGTTAATGGCATCAACCTCTTGGATCGTTAATGAGGAAGCTAGAGCACAATGAGTAAGAAGGATAATGAGGAGAGAAAACATTGAGCATCTACACATTAGGGAAGAAATATTCATCCCTAGGGGAGTAATCAACAACCATCTCAAGATAGAAAAGTATGTTGCACTTGCAGAAAATTACCTTAGCACACAACCACAAGACATGGCCCATTTGATGATTTTTCTATGTTGTTGGGATATTAATGCATAATTGCTAGTCAAAGGATATTGAATGGCCTCCTTCAAAGTCTCATAAACATGGAATACCACACACCCGAGAGATTGAGAAGTGCTCTAGAAAGGGAACCACTTTACAAGAGGCCCATGGAGGCTAGGAAGATTCAGTGGCTTGGTTTGAAAATCAATCACCTTTATTGTTGGGACTTTGTGATGGTAAAGACCAATATAAGTAGAACAAAGAATGGGAGGAAGAAAAAAAGAATGTTGGATTTTACCCTCCTGAAGGGTTTCTCACACTTCTTCCTTGGGAAGTCAGAGGGACCATTAAAGCTTTGAAATAGATGCAGAAGGAGGACTAAGTTGCTTAGAGGATGAGAAACTATTTGGTAGGGGGGTGATTATGAGCTCCATAATTAGGTATAATTGGAGGGGTTAATTGTCACCTTTTTAGCCTTATTAAGTCTCTCTTGCTCACAATTAATTTTATTATGGTCTTATGTTGCTAGTGTAGATGGTGATTAAGGCTTGTCATACTTCAAATGCCTAATATGGGTTAAATGCATGATAATCATGAAGATATTTCATTTTTGATGAATATTTTGAAATTAAATCTCAGATTAGATAGTAAGGAAAGATTATAGGAGTATTTTTCACCTCCTTAACTCCTAAAGGAAGCCAAGGGATCCTCTAGGTTCCCTCCAACAACTCGAAATCAAAGGCATCCAAGCAAGTCGGAGATCAAGTGCACCAAAGCTCCACTTCTCTTGCAGTAAAAGAGGACACATAACCTAATTTTTAGAGAGATATTGATAGCTACCCTCTAGTTTAAATAGGAATGAGCAAGAGATCATTAGGATTTGAACTTTGAAGTAAGCTAATAGACTTTGAGCTCTTGTAATATGTTTTTGAGACTTTTATGATTATGTACTGAGACTATTTTCTACAATAAGATGAGTATTCGGATTTTCCTTCATTTATTTTAATTGAGAGGTCTAGGCTTGTAGGCTAGGTCCCAATCGATTGGCCTTCGTATCTCTTGTGTATTCATGCTTATTTTTATGCCATTGTAGCTAGTTTTCTTTATGAGTTTTAGCTAGTTTTCTTACACTTCAATTCATTGTTTTTAGTTTTCTTCCATTTGTCTTTTTTGTAGTTAAGCTTGCATAAATGTTGGTAGAATAGATTATAAACTTATAAATATGTGTGTTAGGCCTCCCTCTCTCATCTCTTTCATTGGATCTTGAGGAGGGCAGATCTTCATCACATGCCCAAATTTTCTCTCTAGTTTATGATTTCTTGGAAAGAGTAGCTAGGTTTATGTAGTGTCATGAACATGTCTAGAATACCGAGTTAGATTTATATTTGAATGATTAAATAGGTTTGTTTTACAAATTCAACTCATCTTTTCCATTTCCTTCATCATATATTTGCAAATGTTTGTTGCATTAATAAGCCAGATTCAAGTAGAAAAACAAAGGAGGACTTCACCAAAACCCTTAGCTTCATTTCTCACCCATCATCATGCTTATTTTCATCAAATTACCTTCAGCCTTGTTTTTGAGATTTTCACCTTCACACTGTGAGAAACCCTAAAGGCGCAAGAAAAGATTCTCAATGGGTTATGAGCTTGCACAAGGATTTGGCCACCTTCCATTCATCCAAGTACACCTTCATTCCACCTCCACTACATGTTTCTTCATCATTTTTTTCCTCGAATTTCCCTCAGACTGTTTCTTGTAGTAATTCAGGACTTTCCTATAGCACTATAAGAAACCTATAGTAGCACCTGTAGCAACACCAGTGGGCCTCTCCTTAAGCCTAGAAACCATCATCAACCTCATATAGACCTGCCAAAACCATCAAGACACCTTCAGCCCTACATCCATGAGTTCAAAACCTTCATAAGGCAACTTAGCGCCTTCTCCTCTTGGTTGTAAGAGAGTGAATTTACAAGAGTAATTAGGTCATGATTAAAAGCATGATAGTTAAATAATTAAGTAGACAAAGTGTTTTTGACTATTTTTCCCAGCAATGTGTGAGTATATTAGCCGTATTTATACAATTTCAACTCAACCATTTACTTCAGGAAGATGCATGTTTTCTTCTATTTATTTCCATAGTTTAAATTGCAGATTTCTTTTCTTGCTGAATTGATAGATGTATTTTCTTGCTTTAGATTAGTCATTTTATGGTTAATAGAGTAATGGTTTTGAGTCACTTTTAGTTCTAGGTATAAATAAGAAGTGTGACAGACTTCACTCGGAAACCCTAGAAATAGCACCCTTTCGTAGGACTCAAAACGGGATGATATGAATAAAATGCATATGTTGTGTATATAGCACTATCACCTCCAAGTTTGTATGAACCCCAGGTTGATAAATTAAATTAGAGTATCCTCTGGGAGCTGTAGCACTCTTGGTGCAATACCAAGGCTCACCATCATGACACTCCCCAACACTCCTTGGATGTTAAAGGTAGGCCATGATCATACATCAAGAGAAATATCATTATGTTAGGGTTCACAAGAATGCCACATACCTTAATGGGTTTGATCTAGGAAGTATGATGGCATAAAATTGGTTCTCTTCTGGCATATTGAGCTCAAGATAGGTTTCTCATAAGAATTTGGGCATGTGATTTGAGTGGTGTCTCTGTGTGAAGGCCACATCAAATTATGAAATAGTAGAGAGGGTTAGTAGGATGCAAGGTTTGTGAAAAATACCAACAGAAATGGAGGAGGGCCAATACTGGAATTTAGGGCCATAATAGAAGTAGCCATGGGCTTAGTATTGACTAAGGTAACCCTAGTTTGAGGGTTGTACAGATCTAAAGTTCATGTCAAGATTCAATCAAATAAATGCCCAAAATCTATGGACCCATATGAGCTAGTCTGAGTCTCTTATGGAGGCAAGAGTTGTTGTTTTTTCTATGGATATATTAGGTTTGTTATAAAGAAATTAGAACATAAGTATAATGCCCTAGTTAGGGTGGATTTCCAGCATGTTTAGTCCATAAGGTACACCCTTAATATTGTGACAAATCTACGTAGAAGAAGCGGGGTTTTGACCCTTAGAGCAAGGTTTATTAGTGTAATATAAACCACAGATCTAGAAGATGGTTTGCAAAAGTATGTGTGGATATAGCAGATCCAAAGGAGGGTGGAACCTGAGTAGAAGATTGAGCAAAAGAAATGTGACATATGAAGAATGGATTCACATGAAGAGGAGTTGATTTTGGTGGACTGTCCATAGATTTTCAGACAGATATCTGAAGCAACCTATAAACAATTATTCAATGAAATATTAGTGGGTGATTTGTGACCCTATTTCAATAATTTATAGATTTTTAGAAGGATGATAAGAGGAGTAGTTGATATATGTTCATATATTAGAAAATAAAGAAATTGGTACACAACAATAATAGCAGTTAATTGGGCCAGCCGACTAGCCCTAGTTCACTGTATTTCAGAGGATTGATTCAATAAGAAGAAAGGAAGCCTCCATAACCCTATAATTTTCATATTGGAGTAGTAATATGGAAAGAGTGGGTAGACCAAAGAGCTATTCACAAATGGATTTGTGAACAGCTGATTGAAGACCCTAAGTGTTGCAGACCTTGAAGGACAAGGGAGGTGTTGAGTCAAATTATAGCCTTATAATTTGCCAATAAATTTTCAACCTGATCTGAGTTTAATTTACTATAGCAACACAGAGAATTCTTGCAGCACAGGAACATAAATTTCCTGTAGCAAAAAAATGTTGAATCAAATTATAGACATATAATTTTCCAATCATAAATTTTCAACCCAGGGTAGGTAAGCTTGTGAGGTGCTATGAAAAATATATGCAGGCTTCTTACTAGAAGTGTTCATAAATTAACTATTCATATACACACCAACTAATGCTTCTTTCCTATGTCAATACTTGGTAGAAATGGCTATGGAGTGGCATATATCATCCCTCTATAGCACTTAGGATTGCTGATATTGAATATGAAAAGATAAATATCAAACAACAATAAAAAAACTCATGCTTCTTTCCTGTATCAATACTTTAGCATCAATAGTTATGGAGTGGCTTATAGCATCCCTCTTCAGCACTTGGGTTTGATGATATTGATGTAGGAAAAGACAAAATACCAACCACAATCAAGAATCCAACTTAAAGAGCATGAATCCAAACATTGATCAAATGAAAATAACTCATTAACATAAAGAATTAAATCACTTAACCAATTAACAGTTTGCTGCAGGAAAGGCAGAAAGAAATCACTAGCTATGTACATGAATTATTAATGCATAAATTAAATAGATATAAAACACACACTATGCTGCGGGAGTTGTGAGTGAAGGAGGCCCTCCCTCACTCACAACTCCTTCAAAAGTCAAATAAGCTGCTCAGAAAGGTAAACAGAACATAGAATATTATATTAATCTGAAAGTATACAACCAAGTACAAGTTGATATATTGCTTATCAGTAGAAATCCCAACCCAGCCTCCTTTACCATATGAAATACATCTCCTTTTATACAATCTATAAAGCCCATATTTGGCTCAAATGACTATTCTAAGCTATCAGCCAACAATACAGGTCTAGACTATCGAATTTAGCTTTTTTTGAGTCTAATCCATGACTGAAAGCATGGATTAGATGATTTATGTTACATCGCTAAAGCTACAGAAAATCTAGAATGACTGCAGGAAATGTGGTTACGAGAAGAAATCTGTGATTTTAGGTTGTTTCAAAAGGAGGCTCGAAGAAGAAAATAGGATAGACTTCATGTGCAACGAATTCCCCACAAAACCCATGTCCTTGCTAGATTTGGAAATAAACAGAACATAGTCAACTACTGATGTCACTGCAGGAAATCGGGGCTTCTGTGAGAAATCTAGAATTATTGCAGGAAATCTGTATTTGAGGTAGGAAATCTAGAACGACTGCAAGAAATCCAGAATGACTACAGGAAATCCGCTACAGGATTCCAGCAATGTTTACAGGAAATGCGGAGCTGTTTTGAATCAAATCAAATCTGCACATTATTTCTAGATCAGTTAGAGTGGTAATTTAATAAATATAAAGCTAGATCAAAGAATACTTCAAGTTTAAGGAAAAATGACACTTATTATGTTAATTTGACATAGCTTAATCTTATAGCACCCTTTTAGCCAAAACTAAACAATATAGCTGAACTAAGCATAATTAGAGGCAGAAGGAGTTCAAAAATAGGTGAGGTAAGGCCTGGGAAAGGCTTCAAAAAATAGGAAAAATTGAGACTCAACATCTCCCCCACACCAAAACTCTTGTATGTCCCTATGCAATCAAATAAATTGTTGTATTGTCACTCCCTTGCAAAAAAAAATATTTATGGATGCTTGTAATAATATTCCTGCAATTATGTGTGATCCATATTTCCTTCACTAGATAGAGCTTGTTCCAAAAACAAAGTATCTGCTGGACTCTTTATTTTTTTAAATTGATCTCATGAAAATATAGCACAAATGCTTCCATGGTAATACTAAATTGTAAGGATGGTGTTATTTACTTGAATTTAATAGCCAACTTATTAAAATTTCCATAAACATTTATGGGGCATCCTCAATTAGAAGTTTTACTTTAATATCCTCATTGTAAATATGAGTGACATGATTTTAAATCCATGGTGTTTAAAATTAGTCATAATAATACTTTCCCATAGTTACCATCTTACCATTATCCACATATAGTTGAAGCTCCTCTTTTCTAGGCAAGGTGAGGTACCTGCATTAAGGGTCCCACATCCATAAAAACAAATTGTTCCAAAAATATAGAACTCCAAGGCATAACACAAGAAGGATATTTAAATCCATTCTCAAAGAGATAAGATAATGAATTCAGGAAGGCAAAAATAACCAAGTAAATCATAGTGTAAAGTTAACTTTAATACCACAGCCATGGCCCTGCTGCTAGCAGGCGTCAATAGCCTCAACAGGGATGCCTTTTAACCCACGAAATTCATGTGTCCCAACTGTTAAATATAGATTCAGATTTGTTTCAAAGAATTTATTTATTTTGAAATTAATTGAATACCATTGTCCTAGCTTGATAACCGGCTAACGACAGTTCCATTCACAAGAACTAACAAGAAAGAACAAGTCAGCTTGTGATGAGACCTCTTGTCTTCCATATTCTCATCTGAAACCCATTACCTTAGCTTGGTGACTAGTGTGGTAATGTCATTCTCATTAGAACCCATGACCATGGTAGGCTGGCTCATAATGAGACCTCCTATCCATCAATTCTATCTTTAAAAACTCTAATTATAATCAACCTTAAATAGGTTACTTAATAGTTGGGAGGCAATTCTACTCCTTAAGAGTACGGGATGGCATGAAAAGTTTTTAATTGCTAATCTTTACTAGTTGTTCCTTCCATCTTGAAGACTCATTTTAAAAAAAACATCTTAGATAATGACTAAAAATTCCTCAAATTGATCATGTCAGGGTTCTTTTGAAAACCTAGTTATAGTTTTGTAGGCGTGGTCCACGATAGGAATATTCTCATCAATACCTTCAAAGAGTGTCTTTAAAAAATATTCTGGATGATAGTTATTGGTCAATAATAAAAGTTACTTTATAAAATATAAGTCATTAAGAGTAAATTTCTTTTGAAAATTCTTACCACGAGAGTGAATAATAATAGAAATTTTACAAGTTGTACTTTAGGGAATCACAATTTCAAGAGTGTTGTTATAGAATTTTATTTCAGATGGCATATTTATTCATTACCCTACCCTATTTTAAAGAGAGAAAGATCCATTTTAAGTGTAGGAATACTTCCAATGTAGCCACGTGCATAAGAAAATACTAAATATACTCACACTCAGGTTTAAAATGTAAACTTTAATGCATATCAGAGTATGAGAAACCAACTTACTTACTTGAAATTGGTACCAAGAGTTTTTGAATGATAGAATAGAGTGTGCTAATAATTGTTTGGAACCAAGATTCAATAGGACCCACATATTTATTATTCTCCAATGCATACAAATCTTCCACAACTTGATGTTTTATCTCTTCATATTGACAAGGATGGTTAAGGGAAGTTCTAGGATTTTCTTCTTGGTGAGCTTCAACAATGGTTTTCAAACAAGTTCCAATTATAGATTTCTCCTTTAATGATTTATGGATTAAAGTTTCTTCCCTAGGTAAATTTTGTGTTGTAATAAGGGAATTTTCTAAATTCACTCCTCTCCCCTCTCCAAAAGATATGGCATTACATTCAGTAGGGGAGTGAGTATGAAAAATAGGTGTTTTAAATTGATGTGCAACTTGATAATCAGAATTAGGATTTGGTTGCAAAAATGATTGGGACCATAGAGAAAGATAACATGGTGCTGCATTATATTTGAATTGTGTTTGTTGTGGCTTAGGTAATGGATTTTTCATGGGGAATTTCCCTAGAGAAGAGGCTCCAAACCATCCTTGAGGTTGTGGGAATATATGGCTTGAGGGAGAGGTCCAATGTAGCCATAAGGTGGGGTATTGAATTAGAGTAGGATTATAATTTTTCCATGGAACTGTAGGGTTGTGGATGTGTTGAGGAACCTGTTGGGGATAATAAATACTATTCCAAGTATTACATGATGATGAGTTTTGAGTTATACCCAGTGGTCGATTTATTTCCTTACTTGATTCCTTAAACACATGTTGAAACCCCGATAGTGATGGAAAATAATTTGTTGAATGATACTCCTTGAATTGTTTTTGTTCTTCCTATAAATCTTCCAATTGTAAATTTAGACAAGATTTTGTAGCTCCTATTTTTGTAGTAGATTTCAAAAATTGAGAAGAAGGTTCTCGAGAATTCTTACCAAGCTTGGATATTCCTCTTGAATAGTTAGTGCATAATTCACGAACATCATCGTATGGTAAGTGAAAAACATTACCTTCTCCTATAAGATTTAAAGATTCTAAATATTCATTTTTGATTCCTTTGAGTACAAGTGTTTTTAAGGTCTCTTTTTCCAAATTATGTTTGTGTTTTGATGTTTGAAGGTTGTATCGAAATCGCTCAACATAGTCCTCCAAAATTTCATTTTCCCCTTGTGTTATTCCAAAAATATCTTCATCGTCCTGGCAATAGTCTTGGTATTTCTTCAAGAATACATTCTTCATGTCTTCCCATGTTTGAATGCAATTCCCTCCAAGGCTCATGAACCATCGAAGAGCTGCTTCTTTTAGAGTAAGAGGAAACACTTGCAAACTTTGAGCATTAGTACAATAACCATATCCTCTACAAAGTGCTTCACACTCAAATAAGAATGTATCCGGATCTTCACTTTCCAAACCATGAAATTTTGGTAGTGCAGGTGGGGGAATACTACACATTTCTGCCACTCTTGGATCCTTGATAGCAAATACAAAAGTAACAATGTTTTCCATTTATTACCAAATGAAAAAAGGTTCTCCATGTACTACTTCAAGACTCCTTCATCGAATTTTCTTGCCAATTGATCAATGAAATAGGTACATTAGATGATGGATATTAGCCTCAAAATTCCTCATTGAAAAATGCCTTGAAATACCATTTCTCTGTTTTCAACAAGCTAGTTGGTATGTATTACTAGCACATGTTTGAATAGATGGGGGGGTTCTTACAACACCCAAGAAATAAAGAAAAACTTAAAAAAGAAACAAATTCGAAAACTCTACTTACCAAACAATCAGGACATGGCTTTGGCAAATTTCTGAACTATGTGGGTGCATGGGCTTTGCCCTTCATCTTATCACTTTGACTCCCCCAGTCCTGTAAAAAATATATATATAAAATCAAACTAAAACACTTTTAGTAACATCCCTTAGCCTAGGCATAGCTTCGACAAATTTCGAGAAAATTTGAGGAAATCTGGAGAAATTTTGAGGAAATTTGGAGAAAATTTGAGAAATTTAAAAAAATCTTTGAAGGCACATTTTCTAGAAATGTCCTGCTTTAGACACCTTTTTGCAGAGAAGATTGTGGAAAATAAGAGAATAATATTAGGAAACTGGAGGAGGTTGTTGTTAAAAACATGCCAAATAAAAAAAAACCTCTCTCTTTTTTGTAAAACACCTCATGGTTAGAGAGATATCGATCCATATCTAAGGCCTAGTTTTGTTGAAAACTTAGAAATTTTGGAACACAGAAAATCTGCAAAAAACGTAGCGCCCTTGGCGCTGTGCTTTTTATTGGAGCCTTCAATGGAAAAAATGGCCACCACCATCATGTTCATAATGGTGAGTACATCAACACCATAAAGTTTCAAAAACTTTGGAGGAGAACTGGTCCCTCAAAAGTGCCAAAAACCACCAATTTTTCATGTTTCTGCCTCTTTTACCTTGGCACTGCTCTAATACCAGTCTTGGGAGAAATAATTTTTGACAAGTAATTGGCACCATTTTGGAAGCGGAAGGAACATTTGGAAACTATACTCAGAGTGATTTCCAATGAGCTATCATCTAGATTATTTGGACACCGGGAAGGCCTCCAAATGTGGCTTGCAAGAGAGACTATTTTTTCTGTCATGGCGTTGCACTTTTGCCAGGAAAATTGCATTTTCATCATCTTCAACAAATTTTGACTTTTTTACTTTTTATCTTGGGAAATGAGAAATTATTGATGTACAAGGTCAAGATAAATGTAAATTTCATGTTTTTATTTTTATCTATCGTAGATACATCTGATAAGTCCTGTAGAGGTCAAATGAATCGGTTTCCTCTCTTTTAGAGGCAAATTGTTGAGTTTTGCTAGTCTTCAAATTCTTGTTAGGGAGTAGGTGAAACTGATCCCTATCTCATGGATTAGACCCCTTGAGGCTAGGAAGAGTGGTTTTGAGGTCTATATCATGTATTTTCTCAATAATTTTTAGAGGTTGGACTCACTTGGAGCTTTGGCATCTCAAGGACACAATTTTGTATTAGTTTGGCCTGGACATTAATGATAAATTTGCAACTATTTCTTTGGGGTCCATGCAGTATGAATGGTTTGACATAGTTTTTCATTTTTTTATCATTTGTATGAATGTATTGTAAGCTCATAAACCATTTTTGTGTCTATGATATGCTCAATTTCAGGTTGAAAGGCATAATGTATGTTTTCATACTTTGTTTTGGGGAATTTTACATAATTTGTCTATTTTCTTCAGCTTAGGGAGAATTCATCTTGTATAATCTTCCTAACTCCTCAACGGTCTCCTCATATCACCATAATCATCCTTTAAATTTAAAAACCTTCTACCTACCTTGCCCCATAGAACACCCTGCAAAGTTTTACCTAATTTCCTTGCCCTAGCTACTTGACACCTCCTAATCCAAAAAAAACCTACACAAAATCAAAATCAAAAACCCTGAGCTACTATACCTAGCCTAATATCTTCTTTCCTTAGTCATTTTGGCTATGATTCATGCGGATAGAGCCCTCTCCTAGCCTAGTAGGGCTAGCTACTTGGCTAAGCATGGTTTGAGGTTACCTTGGAATTTCCTTCTTCACCCTGAGGTTCAATCTAAGTGATAACAATATCAACCACAATCAAGAATCCAAATTAAAGAGCATGAATCCAAACATTTATCAAATGAAAATAACTCATTAACATAAATAATTAAATCACTTAACCAATTAACAGTTTGCTGCAATAAATGCAAAAAGAAAGCACTAGCTATGCACAGGAATTATTAATGCATTAATGAAACAGAAATAAAACACACACTATGTTGTGGGAGTTGTGAGCGAAGGGGGCCCTCCCTCACTCAAAACTCCTTCAAAAGTTGAAGAAGCTACTTATAAAGGTAAACAAAACATATACTATTATATTAATCTAAAAGTATACAACCAAGTACAAGTTGATATATTGCGTATCAGTAGAAATCCCAACCCAAACTCCTTTATAATATAAAATACATATCCTTTTATACAATCTCTAAAGCCCATATTTGGCTTGAATGACTAATCTAAGCTATCAGCCAACAATACAGGTCTAGACTATTGAATTTATCTTATGTTGAGTCTAATCCATGACTGAAAGCATGGATTATATGATTTCTATTACATCGCTAAAGCTGTAAGAAATCCAGAACGGCTACAAGAGATGTGGTTGTGAGAAGAAATCTGTAAGTTCATATTGTTTCAAAAGGAGGCTCGAAAAATAAAATAGGATAGCCTTCATGGGTAACGAATTCCCCACAAAACCCATTTCCTTGTTGGATTTGGAAATAAATAGAACATAGTCAACTGTTGATGTTGCTGCAGGAAATCGGGGCATCTGCGGGAAATCTGGAGTTGTTGCAGGAAATCCGGATTTGCAGCAGGAATTCCAGAACGGCTCTAGGAAATCTGAAATGGCTACAAGATATCTGCTATAGGTTTCCAGCAGCGTTTGTAGAAAATGCGGAAATTTTTTGAATCAAAGCAAATCTGCACATGATTTCTAGATCAGTTGGAGTGGTAATTTAATAAAGATAAAGCGATACCAAAGAATACTTCAAGTTTAAGGAAAAATGACACTTATTATGTTAATTTGACATACCTTAATCTTATAGCACCATTTTATCCAAAAATAAACAATATAGTTGAACTAAGCATAATTAGAGGCAGAAGGAGTTCAAAAATAAGGGAGGTAAGGCTTGGAAAGGCATCAAAAAATAGGCAAAATTGAGACTCAACAGGAGGCAGATATAGGACAGAGTTTGTTGAGCTGATTTCAGTAACCTAAAGGAGTTGAGTTCATTTATAAAGTCAGATTGAGGAGTTATAGAATGGAAGGCAAGAGAACCGGCTAGATTTTTTCAGGACACATGGACTGAAAGGGTTATGTGTGGTGTTGGAACAGGGTCTCCTAACAAGCTGCAAAACTGGTCTATTCTGGATATTTTTGATTAGATTTAATCTAGCAAAGGGGTTTTGGGGTGGGTCAAAGCCCGAAAGCATTGTATTGGGTAAAAGGGACAACCAGGGGTCTGAAAACCACGGTTTGAGGACCATAAGAAAGATTAGGCTAGATTGTTATAAATAGAGGACCATTTTTGTATTGTAAGGTAGGATATGATGAGCTATTGATGCGAATTGTGATTTAAGCTATCTGTTTGGGTTTTGGGGAACGAAATCCTGATAGCTGTGTGCGTGGAGATCCAGGCTCAGCTCTGTGCGGACCTTGCTGCTGTGTGCGCGGGCTGGGAAAGGAATTGTACGGAAGGATTGATGAATGAATGAATAAGAAGAATTAATAGAGAACTGAATCTGTGAGTAATCTGGTGCGAATTGTTGGTAATTTTTGTATTGTGTATTTTTTTTCTTTAAGCGATGAAAATCTGCGTAAGTGTGTTTCTAGATCTGGATCTATTATGTTCTGTTTATATATTGTTGTGTGATTGTCATAAAACCATATAACTATAGATCTAGTGCATGTGGATGCGAATAGAGACCTAATTAACCCTGCACAGAACAAGGTAATCGGGGATTATAGGACCTAGCGCAGCTCTACTTGCTTTACCCATCCTTTATCAGGGTGCGGAAACCTGGTTCCAGCACCCACCCATACTACTTCGGGTGAGACTTTGACCTGTGCAAGCAAGTCACTGTCGAAAGGGCCAAGTAGTATAGGGGTTTGTTGGCAAGCCTTGCATACCGAACCTGCTTCAGGACCCCTCGAGCCAACAAATGGTTCCGTTGCCGGAACTTGAAGAAGTTTGAGATAGGGATCGGGTACTGAAAAGCGAATACTGGAGGAGGCACCCATGTCGGGCCTCTAGGAAACCATGCCGGTACACTTGAAATTACCTACCTTCAAAGGCACAACTAATGAAGACATGGAACAATTCTGGTTTGTGGTGGAGTCTGTATGGGTTGCGCAGGGTGTGGTAAAAAAAACTGTGAAAAAAATGCAGCTATCCTTAGCTTTTGAAGGAAGAGCTTTGGACTGGTATATGGGATACGTATCGCAAAATAAGGACGCCATTATCCAAAACATCAAGGATGCCCTGAACCAACAATTTTGGAACCCTAAGTCCTACTCTCAGGTAGTAGTAGAACTAAAATATTTCAAGCAGGGGTCAACTGAGTCTATATGGGAAGCCGATCAACGCCTAAAAAAAGCTATCAGGGAAGGAGGATTTCAATACGATGACAGATAGCTTACAAAATGGTTCATCGCCATGCTACTCCCTCACCTACATGTACCTGTGGGTCGCCAGACCTTTGACTCACAAGAGGAGGCCCTGGAAGCTGCTATGAAATTAGAAGTTGCGCCTCTAAAGGAAGCTACATTATAGGTACAACAGATCCAGGTGCAGCTTGAGGCCATACACCAGGAAATTAGAATCTACAATGGGAGGAAGGAATAGGGGCTGGCACAAAACTAGGTCACACAGCAGGCCACCCGGGATCAGGAGCGCGTAGTCTGGAGCAGCAGGGCCTAAGGGGACCTATGCTCTAGCACGGGGAGAGATGCGCAGCTGGTTTGCATAATATCAGTCAATGGCCTTGTCCGGGCATCCCCATCTCCAAACCAAAGCGACACTGGTGCTAATTTTTCTAGTTGGTTGGCCATGAGGAGCAGGACTGCCAAGTCTGTAATGAAGTAGTGAATGGGGGAGGAGACCCTGCCTCACCAAAAACACCCTCGAGAAGGACTGAGGAAGAAGAGATTGGAGTCAAAGTGAAAGTGCAGGTCGGGGTCGAGGACAGTCGATCTGCTATAACTGTGGAGGCACGAGGCATTTTGCGAAGGATTTCCTGACCCCTTACGATAGTCTTTCAGGTACTGTAGATAGTTGGTCCATACGCTGGAAGATTTTCCAGGCCTAAAAGCAAAGATATAGGGAAAGCCGCTCCCATCTGCGCATAAGGTGCGAAGGGTCCAGACCGAGTTGAGGGGTAAGGATACAAAGGTAAATGTGGTAATGTGCAATGGATTGGTGACTGGGGGTGCTAAGGAGAAAGGCGAAACTAACGCACTAATATGCAGGGAAGTTAGCAACCAAGAAGGACTGGACCTGGAAAAAGCAAGGGAGACATTTATGGAAGCGCGAAGGGACTTCCTTGGGACTAAGGTCCCGACATCTGCACGCTCGGGAGATTTCAAAGTAGCCGAGGAGGTTAAACCCTTCCTCCAGGCATGCATGAGGCTGCTACGCAACCCCCAGGCAGTACAGAATCTGCAGGCTTTCCTAGAGATACGCAATGCACACTGCCCTGTCAACCGACATTAAGGATGTGCATAAGTTATACAAATATCAAAAACGCACTGGCAGGGAAATGCGGTTGACAGTCCAGGTTGCCGACTATGGAATCGATCGAGTTATCTTAGACCTCGGATCAGACGCCAATGTACTACCTAGGCACACTTGGCAATGCATGGGGGGACCCAAGTTGGAAAGATCCACTATCCAGCTTCGAATGGAAAATCAACAAAAAATCATTCCTCTAGGTAAACAACCAAAATTCATGGTTGACATTGCAAGGGTAAGGGTCCTGGCTGATTTTGAAGTAATAGAAATTGTGGAAGATGCAGATCCCTACCCTGTGCTCCTTGGTTTAGAGTGGGATATATACATGGGGGGTGTCATCAATCTCAAAAATCGTAGCATAGTATTTGAAAAGGAGGGCACATGAGTCGTTGTGCCACTAGACCCCGTAGAAGGAAAATGTTATACAGAACCTATACCCAAGGAGGGAGATGGGGATTATATCTATAAGTTGACAGCGTGAAATAGGGACAACCCAACCCAGGACGCAGTCCCATGCTACGAGGGGGATGTTGAGGATCCCAATAAGGAACTAGAAGCTTGTAGACCCGGCTAGGTGAAGCCTCTACGTTGCGTTATCTTTGTATCACAAAGGACTCCCTCTTTATGATCCCCAGGGAAAAGGCTGGATTAGAGCTAGGTCTGGCGACTACACAAACCCACCCTAGGAGATGATCAGATCAACCCACAAGTGAGCAACAGGTTCCCTATGACACCTGTTGATTCAACAGGTGGCGGTCCCATGCATCAAGCCACCCTTGCGACGGTGATACAGCTAGGGGTCAGGCGGTTGGCCCCGACAACTGCCCCCCTTGGGGCCTTAGTAGAACAGATGATAAAAATCTCTTGGTCTTGGGCCAAGAGCTACCTAGGAGGAAATCCTGTGTTGGGGGAAAACAAGCAGCTGGCACAACTAGGAAACCTTAGTGTGACAAGTACGCCGAGATCACTGGGGACGTGACAACTAGCTATTGGAACTGTACCCTCTGGTAAAAAGAAGAAATTACCATTGAAAGGAGTGGCTCCCGAACCATTGGCAGGTCGAGTTATGGGAAGCTTTTACCATTCCTTGGGAAACCCACCACGAGTAAAATTTCTCTCTCTATCATCCGATGGGAATTGCTTAAAAGGGGGCAAGATAGTCCAGTTAGCAGTATTGTCTTAGTTACACAACTGGCCTACCTTGAGCATATTGTGGAAGCAATTGAGCACCAAATTTTTCATAACCACAACCTCCCTCTCATGTTTGATCACCCTCCTCCATCAGATAGTAGTCACCCAGAGACCAGGTTCATTTTTTGCGCAAGGATGCTAGCTGACACCCCTGCCAAGACCTCTGCCCCAACTGAGCCTAATGTTGAGGAATTCCTAGAGGAAGAGCCTGAATTAGAAGAAGTCCCCCATCCAAGGGCCACGAGGAAAGGCAAGGAGAAAGAATAAATCTCAGGGAAAACCCCACTAGCAGAAAAAATGCCCCGAAGCTCCCCAAGACATGCCAGGCCCCTACCCTCAGAACAAGATGACCAGGATGGTGCTCTGCCGGCTAACCCGATCAATTGGTTACCTCCCTTTGTTCTCCCACGAAGTTTTTCTACACGAACGCCGAAAAATTTGGATGGCTTGATCAACTATCTGCAAACCCCGCTGACCCCAGGAGAGGTCCCCATCCTCGGTGATCCCTGCAGACACCTCCATGAGGTCAAGTTCAATGATCATGACCTGACGGACCATGACGCCCTCCTGGAATTAACCCCTGCATTATACTTTTATACGATCCATGAGGCTGATGGAATCACGGTAGTACCTCAGCGCTGGGTATGCAGCTTAGTATGATTCAGACTCCTGAATCTGCTCCGAATGCCCCACTTCGGCCATTACAACGTCACTGATCGGTTGGCTCGCCAGTTTCTTGCCCTCATTCACAACGACTACCTGTGGATTCGTGAGAGAGTCCCTATTGATGTTGCATTGATCCAAAAGATTACAGGCCTCCCAATGCAAGGACCGCACCCACTAGCGCAGGTTGGAAAAAAGTACGAAACCGCTACCACTCTATTTTTCCGAGAGACCTATGCAGTACAACGAAATTAGCATGGATTTGTCATCCAAACCATCAACGATCCTACTACGCAAATGGGTACTCAGATTTTAGCCTGCAAATTAATGAGGAGGTGCCAGGTTGTGACTGTCCTTGCCTATGTGATCCAGTTAGCTGGATAGAGAGCGAAGGGTGTTTTTTTCAATTAGGCTCAGTACTTGTGTGATGAATTTCTAACTAATGTCTGTGAGTCTCAGGAGCACGGGATGTATTTTTTCTATTTGTGGTTATTATTCCTAATAGCACTAGTCGCCTAGGACAAATCGGAGGAGTGAGTTATTCCTGAGGTCCCAGATGGGATGTGCGAAGGCGCTCGATATGCTCACTTATGGGACTCTAAGGATAAGCAGCGCATCAAGGATACTAAGGTCTTTTGGGTCCTCTTCTAGAGCAGCGTTGCCACTGCCATAAACTCCCGACCCTGGTTATCCCCCACCATATATGACAAATAAAAGGATATGGCCGCATTCCAAATCACCATGCACCATGTTCAGATCCGCAGCCTTGACAATAAGACATAGACGAAATTTCCTTATATGGTATTCGATGAAGAAGTCAACCTACTGATCTCATTGTGGCCTCTCGCCTAGAAAAAAATCCTCCCTGACACTCCTGGGGAAACCACAGTGCCTCACCAGCCAGCATCAGTTACAGCCGAGCCCAGAGGTAACCCGCTGCAGCAGCCTAATACAGCTCTAGCCTAGGTAGACACAGCTACCACCCTTTCCCTAGGGACTAAGAGGATAGGGGCATCGACATCAGGACCAAGGAAGAAACAACACGTCTGTCTCGAGCACTACGATGCGATAGTCACATTAACGGACGGGGACCTGGAGCAGATTGTGGACATGGTCACCATGGCTATGGAGGATAAGTGGGAACTTATCGTGGCCCAGTGGAAGGCAGGGGTCGACTCTCTTTAGGCTGACCTCCATGCTCTCCAAATCAAAATGGATCACCCCCCAACCAGTGAAGGACAAGCACAACCCCTGTCAGTCGACAACAGTCCAACACCACTCAGGGAAGCCAGTCATCTCTAGGGTATCCCTAACAGTGCCTTGGTTGGAATGCAGCCCTTGCAAGCCACAGGAATTCAGCTGGACTTGGCTCAGCTACCCCACACAGCCTTAGAAAGCCTCAATCATGCTCTCTCCCAGGAGATTAGTAACCACACTCAATCCGCAACCCAACAGCTTAAAATAGCCCGACACACCATTTCACAACATGCTCCTGACGTAATCTAGGTCGTGTCATAACAGTCAGAGCTTGGGACTGTGATCCACCAGCTCTGCATGAAAGTCACAGAGGAAATCACGGCTGAGGACACATCTCGGGATAAGGTGGGAAAATTGGTTGCTACTCTCAAAGCCTCTCGGCTGGAAATACACGTTGTCAGTACTCAATTGGAACAATAGATTTCAGACTTACATACCCGACTACAGCCCGACACACCCCCAGAAGTCTGTGCCTAACGTATTTCCGTCATCACAGATGTAACAATGACAATTACGGGGCAAATTTCTCAAGGTGCTACACTGCTGGAATCATCCCTACATCTTTGGAATCGGGTCTAGCGCGATCCAGTCCTCCAACAAATCAATCGGGACTTACAACAAAAATAAGAAGCGGTTGAAAAGATTAATGCTACGCTGCCTACCTTGGTGCCTTCCTAGCACTTGGCATGATTGAAAACAACCAACGACCTCCAGGATGAGATTTAGAAACTCTGGCATAAACAGCACATCATGGCCGAATGACTAAAGCCCTAAACTACTTCGGCCCTCTAGTTAACACAAGATATTGATGGTGCATCCAAGCGCCTTAATCAGCTTCTTCAAAGAGTTACCACAACCGTTGAAGATCTGCCTCCTTAGAAGTTGGTCACTCCTACATGAAGAATGCTGCTGCCCAGAGTTAGGATGTACTCCCTCCTCTTAGCAGTGCTCTTGATACCTTGCATGCGCAGATAGCAGCCGCACCACCACAGTAACTCGGGACGAGTCACAAGATTGTGTTGGGGGACTGTTCGAACAGGGTCTCCTAAAAAGTTGAGAAACTGGTCCATTTCGGATATTTTTGATTAGATTTAATCTAGTGGAGGGGTTTTGGGGTGGGTTAAAGCCCCGAAAGCGTTGTATTGGGTAAAAGGGAAAACCAGGGGTTCGAAAACCATGGTTTGCAGACCATAGGAAATATTAGGCTAGATTTTCATAAATAGAGGACCATTTTTGTATTATAAGGTAGGATATGATGAGCTATTGATGCAAATTGTGATTTAAGATATCTGTTTGGGTTTTGGGGAATGGACTCCTACTGGCTGTTTGCGTAGGTTGGGAAGGGAATTGTAAGGGAGGATTGATGAATGAATGAATAAGAAGGATTAATAGAGAACTTAATCTATGAGTAATCTGGTGCGAATTGTTGGTAATTGTTGTATTGTGTATTTTTTGTCTTTAAGGTGTGAATATCTGTGTAAGTTTGTTTCTGGATCTGGATCTATTATGTTTTTTTATATGTTGTGGTGTTATTGTCGTAAACCATATAACTATAGATCTAGTGCATGTGGATGTGAACAGAGACCTAATTAACCCTGTGCAGAACAAGGTAATCGGGGATTACAGGACCTAGCGCAGCTCTGCTTGCTTTACCCATCCTTTCCCAAGGTGTGGAAACCTGGTTCTAGAACCCACCCATACTAATTCGAATGAGACTTTGACCTATGTAAACAGGTCACTACTGAAAGGACCAGTAGTATAGGGGTTTGTTGGCAAACATTTCACACCGAACCTGGGTCAAGACCCCTCGAGCCAACATGTGGCCACCATAAAAAAGTAGGTAAAGTGCTATCTTATTCAGGATAGATTGGTTTTCAGAGGACTAACACCAAGCCCTAATTTTATTCCTTTTATCAGTGTGATTGTAAAGGACCACGATCCCTGATACGAGAGCTCTAGCCTGTTGAATTATAGTTTGTAATATAATGAAGAATGGTTTGTAAAAGTTAAAAATTATCATGTGCACTAGTTGATTCCCTAATGTGTGTAGATTTCAATATGCATTAAATTAGATGTGTTGTGGAACTTGAGTGGGCCTGCATCAAATATTCTAAGGCCAAACCCAAATTCTCATTTGTTGTGGAAATTCAACATATGGTTTGTTCACCTAAGAAATAAATATAACTCATCTTATGCTACTCATGTCTAATTTTAATTCATATCACTTAACAAGTTACCAATAAAAGGCTCACGTCTAACCTTGCATTTAAAACAACTATGCAACGCAGTTTAATTCTTGACATGCAATATCATCTAGCACGTATTAGAATTCCTTGGCACCATGTGGCATGTGTTAGCATCCCCTACATTCTTTAGCATGCTTTGGTACTCCCTAGCACACACTACCACTCTTTGAAATTCCCTGGCACTCTAGCATGCCTCGGTAATGCCTAACATATAACCATGTCACTCCCTTCTTATCACACCTGGAAATTGACAACACTCCCTATCACACACTCTTATTTTTTCATCTCCCTACATTTTGACCTAATTCTCCCTTTTGTTTCCCTAACACTTCCTAGCATTCATCAACACACCCTGACACCTGACACATCTTGGCATGTTTCCCTGACACTCTAGTATTCCATGGCACTACCTAACATACCATGTCACTCCCTCCTTAGCACACCTAGAACTCGCTAACACTCCCTGTCACATACTCTTATTCATTCGTTTCCATGCATTTTGAGCTAGTGCTCCCTTCTGTTTCCCTAGCACTCCTTAACACTCTCTGGTACACCCTAGCACCTAGAACATCTTGGCATGCTAAAATATCCTCTAACATGCCTTAAGATTTCCTAGTATACCTTGTCACTCCATCCTTAATACACTTGGAACTCACCCACACTTCCTATCACAAATGTGTGTTTGTTTATTTCCATGCATTAATTTGAACTAATTCTCCCTTGTGTTTCCCTGGCACTTCCTAACACTTCCTAGCACGTGTTGGAACACCCTAGCACTTGGAATATCTTGGCATGCCACCTTGGCACTCTAACATGTCTTTCCACTGCCTAACATTCCTTGTCACTCCCTCCTTAGTACACATGGAACTCATCGACACCCTCTGTCACACACTCTTATTCTTTCATTTCCATGAATTTTGACATAGTTCTCCCTTATGTTTCCCTAGAACTCCCTAACTAACATTGGCATGCATTGGCACACCTTGACACTTAACACATCTTCACATGTTTCCATATCACTCTAGAATTCCTTATAACTACCTAGCATACCCTGTCACTCCATCCTTAGCATACCTTAAATTCACTAAAATTCCCTGTTACACAATCTTATTCGTTCATTTCCATGCATTTTGACCTAGTGCTCCCTTGTGTTTCCTTGACACTCCATAGTACTCCCTAGCACACATTGACATACCTTAGCACCTGAAACATCTTGCATGTCTCCTTGGCACTCTAGAATTCCTTGGCACTACCTAGCATACCTTGTCATTCAATCCTTAGCACACCTAGAACTCACTCACACTCCCTGTCACACACTCTTATTCGTTCATTTACATGAATTTTGACGTATTTCTCCCTTGTGTTTCCTTAACACTCTATGGAATGTGTTAGCACACCATAGACCCTAACACATCTTGGAATGTTTCCGTAGACTCTAGCATGCCTTAGCACTGCCTAACATACCTTGTCACACCCTACTTAGCACACCTAGAACTCACTGACACACCCTATCACATACTCTTATTTGTTCATTTCCATGCATTTTGACCTAGTTCTCCTTGTGTTTCCATAACACTCCGTAACACTCCCTAGAACACGATGGTACACAATGGAATGCCTTAGTAGTTGGAATTTATTGGCATGCCTAACATGCTTTTGAACTATCTAGCATATGTTAGCACTTCCTAGCATTCCCTAGCATACCTTCATTCTCCCTAGCTATCATTCCCTCATAGATCACCTTATTTTTTTTATGACTTGGGAACCCAACCAATTCATTGGGAAATTTTTTTTGTGCCTAGCCCAAAGTATCCCTTTGTCTGAAACTGCTCTTTCCAACTCCCTGTTGCAACCACATACTAACATATTATCACTCTTATTTTGAACTTATCTTAACACACTCGATCCTTGACACACTTGGAACTCACTGACACTCCTTAACACACACTCTTATTCATTCATTTCCATGAATTTTGACCTAGTACTCCCCTTGTGTTTCCTTAGCACTCCTTATCGAGCATTGACAGTCTCTAGCACACCTTCACACTCCCTGGCATGCCCCACCTCTTCGTAAAATGTTAGTATAACTCCATAAAACGCATTGGTTCTTGGCACTTGATGGCACCTAACAATTCTTGGCATGCGCTAGGATGCCTAGCATGTCTTGGCATGGTTTAAGATTAAATTGATTTGAGATCAATTATTTGCAATTAATATAGAAGTAATAGAGGATGATTTAACACTTATATATGATAGCACTTGGCCCATAGCATGTATTATCACTAGTATTGTTGTGCCTAGCATGCCCCTGTTGAAAAGGTAAGGTTCTCACTTATTAACACTCTTATGTGTTTATTTACTTGCATTTTAACTTGGTGTTCCATTTTGTTGGCCTGACACTCCTTGACACACATTAGTATACCCTAACACCTAACACATTATGTCATGCCTTAGCACATGGCATGTCTTGGCATGCCTTGGCACTATCTAGCACATGTTAGTACGCCCTAGAACTTCTTGACATGCCATGGCATTCCCTGACATGCCCTGGAATTCCATGACATGCCTTGGCACTTCCTAACATGCCTTGTCACTCCCTCCTTGACACGCCTGACAATCACTGACACTCCTTGACACACCCTCTCATTCATTTATTTCCATGCATTTTGAACCGGTACTCTACTATGTTTCTTTGACACTTTGTTTCCTTGATACTTTGTTCACCTCCCTACATCTTATTTTGAGAGTAACTATTGTCCTAATTTAGATCACTTGTTTCTTCCAATGAGGGTGTGAGAATCGACTTGGGTCATCCATTTTGATAGTTTCAACATCCAGGGGAGATAATGGAAAATGGGAGATGTCCTTCTATGAATTCAATTTAAGGGGTTTTCACGGTAATTTATTCTCTCATTTTTATTTAGTGATTGTAGGTTATTTAATTTTTATTTCATTTTAACTTTTTTTGAAGCAGATGTCACTCTTTTTTCACTGCTTTGTATAGGTTATGTCTCCTTGAAATCCTTGCATTGTGGAATTTTTGTGTAGTGCGTCCTTAAAGTTCACTCAAAAAAATAACACTAAAAAACTCCACATTTTTTATGATGGTAATCTAGAAATGGAAGGAACACAAGGAATTAAGTACATATGAATTTCTTGTATCTCCTAAAGACAAACACAAGGTAGTGATGCAATTTAATGACATCTTGGGAAACAAATGTCTTGTGCTACTTTAATTTTCAAAATTTGATTGTCTTGCATCCAAATGTATGATTATAATCCCCAAGCATGCTCATACTTGTGCCCAATTAAATTAATCATTATAAATCAAAGTACTATTGTTGACAACTTCTAACAGTTCATGGGTTTCACATGTGCAAATACTATTTTCAGCACCTTCCAATAGTGAATTCCAAATGGAGCTGGGAAACCAAAGTTAAACTTAATCTTCCTAACAAATAATATGGTAAGTCTTGAATATAGTGGAAATATCAGTCATGGTGTCCTTCCGTGGCCTGTAACTATAGTTTACTGTATGGAAATCAAGATGTGGAGGTCATCTTAGGATATGTCATTGTTAAAAGTAATGAAATATATAATGCTTTGCTAAATGATGTTTCTACTACGGCGAACTAAAATTGTTGGGAAAAGGAAACAAAATTATCATGTTCCATAATGTTATGACTTCCACCAAAACATGGATCACAACCCTAAGTTATGAAGCTCATCAAGTCCCTGATATTATTTTCATCTTCTTTTCTTCTTTTGTTCTTTTCAAGTGAAATTATATAGTGGATCTTTATCATTGTCTTCCATTGAAAAGAGCTTATATATTTGAGAGATTATGTTCTAACATATTATTGCTTCTCATGTGGTTATGATACATGATGCCACACTTTAAAATGTCCCTAGAGTAGGACCATAATTTCCGACAAAACAAATAACTACCTTTCCTCTTTGCACTGGATGGACTCCTCCAATCATAATTCCATCTTGAAAATAATTAGAAATAGGAGGGTCGGATCAGATAGAAATAGATAACACATCAAATCCATCATATATGTCTTCATCAAATTCTGAAAGAATATCTACATCATTGGATTCTCCTCCATTTGGATTGGGAGGCCAATAAAATTTATAGGATGAAACTCTAGCATGAGGAGCTCCTCATTTTTCAATGCCTTCTGCATATCTAGTTATACTTGCATTTTTCATAAAGTTCACACCTGTTGTAGATGAAGTATGAGTAACATGTCCATATTTATCTCATGGAGAAATAAATACACCAGTTCCAGATATATTCAAAAGCCCATTTACAACCTCATATATGTTGACGAATTACTTGGTTCCAATCAATTTCCTATTCCAAACAACACATTGGATAGTGAAAATTTGATTCTATGAAGAAATGCTCAAGAGGGCTACTTTCCCATCAGATTCCTATAGAATGTGAAACCTCGATTGTATGAATATAGATACTAAAGGTCATGTTTTTTTAAGAAGGTATATCCTACAATGGAGTTGGATTCTAATAGCCAGCAACAAACTAACAAACACAATGTGACAAAGGTTTTTTTTCTCCTTAACAATATAAAAAAACAATAAGAAATAATAACCACATTAGACTGTAAGGAATATAACAAAAATATATCATAATATGTGCAAGAAGCATGTTGTATTGTTTTTCTTTCTAGTAGAATAAAAAAATAAGCATCACAAACACAAAGAAAAATTTCTCCATAGAGAAATCCAACAATAGACAATACACCACATGGAAGTTGTTCTACTCTTTATTATTATCAGGATGAATACAATGGACCAACAAATACTTCTTCAAAAATGAAATCTACAGTCCAAAACTTGCTTACTCAATAAAGGACTGTGAAATTTTTTCCCTTCCCCTGTGTTTACCATGTTAAGGCAAACCTGAAATCGATTAGTGTGAAAAACTTGAAATAAGTTATAGAGAATCCTACCCTTTTTGTAAAAATTATTAAAAAAAGAAGGAACATGTTTTTCTTTAACATTGCAATCAAGAATCTTATGAGAGGCCATAAAGAAGACATATAGATCTGATATGATGCTATGAATTATTGCATATATTGTGGTTTTTATAACTTATAAGGATTGGAATTGTCACTAGTTTTGTTTTTTTTGCTTAAAATTTACCATGTTTTAAGGTTTCTATACGGGTCGTTCATGAGTGTTATACGATTTGACGAATCAATGGTCAGGTGAGTCCGATACGAGTATGAGTCATGCAACATTAAATATAATGCCCCTTTAATGATGGGTAGTGCTTCATCAAGGTTGGGATTTTCTTTCAGAGTTACTTTTACTTTGATAGGCATGACATGCATGGATAATATTTAGGGATAAGTGGCTATATAAGAATGAAAATGGCTAGCATTCAAGCTATGGTTGGATTTTGATTACTTTACAACCCTTGCCATTCTTTTACATTTTGACATTTGGGTCGTGATTTTTTTTTCTTAAAAACTCATCCTCAAGTATTTCCAACCCCTTCTCATAGGACAAGGTTAGAAAGGAGCAAGTAAAAGCGATTGACAACCAACAATCAAAAGATTTGATTACAAAATGAAGGGAATGATGACAAGTATGAATAACATGGAACACTACCATCATCAAAGCCTTATATTTGTGCCCCTCCTAGTCAATGAAGGAAAGGCCCTAAGGAAGTTCATAGTGGAGTAGGGATAAATGATAACCTCCAAGGTCAAATAAGGGAACAAGTACAAAATCAACAAAGATATATAATCCAATTTCAACCCATGATCCATTCTAGAATGCCTTCACTAGTACATAATGAGAGATTAGTGACTACATGACTAAAAAGGTTAGTCACTACAACTATTTCAAGTGAATTACTACTAAATTTGAACAATTTTAAGTGACCCAACTAAAAATGACCAACTTAAACTACTAATTTGGTCTAGGGATAAAACAAATGACTAGATAATAGGTGACCCAAATAAAAACGACTAACTTAAATGACTAATTTAGTCGACGACTAAAATATATGACTAGATAATAAGTGACAAAATTAAAAATTATTAACGTAAATGACTACTATAGTCTAAGAATAAAAATACGACCAACTAACAAATACAACAAGTACATGATTTAGTTATCTATGCTAGTCATTTTTAATTTTGTCACTCCAAAAATGGAACATTGCAATTTTGATATTGAAGTGTTACGTTTCAGAAAATTTTGACACTACAAATGAATTTAGAGATAAAGGGGGTCTCTGAATCCATATGTAGTGTTAAAATTTAGAGACAAAGGGGTTGCTTCCCCACATTCATGGATGGCATCCACAATAAATTTTTTAATGTGGACTGATGCGCCTTACTCAAGAAATTTGATCTAGGCATTTGATATTGTAAAACTAGCCAAATACCCATCAACACTAATAACAAATGGTTTAGCTAACCCTTATTTTCCATTCAAGAATACTCAAGAAATACTTTTCGACATTTCTAAATACATGTTAAAAATAATTATAACCAACTTAATCACAAATTAGTTATAAATTACTGCTACATGTTTTTATGCTTTGATATAAAATTACATGTTTAAATTTATCTTCAATGAAATGAATGTTTAAAAATGTAATCATAAAGAGATTATGTAAATTATATTATTCACTTAAAATAAAGGAGAAAAGTTTAGCAAGAACATTATAAATTTTTAAATTAGCTTAAAAAATGAATTAATTTATTTTTTAATATTCTTATTTTACAAAAGAATAAATTTTTTTTTTCTAATTTTCCAAGAAAAATAAAATAATTTCCTCAAATTTAAAGCTTAAAAAGCTAAAAAAAATTCTTTGATATCTTAAGACAAATCAAGGTGGTGGAGGGAAATTTTTTAAAAGAGGCTTAAAAAATAAAAAGGAAAAATAGTATCTTAGCCTTACAACATTTTCAATTCCTTATTCAATTATTGAAAACTAACATCAGAAAGAAACCAAACAGACCATCAAAATTCCACGCCGGTTCACAAGCGTTTAGGGTGCTTTGGAGCCATTTTACCTGTCTTTGGTTTTCAAGTAAAATGCAATAGAATTTGTTGGGGTTTTTAGGTTTTGGGTGTCGTAATTTTAGTGGCAGAGTCCGGTTGCCATGACGTCAAGAATTTACTTCTAATGAAGTTCCTTAGGAGTGCGAAAATAAGGAAGTCTCCCGCTATAGCAGTATGATGACACAATATGATTTCAGGCCTATCACAATACAGAGGAATGGGATCGGGTCAAACCTTAAACTTATATGGGTTATTGGTAAACAATGTAAAATGCAATTGTTTTAGGGGAAAAGACAGTTCGGGAGCCAAATTTCACCACTGAAAGTAAAGGCAGGAGCAAGGGGCAGGAGCAATTCATGACATTAAGTGAGATCTTGGTGGAATCTGTAGAACGATGGATTGTTGTATGTATCCCTACGACTTCACGAAGGAGGGTTTTAAGGGCTTGGCCCGACTTCTAGCAGAGAGCATCAAAGAGGTTGGCCAAGGGACGAGGGGCTTGCAGTATTGGAGCAATTCACAGTTTCAAATGGTTTTGTTTGTTATGCAAGTCGTTGTCACAGCTTGCTACTCTCTTAGACGTAAGTTTGGGTGACAAAAAACAAAAACAAACATTTTCATGCAAACTATAAGAACATCTAAATCAATAATCACAAATCTACAAAGCAAATATGTTATAGACCATGCACATTAAATAAAAATCTCAGTCAAAAATCTTGCCTATGGACTCCAAGGCTAGATATAAGTAGAAGAGATACACCATGAAATGAATTGTGTGCATGATTGCAGGAATTAAATTTAACTCTTATAAAAAGAAAATATTTTTAGCCAAATGGAAAGATGATAAACTATAAGAACATATCATCTAGATCAATAATTACAAATCTGTTGTAAATATGTTATACACCATGTGCATAAAATTAAATCTCAGTCATAAATCTGGTCGATGGACTCTAAGGCTGGAGATAAGAAGAAGAGCTACACCTTGAAGGAAATTGGGTGGATGATTGGAGAAATTATATAAACAGATTGGTGCAATCCCTGGTAAAAATATATGAGAATTAGGATCTCTTAATCTCGTCTCCCAATCATCTAAGCGAGTAGTCTCCAAAAGTAGGATATCACTAGGTGAAGTCCTCTAGGACCTTAAGGCTGGAGATAAGAAGAAGAGCTACACCTTGAAGGAAATTGGGTGGATGATTGGAGAAATTATATAAACAGATTGGTGCAATCCCTGGTAAAAATATATGAGAATTAGGATCTCTTAATCTCGTCTCCCAATCATCTAAGCGAGTAGTCTCCAAAAGTAGGATATCACTAGGTGAAGTCCTCTAGGACCTTGGAAAACCGATGGTGGGGGAAAATTGTGGAAATTCAAATTCCCTCCAAAGTCCAATATGCTCATGTGGCTCATCCTAAAAAACAAAGTTCCTATATGGGACATTCATTAGAAAATATCTTTCAATGAACCAAGCAGATGCCCTCTTTTCTTGGAAAATTCAGAATCCATTGACCACATGTTTATAAATTGTCCATTCACATTGGAAGTATGGAAGGAAATAAAATTCTGAGAGGCTAGCTTGAAGTTGGCAAGGAGATATAGTGGAAGACTTTAAAAGCTTAGATTCAAGCTAAGCACTCAATCAAATTAAAATCTCTCCCTTTGATCATAGCACGAGACATTTGGTTGGAATGGAACCATGTTCTATTAAAAAATTAGACCCTCTTACCTATGTGTATTCATGCGAATCCTTGCTCTGCAGGACTGCCTTTATTCATAATATGTTTCTAACATTGTAAATGTATCCTCCCCGAACCTATATTTTTTCATTTTTCTAACTCTATTCCTCCCTGAATCCTATGTAGAGAGGATGGGAGGTAAATAATTTGTTTCATTGACCATACAATGGAGCCTTGAAACCAAGAAGGGTTGTTTGATAAGTTATTTTTCTTATCTACAACCTATTTGGCACATGCTTTAGAAATATGTGAGAAGGTTTGGTTGCTCAATATATTTTCATAAATGTATGTTCCTTATTGTTGTACCAATCGCCAATTTAGTCTAGGACTTGGAAAAATTCCTCAAAAAACCTTGGACATGGTTTGCAGAAAATTCATTTATACAAAGGAGAAAATAAGCGATCATATACCCTTGACTAGAATTTTTTTATATTTGTATTTCCAAAGATCCTAGTAGTACACTTGAACAGGTAGATAATTGGCTTTCCATCTCCACCGCATCTCATGGAATATGTTTGCACCACACATAATGTTCAAAAGGTATGAGGACATTTGGAACTCTATCTATGTGCATGGTCAGGGATACTTAACCTTGAAAATTGCATAAGTTAGAGTATTGGATAGGATGGGAGCTCAATTGAAAAATTTTCCTTCCTCTAGACTAGTGTGCAAAAGAGGATCTTGAGCCCTTGTGGGATGTGTTGATCCATTCTCACCATATAGTGTGCTTATTAAGGAAACAACATACATGGAGGGTGCTATTAGAGTGGTATTGGGGCATATTTTACTATCCCTAGCTATGAATTGTTTGCACCACACATAATGTTCAAAGGTATGAGGACACGTGGAACTCTATTTGTGTGTCTAGTCTAGGATACTTATGCCCAAAAATTGCATTAGTTAGTGTATTATATAAGATGGGAGATCAATTGAAATTTTTTCCTTCCCTTAGTTTGGTGTGCAAAAGATGAATGTGAGCCATTATGGGATGCGTTTGTCCATTCTCACCTTATAGTGTGTTTAATATTTATTAAGGAAATTTCATACATGGAGGGTGTTCTTAGAGTGGTATTGGGGTATATTTTTTTATCCCTAGCTATGAATTTTTTAACCTCATCATTTGATTTATTGGTTATTTTATTATAGTCCTTGTCTTGGGGGGGAGTTTTGCTATAAATTTATATATTACAGAGAAATGGAAAACATAAAATATGTGGAAGCACAAACATAGAAATAACATATAAAACAAGGGAGACATGGATATATGTGGTTCACCCAACATGGGCTATGCCCACGGAAACAACCAGTCCTTCCTTTCTATTATCCGGCAAAATGAAGAGAAACAACCTACAATAGATTCGATGTAATATCCTCTACTCTCTCACACAAACCCCCTTTCTCTTTCTCGCTCAGAATATACACAATCAACACACAACCACAATACAATTCCCTCATACAACAGAGGGATTACCTTCTAGGGAAAAAAACCCTAAATTAAAAATAAATTCTATCGTAATATCATCTTCCTAATGAACGACACAGATTGACTACGACATTATAATATTTTACAAGGAATTTTTACATATGTTTCTAGCTTTGAGGGCACTGCCCCAAAACCCCCAACCAGGGGGGGCTCATAAAATCATCGTCACCCCCCTAGACCTCCCTAATGGAAATTAAATGATAGATAGTGTTTCCACCCTGTTAAGGATAGGGGTCCAACGCGGTGATACATAAAGAAGATAATAAGGCTTCACACCCAACAGATTCCCCCACCCATTCATCACTCATGGGAAATTCTACACTATGGTACTTGGAATATGTTTCGAGGTTACTTACTTAGAGTGAGGCTATGCATTTTCCTTCATTGTTGATTCTTGTTTTTGTGTCAATGTGTGTATTCTAAATGATCTATTATATCATTTCCGTGAAAGGCACTACTATTGTCCTAGTGGCCACATTATGTAATTACAATATTTTAAGACTTTCCATGAAAATTGCATCATTTTATTTCTCTTGAGTTGGATCAGAGGATGCTGGAAATATTTTCTTATCCTTAAACAAATGGAAAAGTACCCCATATTTATGGGCTCCTTGAATACCTATAAGAATGGAAGTGTCTGATCAAATATATCACATATGTTTTCTTCACACCAGATTTTCCCTCATAAATCTAATTGTTTGACTGGTTGGTCAATGCATCATTTGATATTTATATTTCACGAGTACCTTAGCCATATGGGTACCTTGTTGTAGAGATTTTTTCCAACCTTATCTTTTTCTAAAATTTTATTATATCAGTAAGAGAGTAGTTAGAGATTAGTGTGAGGAGGATAACACATATTTTGCTAGTATTAGAAAACTTTTTAGTTCAGGCTTCCAACATTCTTTTTATAGAAGTTTTCCTCATGCAAAAAATTCACATGTAGATTGAGGAACATGAATGCGGGATGTAGGATAATTAAATGGGTGCTTTCAGATTCCAAATTTAGTATATTTTTGTAGATTATATTTTTATAAAATTGTTCTTTTTTTATAAGTAGTCTGTAAACGATGGTATATTTGGATATCCAATAGTGAGATATGATTATGGTCCAAGTTTGGAGTGAATTGGAGGAGTTGAAATTTTTGAAGGAATTGTAGTTTTAGAAGATAGTTAGAATGATGTGAAAATTTTATTTTTGAGGACCCACTTTTGACATTATCCCATGGTTCAAATTTCTGTCAAATCCAAGACTCCGATTTCTTTATGTATTTTTGGGAAATCTATTTTGAGTACACAGATGGTACTTTATGCATGGTGATTACATTTTTTATTACTTGGTATGACATGGAGCATTACTGCAAAATTTTAGCCCATTCTAAGCACTTATAGTTTTTAGGGGCTGATTATATTTTAACACTTAATATTTTTGGAGGTTTGTGGTTGTAGTGAGATTTGGACTCTCTTTTATTTTTACTTTCACTAGGAGATGGAGTGCTACGCGAGGGGGTTTCTCATGACTAGTTGGAGGCTTTATCTTTCTATTTTTTTTCCTAATAGGGGAGTGCCCACTTTCATGGTGTGACATTGTTGAGTTTTGAGATAAATTTACTTTTTTTTCAAGAGGGAGAATGAATGAGCTATAGATGTTTATTCTTGTCATTTGTCGATATTAACAGATTTTCATGATATCAATATATCTGTCTAGCCTAGGTGATTTGGATATAACAATAGGAAGATAGTAGAAGTTTTTTTTATTTTCTTTTCTATATCTCTACTTCTCTGCATTCCACTTGTGGAATGTGCAAATTGGAGAGACTTGTTTCTTAATATTTCCTTTGGAATGTGGAATTCATAGAGAATTTTTTCTTTGTCTCTCCTATGGAATGAAGAATTTAGAGATACCTTTGCTTTGTATCCTCATTCCTAAGTCCCCTCATTCTAGCATTGTTACATATGGTGTTGATTGTGGCACCCGTTTTTTGAGTTACTTTTCCCTTATCTACATTTTGACATTCCACGTGTGAAATGAAAAATGCAGTCTTGTTACACTATCTCCCTATGGTAGAGTCCCCACATTATTACATATAGTGCAAAGTGTAGAGTTTAGTTTCCTATTTATTATTCCACTATATGTATTTCCACATTGAGAAATGCGAAAATGTGGAGAGTCTTGTTACTTTTTCTCCCGATGGACGAGTCACTGTATTCTCTAATCTGGTGTGGATTGCAGAGTTGAGTTTTGATTTGTTCCTCCACTAGATATATTTCCACGTTTTTGTGTTCCCCATGCATAATGCAGAATATAATCTTGTTTCTCTTGTTCCTCATGGCTGAGTTCCTGCATTCCCATATTTCTGCATCTGGTTTGGAGTGTGGAGCCAAGTTCCCCATTTTTTCTTTACTTTTGATCGTTATGGTGTACAACATTGCATTAAACTCCCTAATTGATTCCCTAGAGTGCAATATTTGATTTATAAATGTTCATATAGTCATGCTTTAGATTGTTTCAAGTCATGATTTCCTAACCAACATTTAGGTCACAAGGCTCATATTTTTATCTTTCATTGGGGAGGGATAATTACTAGAATTTGATTAATCTAATGGAATGAAGACTAGAATTCCTACTATCAGCATGTAGGTGCTTATAATTTTTTCTAGTCTAGTTCCATTTAATAGGTTCTTAAGAGTGTTCACTTAAATGAGTGAGTCTCATTCCAAAATAAAATTATTACATCTTTCTTCATTAGAAATATCAGCTCATACTTCTGGTACCTCTAATTCAATTACATTGTTGGTATTAGTCCCAAGAAACCTTGCATACACCCTTAGAATGTTACGTGAGGTATCTCTAAATTATCTTCCTACTCTTGCCATTATCAGGTTTCCCTTCGAACCTATATCAAAATTGATTTGGATAAAGTTCTATGGAGGTGGAGACTAGGCTTCTAGGATTAGGCTTGAGGGGAGGAAGAGGAGGCTTTTTTTCAATGGATCTTAGATCTATGCTTCGTACAAAAAGATTTCTCTGCTCCTAAGACTTACATTTGTTGCTTTTCTTTGACCAAGGTAGGGGCTAGACTATTTATTTTAGGTGTTGACTTAGTTCCTTCCATATATTCTCCACTTATCATTTATTGTGCTAGAAAATACATCTATATTTCTTTCCAGATTCCCTATAGGAGAAATCATGGGAGTAGGCACTAACCTCTATCTAGGATTGGGTTCTCAAAGGGATAGGGTCTCCATTCTCTGATTGTATCTAAAATGTAAATATCGTTACAAATTTTTTGTGTAACATTATTGCTCCCTTGTCCCACAATCTCAACCTTCTCGCATTGACAAAAAATATTCTCTACTTATTCCTCTTCTTGATTATATGTTTGGCATATTGAAGTCCCCTAAAACACTCTTTTTTTGATTTTTTCCCACATCAATACCTTTCTTTTGGCTAGAATCCACATAAATGACGATATTTATGGCTAGAGCCTAAGGTTACAAATATTTTGTTGAGTCTCATCCATTTCAAGAGATTGATGCCTCATTTCTAAGGAATAGGCTTCTTAAATTAGAATTTTCCTCCTCCTTTCTGAACGAATATGAGGATTTATTCACCATGATTGAAGCATATTATTTTTCTAATTATTTCTCTAATAAAGATCAAGGTTTTGTGGAAGTGAAGGTTGGCTACCTATCTCGTGCCTTCCAAATATGCCATATTTTTAGGTTTTCCATTGGATTATTTTTCGAGTATTGGTTAAATAGGTTTCAATATAAGGAATGGAAGTGGTCTCAACATTACGAGAGATTATTTTTGCTACTCAATTTAGCTAGTTGCTGCCATGAGTCATCCCATAGTAGTGCCGAAGTCTCCACTTGAGTTTCCTAGAAGCAATTATCTTGGACTATATTATTGTTCTTCTGAGCATTGTTCTACATCAAAGAACTTGATTGAAGACCATATGTTCTAATGAGGTCTTGTTCTTCTACCTCCCCTGCATATTTTCTTCTCTATATTTGACTCCATAGTTCTCCCTTGTTAGTCAACCATTGCCATCATAGCTTCCCTGCTGAGACATTGTTGAGAATATGAAGGTTCTTGGTTACTAAACCCTCACTTCTCTAGGAAGGTTGAATTTGTCCTAGATACCAAGGATAATTTCTTCTATTTCTGAGGGCCTCCTAAAAGAAAAGGGAAATGACAGTGAAGACACTTGATGGCTTTGAGGATCTTGGTAGGAAGTGTCAATTCTAAGAAAATATATAAACATGTGGATTTCAAAATAGGTTTATGTTGGGTAATTTCTCTTGGAATTTTAAGAGATTGAAAAGTACAAGTGTTAAGCTTAAGGTCAAATTTTGGCTAGTAGATCCTCCCATGAGATGTTTCTTGAGACATTTAGAATGAGGGGAGCTCCTAGGTACTTAGAGGGAAGAGAGCTTTTTTGGAAGCTAAGGATTCTCTCAATGCTGTATGGAGTGATTAAATGAGTGTTGAAATTGATATTCCTTGATTTATAATAGTAAGAAAGGCCCAAATAAAGGTATCAAGGATGGACATGACAGTGGAGTCTTCCAAGATAGAGGGGTGGTCCATTATAATTTTAGGAAATGTGGGAATTCCCCTACAACCAGCTGTGTTTCGATATGAAAACCTAAAAACATGGTTGAAACGCACCTGAAATGTGTTTTTGTTGGCTGAAAATAATTTCTGGAACTGTCTATACATGATGTTTTAGCATCCATATGATGTGTGGGGTACCACATGCTTATGTGGAATATGTGGAATGAATGCAAATTATTTTAGGAAAACAATCATGTATGAGTGGGAAACCTAATATTCCACACTAGGGCCCTACTAATTCTATGTAATTGGTGGTAATGTTAAGAATATTTTATGTAATTATTAGTAATGTTTACGAATTAATGGTAATGGTAAGTAAAAGTGACATTCTCCTTTATATTTCATTTTCATATTTTTTACTTAAATTTTTAACATTATCATTAATTGTATCAAGATGTTTGAGAGTGGTTCCAACCTCAATGGCTTTCTAATGGAGAATGTAGAATTTTATATCCTTCTCAAAATCCAACAAACTTAACAAATTTTAGGAATTCAGGATTGCGGGGGTTACAATGTTTCTATTGGATTTTATTTTTTACGAGGGTATGGAACTAGCATTTAATTACGATCACTAAGCCAACTATGTACCTTGACGTTAGTACCATTGATTATTAAACTCCTCTATCATGACCCTACTAATGGTGTACACATCGCTCAAACAAAATATTGATTTGACATGTTAAGCTTTTTTATCTTATTTTAATGCTTAGAGGGTGACATTGATGATGAGGATCCAAATATAGGTAATGATTTAGATGATATGTAGGTATTTCTTATAGCATAATTTCTTGGGCCTTGGGCCTTGGCATTTCTTCATTTAATCATGAATCTATATCTATATTCTATATTATAATTTTAAAACTTATGCTTTCTTTCAAAGTTTCAGTATAATTTTCTTATATATATCATCTTTCCTCGCTTGATTTTTTTGGAGCTACATTTCCAATGTGATATTGTTTTAGATATTCATTTCCATTTCCTTGTAACATGTAACTCAGATCATAAGAGTGTCATACAAAAGTTAAAAATATGAAAGGAGCTCCAATTATTAAGGATGTGGAGGCCTTTCAAATTGTCAGCAATGATTTCTTGACACAGTCTTCTTCCTAGTCCTTTAGCCATTATGATGATTGGGAAAGGAAACTAAGGGTCTTCTTCTTTGATGCCTCGAGGGGGGTTGAAAAAGGAGAAAAAATATCCATTATTTAATCAAGAAAATATATTTAAGGATACTACTAACCCATCAAATTCAAGATTGACAGATTCAGAAGGTTGTAAGCATCTTCTCGGGTAAGAGGATCTAAAGCTTTTGACATATTAAGCTTAATTAACATACCTGGTTTCTTTACTAATTTTAGGAAGTGCATAGTTTCATGTGCTACTATGATATTTTAATAATTTTTTTCCCTTCAATGTAACTTCCTTGATCACTGGAAGTGATGTGGTTCATGATGGGCTAGAGCCTATTACCTTTGGAATGATTTATTATATCATTTTATATAGTGATATACAAATGAATTTGTTCAAAGTGTTAGTTATTTCTTCCTTAGGAATGAGTGTGAGGAAGATTGAGTTAAGGGCTTTTCAAAATCCTTGGTTTTCTCTAGCTTTCTCAACTACCATTCATTCATTAGTGGTAACCATTGACCAATAATTTTGAAAGAAGACTGCTGTGAGTTGGCCTTGGTGATTTTCATGATGCCATCTCCATTATCATTTTATCAACTTCATCTTATGTGATTTTCCTCATCAATTTTCAGTTTGATCTGGAATCTCTAATTCGGGGGTGTGTTTTAGGAAATATGTTATGGTCTCTTGTATTTTTATGTCTAGTTTTGAGAGGAGCTCATGGTAGTGTATTTTAAGTTCTTTCTCCATGTCCCCACAAGTCTCCAATTTAATCCCTTGAGAATTTTGTAAAGAGGTGATTCTATTTATATTCCTTTTGTTGATCATAGAGTTATGAAAGGATATGGAGTTTCTATCTTCCTATTTAGTCCATCTCATTCTCAGTTTTTTTTTTTATAGATTATATGTTCTTGATTCTATTTAGTATGTTTTTTATCTTTAGATTTCTTCCTTCTATGTGAAGTCTTCATCTCTTCCTTGATAAGTGTATGTTGTACTTTTTCCATTTGTTTTTGTCACTCCTTTTTGGCTCAAAATATGTTCGCACATAATTCTGTATTCCAGGTTTGAGCTTGGTCTTTAGGTTCTTTAGTATTTGTTAGTTTCAATACATTAATGTTATTTTTGTTGTATTTCTCTCCATCCAAAACTATTTAAAATTGGGGTTATCCTACCAAAATTTTCAAATCTAAAGGGTGTGAATCTAGGAAAGTTCATGTTATCATGTGAGAGACCAATTGGCTAGTGATTTGAACATGTGCCAAGTAAAATTTGGATTACAGTGATGAATGTCAAACAAAAATTTTGATAGCCCTTGCGCAAAAATTGATTTCAGAGTAGTATGCATTTTTCTCCATTAGAATCAACCTAGTCCATTGTACAATTAATCCCAACAAAAAAAATACTCATGTCATCCATTGTTATCTTCAGATCAATGGATGTAATTTTATGGTTGTTGCAATTCCCCATCTAGTTTCTGCACTCATAATGTCATAAATAACAATCTCTTATTGTTATAAGAATTTTTTGGCACCCAACATGACTGTATGTATTCATTAAGGAACTCACCTACTATTTGTGATCTTTATTTTGGTTGTTTATAGTTCAATTGAGTATTTGGAATAGTTTACTTACTCTCCCATACTTTATTGATCCATGTATCAAGAGAAATCCCAACAAAATATGTTATTTGACAAGTCTTGGGTATAGATTGATTCGGTAATTAAGAGGAACAACTTAGGCATTGGTTTATATTCCTGGTAAGTTGTAACACTAAGAGTTGGCCACCCTTAGTATTTAGCCATTCCTTGTGTCAATTCATATATTTTAGTCCTTTCCTTGTATGAACTACTTATTTGAATGTGCAATTGACCTCAAGAATGCTACTTAAGGCCAAGAGTGTTTACAAGGCAATGTGACTTCATATATGGTTATTTCATTTTCACTTACAACTAAAAATTAAGCAGTTTTGGTATTGTATCGCCTGAAAATTAACATTTGATAGCATTTTTTATAAATTGGTTTGCATATCAGAAAAGAATGTTTGTGATGGGAGGTCATGTTTTGAATGAAACCAACTATCCATTAAAGGGTGAAGGGGACATAGTTTCATGTGCAACTTATTTCCTTTAGAATATCCTATGGCATATTTCAATCAGTTGTGCCTTATGTTACTCGATGCACATCTAGTTTGATTTTGTAGTCATTTTTTTAACATGAATAAAATTATCCTCTCTCTTTTATTTAGTTTACAATATAATATGATAGATGATAATTTCTTATTTCTTTTCTATATAGGAGAGTTTCCTCTAATTTTTTTGGATACATGTTATTATGATCATTTTCAACTTGTATTTCCGTATTTCTTTAACATGCTCGTACTGATAAAGCTATATGAAGGTGGAGAATAGGATTATAAAATTAGGCTTGATGGGAGGAAGAGAAGGATATTTTTCAATGGCTCTTTGATATATGCCTTGTACAAAAATAATTCTCTACTCCTAACAATTACATTTATTGCTTTCCTTTGACCAAGCTAGGGGCTATACTATTGCAAGTTTTTTGCATGGATAAGAGTACAAACAAGGCTATACATGATGGCCACTACTAGGGTTTTCCTCTGAAAATATGTTGATGCTGACTGTGCAGCTACATTTCCTGTGACTAATTCAGATAGCTCTGCCGCCGCCGCCATCACAGTTGCTAAAAGAGTTTCAGATGAGGCCCAGTTCTGGTGCCTTGCTCCTCCTCTCCGGGCAGCCGCCAACAATAATAAGGGAAATGAATCAGTGGAAATCATTGGTTCTTTAGTCTCTATAGATACCACTAAAGTTACCGCCCTTCTCCACAAAAAAGAGGTGACTAGCATTTGTACAAGGGGCACTTTTCTCCTATTAGAAAAACATGCTCACAAGGAAAATGAGATCCACTCAGGAGATCCCATAGAATCTACCTCTGCCGCGAGCAAGCATCAAATATGCTTCTCGAACCTGCCAGATCAGTCTGTAGAGGTACTGAAGCCGGAAGAATACACCGACTGCGACTGTGCTTTTCATCTAGCCTCGTTTAGAGCCCAAATATTGATGAATCTGGATATACAAATATTAAGAACATTTTAGATACATTCCAGATTGGGTGAGCAGGGAATTTCAGATCACTTTCCCTTTGCATTTTAGATCCAAATCTCACTCCTCTCAGGCAGAACAATGCTGCAATGGGTGCGTGCAACGGATCTAGTGCAGGATCTTTCGTGCGACCTTGAACTCCAGCTGGGGATTCCCTCCTCTCTCCAGAGATTGCTATATAAAGTTAAACAGCTAGAGGACCCTCTTCCCATCTCCTTTTATTGTATTCAAAGAGATGCTTCTATTTTTTTTACCCTACGTCTAAGAGGAGGGGCATTGGGGCAGACCTCCTCTGCTCCTACATTTTCTTACAAAGATGTAGTCCATAAATATGCAATCTAGGCACAACCTTCTATGAAATCTACTCAACCAACTACGGCTCCCAAGCCGTTTTTGGTGGATAAAATGGAGGAAATCCATTCTATCGAAATATCTCATCCAGTGCTTGACGATCAATGCCAGACATTTGCAGAAACCGCTATCATCTGCAGATTTAATGGACTATGGCCTCAAACAGCAGATCTATACCAGTGGATCCACTCCAACTGGACTAATAACAACAAGGTCTTCTTATGCTGGAAAGGCTTCTTCATTGTGCTTTTTCCTTCAATGAATACTATCAGAAAGCCTTAATGGGAGGCTCTTGGTTCTAGGGATCGGCTAGGCTTTTACTCACCCCTTGGTTTCCAGACTTTGACCCCTCTACAACTGTCATCACCAAGCTTCCCATTTGGGTCAGGCTCCTGAACCTTCCGGCGCATCTATGACACTACTCTTTTTTCCTAGGGATTGGGGACACCTTAGGCTGCTTCCTCGCTACAGATACCTCAAGAAGGGAGAAATAAATCTACACCTTCGGCATAATATGTGTGGAAATATACATTAGCAAAGGGCTGTCGGATCAGATCAACCTAAAAAATGGGGACTTCCATTGGACACAAACCTTGTACTATGAGAATACTGCCTTCTGATGTTGCCATTGTCATCAGATGGGGCATCTCCAAAACACATGCACCAAGTTCCTCAACAAAAGGAAGAATCTCAATCACAAAACCAAATCCAAGAGCTGGAAACCATGTGATCCCCCCCCCCCTCATGGATGACACTGATTCCTCCAGCTCGGATGAGGAGGAAATTGAAGCAGATGGGGAGAATGTTGAGACTCCGAAGGACACACCCTCAGCCAGCCTTGAGGATCCCTCTGCCCCTCCGATCTCTCAGAAACACATTCATGTGTCTTCTTCCTCTGATTTAGATAAGGAAAATCCTCCTTCAGCGCAGAATATTCTACAATTGGTTCTTGCCCAACCAAGTACCAATGGCTGGGTCAAAGTTAGTAATAAAAAAGGGAAAAAATGTTGTTTGGCAGTGTCTACCAATTCTAGGTAGATACCTTTGTCTAGCTCTCTATTTTCTGCTATCCTTGTTATCTTTTTGCTCATTCCATGGATGCTATTTTGGAACAAGGATGATAGTCTATCACACTTGGCCACAGCACCGGCTTTGCTTGCTCACAAGCTGCGGTTGTACTATATGTTTTCTTAATAGAATTAGCCTTATTTAGAAAAAAAATCTGAAAGTGAGAAGCAAACAAGCGTCCTGGGGATAAGTCATGGCCAACTGCTAGCAATAATGGGTTGGGAGTAAATGATGCAAAGTCTGCGATTGATCATGAAAATGATACATTCTTTGGAAATATGTTTTTAGAGGCTGGCGGGAAAATAGCTACATCTGATGCACATGAACAACCCTGCCCTACAAATGACAGTGTTTCTGAATCCAATATACCTTCACAAGGAGTTGTTGAAGTGCTTAACTCTCTTAAAGAGTGAATTTTTTCTCCAGATTGGTATTTTTCTATCTACAAAGAACCCTGTCAGAAACTTAATGAAGAGAACGTTAGTGCTCTTTTGCTAGTGTTACAACCACAAATTTTAGTTTCTAATGAAAGAATAGTTGCGGCTGGTGCCTCAAATGTATCTTATGAAAAACACATCCTTGAAAATTTTCACAAAGCATGCCTTAACCTATTACATGAACTTGTTATGAGGCGTGCCTTATGCAACAAACTTAAAGACACCTAGTAAATGAAATTATGAAGGTAAAGGATGGGAGGTGTGTTTATAATGATGATGCTCTTGTTCTTGTAGCTTGTTAGGTCCTCGTAATTTGTTTGATTGGCAAGACCAAATGTACATGGGTAACATCAAACCAGTATTTGGAGTCCTAGGACCTAGCCTTCTTGGACTCAGAGAGGTATATCTCTATACTTATGTGAAAGATGTAACCTTTGTATGATTTTAGGGTTTTGATTTTAGGCTAGTTATAGGTTTAAGGTTTTTTTGTCTATTTGGTTGGTTGGGTAGGTTGTTAAGCAATGATAGATAGAGTGATAGAGGTTTAATCCATTGGGCTATGGAGTCTACAAAAGTAAATGAAAATTTTATCAATAGGTTAGGTGTGTATCACAGGGCAAGTCTAATAAGGTCATATGGATCTAAAGCTTTGTGTGAGTGGACTGAACATCAAATCTGTGAACATAGTAGGTGCAAAAGGGAACTTAAGAATCCTTCAACAAATACCTTAACAAGAATAGCCTTTAATATTACTAAACATGAATAAATAATCAAATATAGGGCATACTAATAACTTCTTTGACTAAACTATAGCAACTAAGCATGAAGACAACAATTCAGTGAACTATAGAAGGAAAGAAACTTGTAAATCTTCTAGTGATTTCACCTTCAAGCTAAGAAAAAATATAGCAGAGATCAAAGAAGAGGGAACTCCTAACTTCATTAATCAAGCTATAACTACCTCCAAAGCAACTATTTAGGGTAAAAAAAGGGCATGGAAAATCATAAACCTCTTTAGCTAAACCTAATCTGCAATACTTCAAAGTAAAATTCCTTAAAAACAATGTTTAAGCAATAGAAAAGAGCAGGGCTAACCATAAAACTACTTTGACATTTTCCTTATTCAATCATCTTTAAGATAAACAAGCATGAGTGGGTTTAGAGAGCAACTAAGAATTCTCTAAACTGACCTAGTAGAGGAAAACATAGAAGAAGTAAAGAACAAACAGAGCTAAGGTGCCTCTAAACAACATTACTTAGCCTAAAAATTTTGTCCTACTGCAATAGAAAGATTGAAAAAAATGATAAAATAATAAAACAAGAACTAAATCAGGAACACATCACCATTAACTATGTTCATGAATCCTGCAAGTGAGCCTTTTCCATTGTGAAGCAGGTCAAGCCATCCACAAAAATCAGAGCCAATTTCTCTCCAATCTCAAAGTATATGTATTACTCTCAATAATCATCCAAAATTTACAATGAGGCCTCAATGTTGTATTTAACAAGCAAGGAGGATGAAAACCCTAACTAGGGTTTGAAAACATCATTAACTACTCATAAATACCATTTATGTCCAAAGAGACCATGCAAGGCCCAAGGCATAAAATATCTAATACAATAAATGAAAACTAACTTCTAACACCTAAATTTGGAGTGCTTTTCCCAAAACACCTCAAAATATCTATTTTCCATAAATTTCTGTCTTTTGTTGACTTTTTTGGCAAGGGCACAGTAGGGAGTTCCAAGGGCACAGCGCCTGCACTGGAAAAATGGGTCACCTTGCAGCTAATTTTTGAAGGCCTTCACGGTGTCGGAATGAGCTCCGTGATATCTCGTTGGAAATCTTGTCAAGTCTACTTTCCAAAACTGCCCTTAGTTTCCTGATTGGACTTCATTTACCTATTCAAAAACCAAATCTCCCAAGGCTGCTAAGGGCGCAGTGCCAACCCTGAAAATTGGGCATAATGGTGAATTTTTGCAAACCAAAAATGGTGAATTTCGGCCTAATGAGTCCAAAAATGTAAACCACTCCTCAAGAAAGTGCCCCAAATTGTCCCTTTAAATTAGAAAAATCCAAAATTTCCAAAAACTTCCCAAAATTTTCAATTGTCTTCCTCATGGTGCTTGGGATGCCTGTAGGGAAGCATCAGCTAGGATCTCAAGGTTTTCTTGGCTTTTTTCCTCCTTGAGGGCTTGAATTTTGGCAATGGATCTTTTGAGATTGACCCTTGCAATTTGATTTCTTAAGGCATAGTTCTTGGACATATTCTTCTGAAGGCCAAGGTCTCTTTGTGTCTTCTCTAGCTGATCTTCCAAGTGTGTATTAGCCCTTTCTAACCAAGGTTCCCAATCATACTCTATCTCCATGGCAAGCAATTCACTTGGGAGTGAGCTGCTCTGCCAACGCTGTTTCTTGCTCCTTCTCCTTGGCTAAGGCCTTCCTCAAGCCCATTGTTCTTGGCCTTCTCCTAGACAGTTGCCCTTCTTCATCTTCACTTTCATCAAAAACACCCAAGACTTCATCAAGCCTAACCTTGGTCCTTTCATCCTCTTTCTAGGTTCTGATTTCCCTAACCTCATAAACGACATTTTGTGCCTCTAGCTACTTGTTTTCAACCTCATAATAGTGTATGACATTCATGGCCCTAGCTAGGTTGGCTTGCAAATCTTTAATTTGGGCATCTTTACCTTTGAGAAACATTCTTGAAACCATTTCCTTGTTCTCATCATCACTTTCAACATGAATGAGTTCAAATTTTTGCTAAGTCTCATGCCGGTCTTCTTCCTTTTCCTCTATGACCTTCTCTTTGCCTTTTTTCAGCTGCTTGGTTGAAGTGGAAGGCATGGCCCCTTGCCTTTTATAGGTAGCAAACACATGCGTACTTCCTCTTTGATAGGTCAAAGAAAAAGGTTCAATTGTGCTCATTTTAGTGTCTTCAGTCTTGTTTCCATCATTGGTGTTATCACCATTGATATCCTTGCTGTCCTTATGGCTTTCATTGCTACTCTCATGGCTGGTGTCATCTTTCTCCATGCTCTCTGCTTCATCACTGATATTCTTGCTTTCATTATCAGTGTCAACATCAACATCATCATTATCATCATCTCCACTGATATCATGGCCATCATGATTGCTGCTCTCTTCCTCATTTCCCTTATCTGATCCACTGATTTGTGTTTCATCACTATCATCATGGCTTATTTCCTTGTTTTTTTCAGCATCTTTGCCCTTTGTATCATTTAAATCTTCCATGATGACATCACTACCTTTTTCTTTGCTGCTTGATTCTTCCTCACTGATTTCTGCACTATTGTTTACCTCATTGACATCAGCTTCATCATTTTGTTCCTCATTCTCACTGATATCTGCCTCTTCATGTCCTTTCTCCTCACTGCTTTCTTCATCATTTATTTCTGCATCATTGGTTTCAGTATCACTGCCCTCGTCACCACTAGGAGCCTCAATGTTTTCTGATTCATGGGAATCTTCTTCATTGGATTCTACACCCTCACTGTTAGGTGTTTCATCACCATTTTTCCCACTGTCTTGATTGTCACCATGGCTCTTTTTCTCACTGCAATTTTCTTTACTGCTACTTGCCTCATCATTCCCAACATCCTCAATTCCTTCTATATCCATGCTTTATGCCTCATCACTGAACTCTGCCTCTTCATTTTCTTCTTATTTACTATCTTCTTCTTCATTATTGCTTGATTCATCATTATCCTCTCCCTCATTTTCATTTGACTGCTCATTGTCACTTCCTTCATTGTCTGATGCATTGTGAGAGAGTGATGAAGGAGGGCTTCCCTGAGGTGAAGGGATATGTGTAGATGGTGAAACATTCTTAGCAAGAGATGATGGAGGAGTAAGGACAGGAGGATGAGATGATGAAGGCATTTTTTGCTAAGGATGTGCTTGTGGATTGATGAACACTTCATGGGCAATGAAAACCTCCTATGGAATACCCTTTTGCTACAATTGATGCATCACAACCATTTTGATCAAAGAGTGATGAAATAATAGTTTCATTTCGTGAGGGAAATCTCTCTTCTATATAATATAATACATTTTGTCAATACTCCTGTAGAGGTAGTAGGGCAGATGCATCATCTTAACCCTAGTAAAGTGCATGAGAAATATGATGTGATAGGAATAAATCTGGGAGAATCTTCCTTCACATGTGAAATATTTCATAATGACCCTCATCATGGGTGGATACCTCTCAGGAAAATGTGAGAAAGGAAATATGGATTTATTTTAGTATTTGTATATGGGTTTTTGGAATGTCTCATAGTGGCATATTTCTAAATTGGCCTATTTGAACCATTTTTCACCCACACTAGGAATCCCAGTGGCAATAGCAATGGCATATGAAGACATATCAAAGTTTACCCCTACAAGGTTGACTTGTTTCTCATGGAGGTTAAGTATGAAAAGCCTAGTCAGCTCGGGGTGATTCTGCACCTATTGTACTTTATCACAAAATTCATAGAAGCCTACATTTTGGAAGCAGGAGAGAGTTAAGGGAGATACATTTAACTCCATTGTGTTTAGTGGTTCAAACTTTTTGATCCTCCCACCTTTGTGTTGATGCCTCCTTGGTACTTGGCCTTCCTCACCGCTACCACTGTTACCTTCCCTTGACATTTTGACAATTTTTCCCTTGAAAAACCTAGCTCTTCTTATGAAACTCATATGAAAATGGTAATGGAATGGTGGTAAAAAGGCAACCTTTTACAAGTGAGTGATATAGATGAGTGAAGGTGTAAGTATATGAGAATGAGGAATAAAGTATAATTCAATGATAACCCTTAATGATATATGTTTTTGACTTGTGTTGACTGATACCCTTAGTAGGAAAATGCATGGGACTTAAATAGTATTCTTAAGCATGAAACTTAGGTTTTCACCTTAGGGTTTCCAATTTGTTTTAATTTCAAACCATCAAGATGCTTTGAGGAAGGTAAGGCATCCACCTATCATTTAGCCTTCTTGAAAACCTCCTGATGGCAGCTTCGAAGATATTTGAGTTGATTTGAGGGTCTCTAGGGTGTGGAGGCCCTCCTGGAAAAATGCGTAGTGCACAAGTCACAGGTGATTTGGGTTAGGCAAAAGGCACAATGCCTTGTGCCAGGCATGCAGTGCCAAGGGCTTTCTGCCAGGCTGTCGGGTCTGTCGGGAAAATTTGCAGCGCATTTCCAGGCACGAAATGCCTACATCCAGGTGTGCAGTGCAAAATAAAATTGCACAAGGAAAACTTCTCGGGGTGTAGCGCCCCACTATAGGCACATAGCGTTGACCTGAATGCGCAGTACTGGGTAAAATTGCCTGAATTTGACTCAGAAAATTCACAGTTTTTTCTCCTGATCACTCTAAAAATTCTCACAAGGAAAAAATGACTTTGTTGAAGTGTTAGATGACCCTTTATAGGCAAATGATTTAAATTTAGCTTTACAAACCCTCTTTCGTAATGTCTGAAGACTTTTTCACTTCTTTCACAAATGCTCTTTTGACCCTTTGTTGTAGGTTGCTAAAACATTGATTTGTCTTTTTGTTTGTAGGTTTTTGGACTGGTGATACTTGCTTTTCCTTTGACCTTGAAAACTTGACATATTTGTTCTCACAACAACAACCTTATAATCAATTTTGGTTTTCACCTTCGAGCTCAACACCACGTTTTTCATCCTTTTGACCACTGCTACTGTGGAGGTGACTTGAAGTGAGAAAATAGACTATCTTTTGGTTCCTTAGGGCATGAAAGTTCATTTTTACACTTTGGTGATTTAGCGATATAGCAATTTCTTCAAATTGATGTGAAATCCCCTTTATGAAACTCAGCTTAATCCTTTCATGTTTTTACAGACCCCTTTCACTGTTTGTATGCAGGTTGATAAGATGATGAACTTGACCTTCTTTAATCTTGGAGGCTTGAGATGTTTGCTTTTGACACCTTTGAGACTGAAACATAAGGCAACATCTTCACAACACTCCTTTTCCAATACCATGGAATTCAAGCAATGCCTTTTCACCTTCTTTGGACACTTCTGATTTGCAAGTGCCTGAAACATTGATTTTCCCTTTCTCACTGATCTTGAGGCATGATAAACTCACCTTTGATAAGCACTATGGAATTCAAAATCATGCTTATTACCTTATATTTTGGCTACTTCTGATTAGTAGGTGCCACAAAATACTGACTTAGATTTTTTCTGATACCCTTTACATTCTTATCCTTTTGTGGCATGCTTGCATAGCAACAATATTTCACTATCCTTTTCTTTGCTGGCATCATGGATTTTACCTCTCTTGACCATTTTTGGCATGAAAAAATCCTTGGGATAAGTTTGGAATCTTTACAAACAGTGACACCTTCAGAATCCCTTTGCTACCATCATGGAGTTTAATTCTTCAATTCACCTCCCCTGGTTGCTTTCCCAAAACCCTAGGTGTTTGGAGTGCTTGAAAAAAATTATCATTGTTGTCTTCTAAGTTCTCTATAGCCCTTTTAAGTTCATTTATTTTTGTCTAGTTCACCTCACCTTTTTCCCTTCTTCCTTAATAATATCTAAAAAACTTCCTTCATGTTGGGTTTGGTGTGTCTCCTTCAGGTCATTTCTACCATTTGTTTCATTTTTTGGCACTTGTTGGCCCAATCAAGATCAAAACCCTAATTCTTCTTGAAAACAAACTGCTTCCCCTCTCTTTTCTATGAATGTATTTATTGAGGAGCAAGCCATTTACCTTATCAAATTTCTGCTGATATTCATTTTAACACTCCTGCAGAAGTGCGAAAATTCACATTTACCTATTGCAGAACTTGAACTTGGTAAAGTAGTCCTCTTTGGAGATTTTTTGATCTTTCTTGGTTAAGCATGTGCTAATTTTCTATTACATCTGAGTTAGCTTGCAACACAGAAAAAATAGTGCTTAAAACATCAATGATGACCTTACAACCTGTTAAACCCTAATGACCTAGTGGGAGGGTTCTTTGACTTGGTCTTTGACTGAAATCTGGTTTGGGATCTTCAAGTGTAAAAACTGAGTATTGCATAAATTGATGTATTAAAGATTCAAAATCCAATGTACTTGATTTATCTAAAGAGCCTATAGAGATAGCTTTGAGACCATCAATTCTTAAAGAACCTAGTGAACATGGGAAAGAATAGGCTGATTGGTAACCCTAGATGGGGAGTGGAGTGATGGGCAAGGGAAAAATAGAGTAATGAGGTTATAAGTGGAAAAATAGGATAGATATGAGTGGCACAAGCCCATAAGGAGTCTTTTAGGAGTTGTAGGGTGACCATGAAAATGAAAAAAGGTAGAATAGTGAAACAATTTCCATAAGGATAATGAAGGCGTGGAAAAGCGCATATTCAATGTGCTTAAATATGCAAGAATTGTTTCTACGTCTTCCATCCCTCTTTCATTTGGAAGTTCTTCTCTCATGGATTTTCATTTTTTGAATGTGGTTGTGAGGCAGTGAGATTTATAAAACTCACAATATTCAGGGAATTTTGTTTTTAGAAATCTATAACTAATATTTAGTCATCTTCAGATGGTAAAAATTATTGATGACTAACATAGCTCACATTCTTATTTTAAGGAAATCCACATGGTTCAGTTTGGGTGATAACTTTTTGAGATTTAAAATTTGCAGAGGCTACACAAGTTTTATTGTTGAGAGAGTGAAAGCTACATATTCAATGTGCTTAAATATGCAAGAATTGTTTCTACGTCTTCCATCCCTCTTTCATTTGGAAGTTCTTCTCATGGATTTTCATTTTTTTAATGTGGTTGAAAAAATAAAAATGGTAGAGGATATTTTTTCTACCTTCAGTAACGTAATTTTTCCTCCATTGGAACTCAACAACGTGCAATTAGCATTCTGGTTTTTTCTCATTTCAATATTGATGTTTATTTGTGCAAGTCTTCCATCCCTATTTAATTTGGAAGTTCTTCTAGATTTTTCATTTTTTGAATGTGCTTGAAAAAATAAAAATGGCAGAGAATATTTTCTCTTCCTTCAACAATGTAAGTTGTCTTCCATTGGATCTCAACCACCTACAATCAACTTGCTGGTTTTTACTCATTTCAAGATTGATTACTTCAATACATGTTGGTTTTTTGACATAGGAGACATTGAGAATAAATCTACTCTTCATGGATATGATTTTAGTGGCCTCCCAAGAAATGGTAAAAACAATATGCTAGTGATTAGATAGATTAAGTTCTCCTATCACTTTGTTGTAATCAGAGAAGGAAATAAAATTGTTTGAAATCATGGCTTAGTCTATCCATTTCAACACCCTTTTACCATATTTTTTGAAAATTGGACTAGGTAAACCTCAACTCATGAGAATCTAAAAGGATAATCTTGTTGGTGTTGTAAAACTCAGGGCTAGCTTTCAAGTCATTCTAGGTCATTTGGGTTTCCAGAATCTAGATAGGTAATAAAATCTCTCTTTATCTTCTTTAGTTGCGACATTGTCAAAGTCTCCACATAGTATCCATATGGATTTCGGGAGCTCATTGGCAAGCCAATTCCTTGAGTTTTTTCTCTCATCCACATTATTTGAGGCATATATGTTCTATCCAAATACTTGGCCATATAGATCAAACAATGTCCATGTCACTTGATTTATTGGATTAGTACCATGACTTGTAACAATAGCACCCAATTTTTGGGAGACAAAGTAAACCATAATTTTTTAGAATATTGATGGAGAAATTTATTCGGGTTGTACAACCTAGTCCTGGCATTCAAATATAATGACATTATAGATCATTTTTTGGCTTAGGGGCATCTAAATAGGTAACAATCCCTCTTTATATTCTTGTGTTGCAACAATGTTAAGATCTCCACACAATAATGATGTGTATTCTAGGAGCTCATTAGTGAGATAGTCACACAACGTTGCTATCCCATTTGCATCATTTGAGGCATGTACGTTGTTTTTTCCTATGAATTTTCCATCTAGATCAAACAATGCCCATATCACTCAATTTTTTGGATCAATACCTTGACCAATGACAATAGCATCCAACTTTTGGGAGACGAGGGTGGAATCTCCTTTTCCTTCAACATGTTTAGTTAAAAAAACCATGTTTGGAAAAAATACCCAAAGAAACATTGTCATAATAAAAGCAACTAGCATAGCTTCTTTCAACACAAACTGATTAACTCAAACAATTTCACTTAGAATTTGAACCATGGATTTCCTACAACGGTTTGTAAGGACTTGAACATTCCATGAGTTGATTATCGTTGCAAACTTTCAATATGTAAGTTAATCGTCTCCTCATCTTCGAAGCTTTCAAACATGTCTAGAGGTCACATTTTTCTACTAAGGTGAGAACCAATAATTTAGGGTTATATTCTTTTGTTTCATTTGAGAATATTTTACATCCAGTGTTGGTAGAGATTTAAGGCATGGGGGTAGAGATTGGGCCCTATGATCTCCACCTCTCAAGTGGAGGTGGGCTAGGAGGATAAAGTAGGTTCCTTTTCCATGTCCACATTGGTAATGTTCTTAAGGGGTTTTTGGATTCAAGTGTTTTGCCCTTCTTTACAACCTTCACCCAACTTCACTATCTATCAAGGGTGAGGTTGTGGCATCCTAACCTTGTGCATTATCAATATCTTGAGTTTCATTATTTTCCACCTTCCCCATTAGAGAAAAATCCTTAATTTTGTGTTTTGGTATTTGGAACTTGAAATAGGTATTTGGGAGGCTGATTAGAATGGTTTCCAAATAACTTTGCCTCCTCCCCCCAACTTGAATGTACAAAAACTCCTTGAGATATTTAGATAGATTGAATTTGGGAAAAACCCTCTTTTGAGTCCATGGATCAAAAAACCTCATGGGTTCATGGCATATGAAATTTCCAGTTTGTGCAAAAATGTGTTCTAGGAACTCCCAGAATTACATGGGTAACTCTTGAAATTATACTCAAATCAAGAAATACAACTGAGTGGCCTCCTCTGGTAAGAACATTTCATGCAATTTTGCAAGCACATCCAGGGTAGTCTAACACCTCCATGGATTTTGAAACACCATTTCATGAAAATGAATTTCTTGAAAAGAAAAAAAAAGAGCCTTTTTTTAGGTTGCATATCATTTTGCAAATCCAACAAATCCAACCATGGGTTTCCCCAACCTCCTTGGGTTGGATATGGCTGGTAAAAGACCATAACAGGTTGTATTTTTAAATTATCACAATAAATAATGTATTCAAAATATGAAATATCACCAAGAAATTTATTTAGCAGACTTTCATTTCCTTGTTGACAACCTTTGAGATGAACTATTATAGAGCCTTCGACAACACCATTGTTGCCAACTCTTACTCATTACACAAAATCCACTTGAGAATTTGTTGAAATAGTAAGGTGGGCAGTAGGGGTGGCCATTTTAATGACCCTTTTATCACCTTATGGAAGTCTATGATAAATTTGAATTCCACCAATGTAATGCCCATTTTGTCCAAAATCAATAAATACAAAGAGACTAGTTAATTGGACCTTGATCAATGGTCAGTTGTACTCAAGCCCCATAACTTCAGGATGACCATTCTAACGACTCCATCCTTACCTTATGGTAGGCCCAAAGAGCCACATATTCCACCAATGCAATGTCCATCCCGCCAAAAATAGTAAATGCAGGGATACAACTAGTAAATTCAACATTGATCAATAGTTGGGCTCACTCAAATACTATGATATTAGGTGATCTAAAACCTGTGTTAGTGGATTCGCATGGTCTTGACCCTAGATCTGTGGATCCACATTTTGGATCTGGATATGGATAGAAATTAGTGTATCTAGACACTTTGAAGGAAATTCTAGATTTTTGGAGGTGGATCCACTGATATTCAACCCCGACCATACATGGATCCCAAGGAAAATTTGATGTAATTTTAAGTTTTTTCATTTTATTTCTAGGTTTTTGGAATTTTTTTCCACTCAAACCCTAAGACCCTTATAATATTCTATAAGATAATCTTGCCCACTTCCAATGTAAGACATTGAATGTTTTTTTTTTGGACTGGCTCAATATTGAGCAGTGATATGAGACACCCGTGTGTTTCTAGTTGACAACATCTAGTGATCTCAGTTCCAATGCTATGATTCATGAACTATGATTCTTAACTATAAATATTTTTTTTTAGAATTTAAAAAATATTATCACAGTTTATGTCCTTGATGTATCCCTGCAATATCCAAACCTTGGCTTTTCAAAAATTTTATGGATCTGCATCCATATTCAAATCCTGGTAACTTTACTCCAAAACCCTCTTAATGGGATGATTTAACACTAGCACATGAGAGAAATATTTGATGGTTACCAAGTTCTTATAATCCATGTCTTTTAATTTTTTGGGCATTTTTGTGTAGTTCATCTTTTGAAAATTTACTTGACCCTTGGTTCTATTAAATTTTATCTTGGTGTCCCTGCTCTTTCCATGCCATTCATATATCTAGAAAAATTAATTTACTACTCGGAGGAAAAAACAACATTTATCTACACAGAAACATAAAATGCTATTGTTTCCATGATTCTATTAATTCATACCTATTTTTACCCTATCCCCAAATTTTATACTTTGTTGTAATACTCATGCCCTTTTTTCAGCATGGAGTTGGGGGATATTATTTTCTCTAATTTTTTGGAATTTTGGCTGTAAATTGAAATATCTTTATATGTTCTTAAAAATGTATCTATACTATGGAGTCGCTTTAAGCCTTAAAATTACTTTGGTGGATCTTATTGTACTTTATCTGATAAGACCAACCAGCCCTCGTCTTAGTAGCAAATATTGCTTCATGCCCCTTAATCCCATGATTTCCATTCAGGTGAATTGTTCATGTTAAAGACACGTGTTATTTGTATGTCTACTACACTCTTACTTCCCACTTTGGAAACTATTCTATCAATGTTGAACACCTTTATCTCAATTTTCTAGGTTGTCTATTAGTTCGTTAAAAGATTTTAAATATCTCTTCAAGATATATTTTAAACATTGATTCCATGTGATTTCCCATTGCCCTTGTAAAAGGAAGCTTGAAGGGAAAAAAAATGGAGGTTTTAGAGGCCATTTCTACTATAAACCATGATTTTAGAGAGGGTGTTTTATCTTGGCATACAAATTCTTGCAATGGATTTCTCTCTTATGGTTTTGCCTATGCTGAAGAAATCAAAGCAGAATCAGGAAGACAATTTGTTGTTGTATCCAATTGAATTAAATGTTGGCAAGGTTTGGAACATGATATCACTCTGAGACTATTTCCACATGTAACATACAAAGTTTTAGCTTTTTTTCACATCTGGGGGTCATCTCAAGAAGCAACTGATGTATTGGCAACATTAAGACTAGAAAATCCAAATTCAAATTCAATTTTTGTAAGGGTTGGAAGGTATGTTTTGAAGTTTGATCTCAATACCTTATTGGATTATAAAATATTCCACGTATTCACAAAAACAATTGCATGGATACATGTGACCACTAAAACTATAGATGTTTGTGAATTTCAAAAATTCACGACTATTCTACTATCTTACATATGCTTCTGGAGTGGAAACTAATGGGGATAGAATAGAATATCTATTGTGTAGAGTGACAACATCAAGAAAATTGTGGGAAAAAATTGAAGGGAAATTTTTCCTTGAAGATATTTGCATACAGAGTTATATTCTACTTTCAAGGACCTTTACCTCGTCTTGATCTTCTAATTGAAAATTTTCATATATGGTCTGCAACTATAGTTAAGGTGAGCTTTAGTTTTCAAAATAAATCTCATCATTTTGGGTCATTGCATTACTTTCCTAGTGGTTGTTACTCGTTATTATTCACCATACTCAACCAGTCTCGTGTTTGATTCTAGAGGAGCCTAGCAGAGCAGGTGCACCATTTTTTTTCCCTCAACAGCAAAGATGATGCATATGATGAGGCTCTGAACATCTAGAATGTCGGGTAAGTAGAAGGAATATGATCTCTCTCTTGCAAGTCCTTCTACTTCTACAGTTGTGGTTCAATTGGCCTGAATAGGCAGCTGAGGTCGGTGTACTGCAATGAGAAGGGAAATTTTAGAATGGACTCAAGGCATCACTACTCTTCAACTAGTCAAAGGGCCTATCAACATCTTTTCTGTCTGCATCTGGGCATGTCAAGGGAAGATCTTCATTTTTAAACCAAGTTTGCAGAGAAAATATTTTACGGAAAATATTTGTTTTCTGTCAGGGAAGACGTAATAATATTTTTTATTAAATTTGAATAAAAATAGTATTAACTAAAATTTTCATATATCTCGTTTTATTTGACTTGTTTTTCAACTTGGTTTTTTGGTTGGCCCCAGTCTGACACTAGGCTTGTTTTGGTTCTGAAAACTTTGATGCATGGAATGTTTTTTGGAGCCAAAAAAGATATGTTTTAGAGCCTCATATTCTCATTGTTTCTGGATGTATTAGAGTACAAGAATTGGTTCTCTTCAAATATATTACAAAAGTATTCATCTCTTGTTGGGGCTATATTAATTCTTTTTTCATCTAAAATGTGTTTTGAAAGAACATGGAGGAGACAAAAACCAAAAATTTGTAGATGGATTTTGTATATCTTGTCCATGTTAGTAGTGATCACTTATATATGATACACCTTATAATCCATATCTGGGCATATTTTCACTAGGTTGATCACTTATTTCATTTGGATACTCCATCCAATGATATAGAGGACATTAGGTAAGTGAGACATTGCACACCCACCTGCTTTCTTGGGATATGTCCCACTTGCATGCAATCATAGATACGTATGTGCCCCAATTTGTTCCAATACATATATGTCTCCCATTTTAGAGAAAGTGGTTAGTTTCCTATCACCAGGTTTTTATCTTTTTCCTCTCATGTTAAGAAAGCATCACGTGTTTTTTCCTAGGGTCTTCTTAGGATCACCCAACTAGGCTTTATCAGTCGATAGCATTACACAAAGGATAATATCAGATATTGCATTGGTACATTCCCAATTATTGCTGATGACATGCCTTTCTCTTCTTCCTCTACATGTACTTTTATTTCAAGCACATTGCAATACCTTTGCTGCTATTAGCATTTACCCCCTCTCACTCATCACTTTTATCTTTATTTTCAATTGCATTTATTTTCTTTTGGCACTTATCGGGAGTGAAAAGGTACTCCCACACTACTATTGTGACTTGTTTACTCTATTCCTGTTGACCTATTTTAGTGATTTTTGGACGTTAGTAAAATTATCAATGATGTTGGCTTATCTTCCTCTCTAAGATGTGTATGTTGGTGACCATATATCTAAGTTGTGATTTACTCTATATTACTTATAGGGATTCCTTGAAAGATAAACCTATTGGTGAACATAAGTAACTAATCCAAAATATAACGAAAAATCTGATATGAATATGCTATTAATTGAGGTTCTAATACCAATGATGTGATCCAACCCAGAATTATGCTATTATAACTAAAATTTGAAATCCAAAAATTCTGGAACAAGATCTGAAATCTGAAAAATAAAGAAGACCAAAAATCAGAAATTAAGAAGTCCCTAACTATAGAAAAAACTTTAATAATTACAAAATAATAGCAAAGAGAAGAAGACAAGCAATGCCAAAAAATACTAGTGATTTGAACTAGAACTAGATAATGACCTTGAAGAAAAAATGTAAATGCTAGGAGGAAATAGTTTGTAGCTAACTAACCCAAAAAATAAGTATGCTACAAAGGAATTCTTCAAAGAAGGTATGGATCCCAACTTAGGTCAAATCAACAATAGTATGCATGTTTCCTTTACCCCAAATAGTCTCTTCCAAAATCCATTCAATAACACACTTCAAAAATACCTTCGTCAAGGTATGGATGTAAACTTAGGACCAAGGAAGTATGGATCCTAATTCCTGCCCTTGCTCCAAATGGTATCTTTCATATTGCCTTCATAAAAATCCTCTACTCTAATGTCTAATGGTCATTTTATAGTTATTGTTCCCACTTTTTGTAGAAAAGAGCTACAAACTTTGATTAGTGACACTTATGAGTGAAAGTTGTAACTGAATATGTGTGGAGTTACAAAGGATTTAATGATTAGAGAGACATAATTTTTATCTTTTCGGATTACTTTGAAAGTGTTTACACCATGTTTTGGTCTTGTGGATGCTTCATGAGATGTCAGCTACATACGGTATGGTTGGCCATGCTCTTCCATGATGCACTTGGACATTGGAGGTGGTTTACTGTTTGTTGCTAGAACTTTTTGGATGTTTGAAAGACATTATTCCTCGAAGCGTTGGATAAGTATGGAGCTTGGTGACTTCATATTGTTAATGCATGAAGGGAGTTTGTGTGCTTGGAGTAGATTTGGGTATTTCACCATGAGAAAAACCTCCTAAAATAATCATGAGCATACAAAATCCCTTTACATGTGAGCTCTTGGGTTGAGGGAGTGGATATGTAGGTGTGGGAGTCCTTAAGGTGACACATTACCTTGGAAATGCATTGTCCTTAAGGAGACACATGACATTGGAGATGCATTGGAGCTTAGGACCTTTGGATGATTGTTGGACCTTGGGGAGTAGCGCTCATGCCATGGAGGCCTTGCTTGTTAATCATTCTCAACTTTGATCCTGAGACATGTCACTTAGAGTAGAGTGTTGTGTTGAGATTCAACAAGATGATGATCCTAGTGAAAATTAAGCACCTACACTAGGTGGGGCCCATAGTCTATTTTTAGGTGTATGTCTATTTTTAGAATGGTGAGTATATTCTATTTATAGCGGGATTCTATTTATAGATGGTTGAGAAAATTCTATTTATATATGAGATTCTATATTTAGATGCATGTGTGAAGTCTATTTATAGATTGCATGTCTAAAAATAGATCGAACGTCAATTATTATTAGCCCTTAATAATAATTAGACAATAAATAATAATATATTCTCTTGAAGCACTTGATTTCAGTTAACTGATGTGGCCAACCAGTTGACTGAAGGAATTACGAGTTGTAAGGTTGGTTGGTGGGACATGTAGAGTGGACTTCATTGTAACTAAGTGATACAAATTTGTAACAGAGTTGGATGTGTAGTTATGTGAGTTGTTATTTAGTTTAACTCAGTTAAGTGAGTTAAACTCAATTGTGCTATTTGTAACTAGTTGTAACTAAAGATACACTAGTGAGAGATCAATGAATTAATTATTTAATAAATTCACAAGCAGTGGTCTCACATGGAACTGAATAAATACTATTGTTAACTACATGCATGTCAGATCCAGTGGAGACCCAGTTGAGAGATAGGTGAAAGGGTTTGTTTGAATATCAGTTGTGACTATAGTGGGTGCACAAGTGCAACCAAACACACATTGGAGATGCCAATGAGGATTGTGCAGTCAAGGCAAGGCAAGATCGAATTCATTTAGGGATCTTCATCAACAAGGATTGCGCAGTGGAGGTAGGCTGATAGGAGGTAGTAAATTGGTGCATGTTTATGCCAATTTTTGTATGATAGTGTTAGACAATTGTATATTGTATTGAGAGCTCCTGGAGTAGAGTTTTGTATGAGATTGTTTCATGATCCATGATATAAATAGTATATTATAGTTTGGGTTTTTAGTTTTATGATTTCCTGCTAAAAACACTTGTGTTATGTGTGATTGATTTTTCTTCATGTGTTTGCAATTGGCAATTAAATTTCTGTGAATATTTAAGTAGAAGGATTATGTATTTAATAGTGGATATAATTGTTAGATCAAGAGAATCCGGAAATATATCCCAGTATTAATAAAATTTCTACATGGTATTAGAGAAAATAAGATTGCAATATTGAAGCCGTAGCTGAGTTTTGTTGGTGGAAACAATTCGAATTTGTTGCAAGAATTTCTTGGTGCGACAACTGAGTAAACATCAAAATGGCTTTCAATGTTTTGTGGTTAGAGTATGCACTCAAGGGAAGCTTGAAATAAATTGCATAGAAGGATAGGATGGAGGTGTTTCTTGAAGATAATGGCTTGAAGGAATTCATCGACAGTGATGTTCCTAAGCCCACTTCGACGGATGCTGCATTACTTAACTCATGGCAAAAGAAAGTAGCGAAGACAAGAATAATTCTGTTGGAAGGTGTGAAAGACCATATTGTCTCCAGCCTTGATGGGAAAGCCACTCCATTTTCAATGTGGAATGCTTTGAAATATATTTTCCAAAGCAGCAGTGACCATAGAAAATTGGCGCTAAAGGATAAAATCAGAAAAATCAAAATGGAAAAGGGCAAAAATATTCCTAAGTATCTCACAAAGTTTGTCCAATGTCGGGATGAACTGGGGAGTGTGGGAATCACTATTTCTGATGATTATTGGGTGAGCTTGGCTCTTTTGGGACTTCTTAATTGTTGGCATAGTTATCAAGGCTCTGTCAACGGATAGGAAAAACTATCGGATTGGGAGTGACTGTGGTCGGATCTAGTGCAGGAGTTTAGGCGGAACACCAGGGATGGCTCTTCATCAAAGCATGATGATGAAGAGGATTTTTCTTTGGCTTCCAAAGTAAGGAAAGGGAAAGGGAATAAATTCCAATAAAAATTTGAGGCTAAAGGCAAGAAGCAAGATTTTTCCAAGTCACGAACATGGGTATCTCACCACTAACTGTCCACAGAAAAATAAGAACAATAAGGATGCTGGAGCTGCAGCTGGTGAGGCCCTTGCCTCACAATTTGAAATTTATTTCTCTTTGATCGCATGCTTGGTTTCAAGTGTAATGGGATTGGTGTGGTATCTTGATAGTGGTGCTTCCTTCCACATGACAGGAGATAAGGAGCCTTTTAGTGACTTGGAGGAGAAAGATCTCGAAATGCATATAGAGATGGGCGATGATGGAAAATATAGTACAACCAAAATTAGTACCATTACCTTTGAGAGGGATTCAGGTAAACCATTTCTGTTGAAAGATGTTATGCATGTTCCAGGTCTAAAGAAGAACATGGTCTCAGTCACGATGTTTGAGGACAAAGGTTATGACATTGTTTTCAACGATGGAAAAGCTTTCTTGTGACATAAAACAATGGGTCAAACTAAGAGGATAGGGATTCAAGTTAAGAATACTACAAGCTAGAGGCAGATGGTTGCACTGCAATGGTGGGCAAAGAAGAAGAAGTGGTGAGCCGAGATGAGGGCGAATTATGGCACAGGTAATTGGGCCATCTTCACCATGGTGCACTAAATATTTTGCAGCAGATTTCTACTAGACTTCCCAAGGGTACACTTTCGCAAATAGATAATTGCAAGGGATGTATTATGGGTAAGTTTGTGAAGACCAACTTTCATGAAAAGGAGAACCATGCTTCGGTAATCCTGGAGAGAGTTCACACAGACGTGTGTGGACCATTCTCGGTTGCTTCAACAACAAAACACAGGTATTATGTTATTTTTTTATGACTATTCTCATAGATGTTGGATCTTCTTCATGCAGAAGAAAGATGAAGCATTCTCAAAGTTCTGTGAGTTTAAAGAATTGGTGGAGAAAGAGTCAGGGAAGAAATTGAAGGCTCTGTAGAGCGATAATGGTGGTGAATATATCTCGAATGAATTCAAATACTTTTATAGAAAAGAAGGAATTCGAAGAGAACTAATAACGCCTCATAACCACAATAGAATGGGGTTGTGGAGAAGAATAACAGAATGATTGTGGGTGTTGCACGAGCTATGTTGCATGATCAGGGCCAACCAATGCACTTGTGGGCGAAAGCATGCAACACTCTGGTTTATGTGAAAAACCGTTGTCCTCATAGAGTACTTGGCATGAGTACACCTGAAGAATATTTTACTGGTAAGAAACCGAATGTTTCTCACTTTACAATTTTTGGCTTATATGTTTATGTGCATGTGACCAAGAATGCCAGGAATAAGTTGGATCTGACTGCTGAAGTTGGGATATTTGTGGGGTACACAGAAACACCCCATAATTATCGTGTGTATTTTCCAAACAATCGAATGATTGTGGTGTGACGAGATATAAAAATCAATGAGGATAAATACATGAAGTTGTCGCTTGAGAGGGAGATAGACTTTCATGCAGAGGAGGAACTACTTGTTCCCAAAGATGAGTCTCTAGATGTGGATCAGCCACAGGAGGAGGTTCATGTAGTGGAGGAGTAAACTCACGCAAAGCCAAACATCCGGACTGGCAGAAGGCACACCACAGAAGCTGAGAGGTTGAAGCTTGATGCGGCACAGAATGTAGGAGTCCCTACTTAAAAGCTCAAATAGAGACAATCTCCTGACCGATTCACTGGATACATGGCTCTCATGAGAAAATGTATTGTAATTGAGCCATATTCCTTTCAGGAAGCAGTGCAGGAGCCCACATGGATAGATTAAATGGTGGAGGAGTATGGTTCCATTGTCAGAAACAGTGCTTGGGAAATTGTACCAAGGTTGGTTGATAAATCAGTGGTAGGTTCAATATGGGTCTACAAGGTAAAGTAAGCTGTTGATGGGAGTTTTGAGAAGTATAAGGCAAGATTTGTGGCCTGGGGCTTCTCAAATATCGAGGGGATCGATTATGAAGAAACCTTCGCACATGTCACACGATATTCTTCCATAAGGACCATCCTTGCTCTCTCAGCGCAGATGGGTTGTCACATTCATCAAATGGATGTGAAGATTGCATTCATTAGTGGGATCATTGAGGAAGAAGTGTACATTGAGCAGCCTGAAGGATTTGAGATCTTTAGCAAGGAGTCACATGTGTGCAGACTCAAAAGAGCGTTGTATGGGCTGAAGCAAGCACCTTGTGCTTGGTACACTCGGATCAATAGCTATTTCACTGGACTTGGATTAACCAAGAGTGAGGCGGATGCAAACTTATACCAGATTGTGGTGGAGGGTAAGTTTTTAGTGATTGTTCTTTTTGTTGATGATTTAATACTTACTAGTGATGAGCAGATGATACACTCATGCAAGGAGGATCTTGCAAAGGAGTTCGAGATGAAGGATATGGGGCTCCTTCACTATTTCCTTGGATTGGAAATATGGCAGCGAGAAGGTGAAATTTTCGCTACATCTAGAGAGGTAGTGGATTCTATTGTCTATCAAAAATTGGTGGGTTCGCTCATGTATTTAGTTAATACAAGACCAGACATATGCTATGCGATGAAACAACTTAGTCAATCGATGGTTAAGCCTAAAAATATCTTTTGGAAGGCAGGCAAGAATGTCCTGAGATATCTTAGGGGCACAACTGAGTATGGCTTATGGTACAGATAGATGGATGAGGTGAAGTTGCATGGCTTCATGGATGTAGATTGGGCGGGCAGCCCAATGGACAGAAAGAGCACATTAGGAGGGCTTTTCAGTATTGGATCTAAAGTTTTTTCTTGGTATAGCAGGAATGAGAGATCCGTGGCACATATTTCAGTGAAAGCGCAATATATGGCAGCAACTCAAATTTCATTCGAGGCTATCTGGACGAGGAAGATCTCGGTTGGTTTGTTTGGTTCTCATTTATATCCTACAATGATTCATTGTGATAATCATAGTTGCATTAAAATATCGATTAATCCTATTTTTCATAATAGATCTAAGCATATAGATATCTAGTATCATCATATCAAGTATTGTGTGCAGCAGAAGATCATGTTGCTCTAGTACATTCCTACGGAAGATCAGGATGCAGATATTCTGACGAAGGCACTCACCAAGAGAAAATTTGAATAACATAGAGACATGATCAGGGTGAAGGATAATCCCTTTCTTGTTGAGAGGGAGTGTTGAGATTCAAAAAGATGATAATCCTAGTGAAAATTAAGCACCTACACTAGGTGGGGCCCGCATGCTATTTTTAGGTGTATGTCTATTTTTAGAATTGTGAGCATATTTTATTTATAGCAGGAGTCTATTTATAGATGGTTGATCAAATTATGTTTATAGAAGAGATTCTGTTTTTAGATGCATGGGCGAAGTCTATTTATAGATCGCATGTCTAAAAATAGATCGGATGTCAATTATTATTAGCCCTTAATAATAATTAGACAATAAATGATAATATATTCTCTTGAAGCACTTGATTTCAGTTAACTGATGTGGAAAACCAGTTGACTGAAGGAATTATGAGTTCTAAGGTTGGTTGGTGGGACATGCAAAGTGGACTTCATTGCAATTGGGTGATAAAAAGTTGTAACAGAGTTGGATGTGTAGTTATGTGAGTTGTTATTTAGTTTAACTCAGTTAAGTGAGTTAAACTCAGTTGTGCTAGTTGTAACTAGTTGTAACTAAAGATACACTAGTGAGAGATCGGTAAATTAATTATTTAATTAATTCACAAGAAGTGGTCTCACATGCAACTGAAGAAATACTACTCTTAACTACATGCATGTCAGATCCAGTGGAGACCCATTTGAGAGATAGGTGAAAGGGTCTTTTTGACTATCAATTGTGACTATATTGGGTGCACAAGTGCAACCAAACACACATTGGAGATGCCAATGAGGATTGTGCAGTCAAGGCAAGGAAAGATCGAATTCATTCAGGGATCTTCATTATTAGGGATTGCGCATTGGAGGCAGGCTATCAGGAGGTAGTAAATTGGTGCATGTTTATGCCAATTTTTGTATGAAAGTGTGAGACAATTGTATATTGTACTGAGAGCTCTTGGAGTAGAGTTTCGTATGAGATTGTTTCATGATACATGATATACATAATACATGATAGTTGGGCTTTTTAGCTTTATGCTTTCCCATTAAAAACATCTATGTTATGTGTGATTGATTTTTCTTCATGTGTTTGCAATTGGCGATTAAATTTCCCCAAAGATTTAAATAGAAGGACTATGTATTTAACAGTGGATATAATTGTTAGATCAGGAGAATCCGGAAATGCATCACAGTATTAATAAATTTCTACATGTTGCATATGGTTGGACCTACTTGTGTCTTGCAATTTTGCTTGTAGTGGACTAGGTCCAATTATTATTTTAAATCCCCTTTACCTCTCATATAAAGAGAGGAAGGAGTGAGTTGTTATTACAGTCGATCATGCACTTGTTCATATTCCTTTTAGTTAGGGATGTAAGAGTAGTGCTACTCTCTCTCTCTCTCTCTATCTCTCTCTATCTCTCTCTCTCTCTCTGCGTAATATTCCTAATTTAGCTTTTAGCTAACTAGAATATTAAATCTTGTCTTCCTTAATTAATATATGGATAAGAGGGTAGAGGGACCCATAAATCCATTTAGTAGAATAAAACCACTTCACCAGTGTGAAAGTGGAACAATGCAGTAGAGGAGGGGCCCAAGAGATCATGTGAACAGCGCAGTCAAGGGGGAGGATATGAACCAAGATGTTGAGATTGCAACAAGATGATGAGCTTAGTGGAAAGAAGTCGCCTTCACTAAGTGGGCCCGCAGGATATTTTTGGCGCAAAGTCTATTTTTAGACATATGGATCATGTTCTATGAGTTTCAGGATGCTATTTGTGGTTGGTCAAGTCGGAAAAAATATATTGACTTCTATTTTTAGACATACTGGGCGGAATCTATTTTTAGATTGCCAGTCTAAAAATAGATATGTCGAATATTATTAGCTCTTAATAATATTTGGACTCTAAACATTATCTTATCCTCTTGGAGCACTTCAGTTAAGTGCATGGATGTGGCACATGCAGCTGACAGAAGGAATTACGCTATTCCTGAGGGTCAAGTGGAGCTATTGCATGGAGACTTCAGTTAGAACTCATGTGACAGAGTTTGGTGGAGTTGATTGAGGAATTTAGTGGAGTTGTATTCAGTTTAACTCAGTTAAACATAGTTGAGCTAGTTGTATCTAGTCTAACTGATTGATACACTAGTGAGAGTGGTATGAATTAATTATTAATTAATTCACTAATTATTAACTCATAAATAAACTAAAGAATACATCAGTTAACTTCAGTGCATGGACAGTTTCAGTGGAGACCAGTGAAGAGGTAGGTGAAAGAGCAGTGTGACTATCAGTTGTGACTATACTGGTGCATGAGTTTGCACCACACATTGATGGAGATGCCATTGAGGATTACGCAGTGAATACCAGAGGGATTCGAACTCATATTAGGCCATTATTCATCTTTTATTTCGTAGTAGAGGCAGGCTAACAGGTGGAGCAGATTGGAGCATGTGTTTTGTTAGATCTGAGCTTGTGTAGTGTGTAACAATTGGACATTGTACTGAGAGATTGTGAGGAGTTTGTAAAATGATTGTTACATGATATATATCATTATAATATACATATAGTTGGGGGTTTTCAGCTTTAAGCTTTCCCATAAATACTGTGTTTATATGTGTGATTTTTTATGGTTTTAATGTGTGCATGCGATTGTTTATATTTCCGCAAATTGATGATCAATAGTAGAAGAGGTTATGTATTATGCATGAAGCTCAAATATTGTGTGATCAGGATAATCTCGGTGAATAATTTAATAGTTATTCAAAGTTCTACATGGTATCAAAGAAGTATTGATCATTGGAGCAATTGCAAGACATTGAAGCAGTTGAGTTCTGTGCTGGTGGAATTCGAATTTGCAACAGTGTTTTCTTGGTGTCGAAGTTGAGATGTCTTTCAACGGATTGATATTGGAGTATTCCCTTGAGGGAAGCTCAAATTATATTGCATGGAAGGACAGGATGGAGGCAGTGCTAGATGACAATGGGTTGAAGGAGTTCATAGATGCAGAAATTCCAAAGCCTACTTCTACTGATGCTGCCATACTTGACGCATGGCAAAAGAAGACAGCAAAGTGTCGAAGGATTCTGTTGGAGTGTGTGAAGGATCACATAGTATCCAACCTTCATGGTAAGGCTTCTCCATTATTGATGTGGAAAGCCTTGACAGATTTATTCCAAAGCAAGAGCGACCAGAGGAAGTTGGCGCTCAAGGATAAACTCAGAAACATAAATATGGAGAAAGGCGACAGTATGCCCAAGTACCTCACGAAGTTCACCCAATGTAGGGATGAGCTGGGATGTGTGGGGGTGACTATTGATGATGAGGACTTTGTGAGCTTGGCTCTCCTTGGGCTTCCGAAGATTTGGCATTCCTATCAGGACTCTGTCAATGGTCGGGAGAAATTTCCTGGATGGGAGCGACTTTGGTCGGATCTTGTGCAAGAGGAGATAAGGCAGAGTACCAGGGACGAATATTCATCAAGGAAATCTGATGAAGAGAATTGCACTTTGGCTGCCAAAGCAAAGAAGGGGAAGAGGAAGAAAGATTCTCATTCCAATGCGAAAGGCAAGAAGCAGGACATGTCCAAGGTGAAGTGCTTTCACTATCACCAACATGGACATTATGCCACAAATTGTCCACAGAAGAAGAAAAATAAGCAAGCTGCTGGATCTGCAACTAGAGAGGCCTTAGCCTCGCAGTTTGAGGTGGATTTTTCACTGATCACATGCTTGGTTTCAAGTGTGATGGGATCAGTGTGGTTTCTGGACAGTGGTGCGTCTTTTCAAATGACAGGAGATCGAGATTTGTTTACTGATCTGGATGAGAAATATCTTGGAGTGCACATCGAGATGGGTGATGATGGTAGATACAGTGCGACCGGTATCGGTACCATTTCCTTTGAGAGGGAGTCTGGTAAACCCTTCGTATTGAAGGATGTGATGTATGTTCCAGGATTGAAAAAGAATCTTATCTATGTGGCGATGTTAGAAGACAAGGGATATGATGTTTTCTTTAGCAAGGGAAAGGCTTTCCTACGTAGTAAGGCAACTGGTGAGACCCGGAGGATAGGGGTTTGAGTTAAGAACCTTTATCAATTGCAGGTAGATGGCTGTGCAGCAATGGTAGGCAAGGCAGAAGGAGTGGTGAGCCGGGATGATGGCAAGTTGTGGCACCGGAGATTGGGCCACCTTCACCAAGGAGCTTTGAAGATAATGCAACAGATTTCTACTGGGCTTCCTAAGGGTACTCTTGCGCAGTCAGATCAGTGCAAGGGTTGTACCTTGGGAAAATTTGTGAAAGACACCTTTCACGAGAAGGATAGTCGTTCCATGACGATCCTTGATAGAATTCACACAGACGTGTGTGGACGTTTCTCAGTAACTTCGAAAACAAAGCATAGGTACTATGTGATTTTTGTTGATGATTTTTCTTGGAAGTGTTGGATCTTCTTCATGCAGAAGAAGAGCAAGACATACTCAAAGTTATGTGAGTTAAAGGCACTGGTTGAGAAATAATCGGGGAAGTAGGTGAAGGCTCTTAGGAGCAACAATGGTGGTGAATTCATCTCTGGCGAATTCAAGGACTTTTGCAGCGCAGAAGGAATTCAAAGGGAGCTCATAGCACCTCATAACCCACAGCAGAACGGGGTTGCTAAGAGGAAGAACAGAACAATCATGGGTGCTGCACGGGCGATGTTGCATGATCAGGGCCTACCCATTCACTTGTGGGCGGAGGCATGCAATACTGTAGTATATGTGCAGAACCGTTGTCCTCACAGGATACTTGGCATGAGTACACCCGAGGAGGCGTTTGATAAAGCTGATATTTCCATTTTGAGGATTTTGGTTCACCTATTTACGTTCATGACGAAGGATTCCGGGGAAAAGCTGAAGTGAGCCGCGAGAGGTTGGGATGTTGTGGTGCAGTATGCCCCACAACTTCTCATGTGTATTTCCGGTGGGTTATAGGAGCATTTGTGCGACGGGATATCAAATTTCAGGATGAGAAAGCCATGAAGTGTTCGCTTGAGAGGGAGCTACACTTGCATGCAGATGAGGAGCTATTAGTTCCTAAGGATGAGCTTCGGGATGTGGATCAGCCACAAGAGGCAGTTCATGGAGTGGAAGAAACCACTCATGCAACGCCAACCATCAGAGGGCGAAAGCGCACTACAGAAGCTGAGCGACTGGCTCAAGATGCAGAGAAGGTTGTAGGACCACCTACAGCACAGCGCAGACAGAGACAGTCACGAGACTGGTACACTGGATACATAGCTCTTGTGAGAAAATGTGTCGTGACAGAGCCATCCTCTTTCGAGGAAGCTATGGAGGATCCCGCATGGGTAGATGCCATGGTGGAAGAGTATGATTCGATTGTCAGAAACAGTGCATGGGAGATTATCCCAAGGCTAGAGGGGAAATCAGTGGTGGGTTCGAGATGGATCTAAAAAGTGAAGCAGGCCATTGATGGGAGTGTGGAGAAGTACAAGGCAATATTTGTTGCCTGAGGCTTTTCACAGATTGAGGGGATCGATTATGAGGAGACCTTTGCACCTGTCGCAATGTATTCTTCCATACGGACGATTCTTGCTCTCTCAGCGCAGATGGGGTGGAACATTCATCAGATGGATGTGAAGACTGTGTTCCTCAACGAGGTGATTGAGGAGGAGGTGTACATAGAGCAGCCCGAAGGTTTCAAGATCTTCAGCAGCGAGTCACATGTGTGCAGGCTCAAAAGAGCGTTGTATGGGTTGAAACAAGAACCTCGTGCTTGGTACACAAGGATAGACAGTTATTTCACTGGACTTGGATTCTCCAAGAGTGAGGTGGATCCTAACCTATACCAGATTGTGGTGGAGGGTAAGTTGCTGATCATTGTACTTTATGTAGATGATTTGATTTTGACAGGTAATGAGCTGTTGATACTCTCATGCAAGGATGATCTTGCAAAGAGTTTGAGATGAAGGACTTGGGCCTCCATGCCTTGTGGCCCTGCCAGGATTGGAAATTTGGCAGGCGTAGTGATGGACTATTTGTTTCTCAGGGTGCTATGCAGAGATCTTGAGAAGTTCCAACATGCATGGTACGAGCTGTTGATACTCCTCTTCTAGTGGTTGAAGGAGGATACTACTTCAGCGGAGGTAGTGGATGCCACTGTTTATCGACAGTTGGTGGGGTCGCTTATGTATCTGGTCAATACACGACCCGATATATGCCATGCAGTTAACCAGCTTTCACAAGCTATGGTTAAGCCTACCAAGCTATTTTGGAAGGCGGGATAGCATGTATTGAGATATCTCAGAGGCACATCGGGATATGGATTGTGGTACAGACAGTCGGATGAGGTGAAGCTATGTGGCTTCACGGATGTAGATTGGGCAAGGAGCCCAACGGACAGAAAGAGCACATTTGGAGGGATTTTCAGTATCGGGTCGACAGCAGTTTCTTGGTACAGCAGGAAGCAAAGATCCATGGCACTCAGTTCAGCAGAGGCCAAGTATATGGCAGCAAGTTTGGCTGCATGCAAGGCTATATGGATGAGGAAGATCCTAGTCGGGTTGTTCGGTTCACACTTAGAGCCTACTGTAATTTATTGTGATAATCAGAGTTGCATCAAACTATCGGTTAATCCAGTATTTCATGATAGATCTAAACACATTGACATCTAGTATCATCATATTAGAGATTGTGTGCAGCGGAAGATCATGTTACATTCATACATTCCTACGGAGGATCAGGATGCTGATATCTTGACGAAGGCACTCACCAGGAGAAAATTCGAATACCACGGGGCAGGATAGGGGTTGCAGATGTTAGCCCCCCTATAATTTTTTGACAAGCAAATAGGGGGATAAATCATTTTTGAGTCTTCAAGGAATGCATCTCATCTGAAAACATAGACTCCTTGAAGCCTCCATGTGCCTTTTAGCCTTTGATTATATCCCCTCTGCTGATTCCCCTTTTTAAAGCCTCTCTGTTATGTGAAGAAATGCCCAAAGGCCTCCTTTCCCCTTTATTTTACCCTCATTTAGCCTCTTTTTATCCCCCCTTGTCTTCCCCTTCTATTTCCCTTCTTACCCTTCATTTCCCCCTAAAATCCCCTTTAAATTCCCCCCTTAACTTTTGTTGGCATTCTTCCCCCTTTATTCCTCTATCGTTCCCCTCCTTCACCCTCAAAATCCATTAAAATGGGCTAAAAACCCATGTTCCGACCTTATTATAGGCCTAGCCCCCTTACCGCAAGTCCCTTAACCACTTCCCCACATGTGCCCCGGCGCTGGGACCAAGCACTCAAGTCCCAGGCGCTAATCGCAATCGGAAGACCGGCTGGGCGCGTTTCCTGTGTAACATTGAAAACCCCCGATGCGATTGAGTTATTATGTTAAGGCCTCCGGTTCGTTCTGCGCCGTTGATCTGTATCGATCGAACGGTGGAGCGCTAATCACAGCCCCCCGCCTGATCCGACGGTCCTCCGCCAATCACAAATCCCCTCCGATCGCAATCGCAATTCACGTTGGTGCCGCCCCGATTGAAATACCCCGATTACATCCCGTCCGTTCGTTTGATGCATGATCCAACGGCTCAGCGCTGATCGCATCATCGCCCATCACCCCTCCCGTTCTCCCTCCGATTACATCCCCACCGTTGATCTGGACCCGAGATCAACGGTTATCGCTCAATCGCTTCTCCATTCTCAATTGCAATCGGAACTTTCAAAGGGTGCGTTGCAATTGCCACCTGCTCCAACCTCCGATTGCGATTTGCCGATTTCATCTCCGCCGTCCGTTTCCTCCCGGATCTGACAGCTCAGGTTTAATCGCTCCCCGCCGTGGTCGGCCCCACATTCATGCTCCGCTCGATTTTTTTTCCATGTTTTCCTTTGTAAATCGCTCCGGTGGTAACATTTGAGACTTTACACTATGTGTTCATCTCGCCACCACTTTCCGTTGTTTCCCCGCTGTTCTGCAACCATTCCACCGCCTCCACAGCATTTCCTCCACCACCACCGCCCGGTTTCACAGTCTCTTTTCACTATGCAGAGGTCACAGAAAGGTTAATTCAGCGACCAAGCGAGTCAACAGAGGTGGGTTAGAAGGGTTTTGAGCCGGTAATTGAAGATTAATGGTTATAATCCCATGATCAAAGGATCGAGGCCCAGTTTGAAGACTGATGAGCGCACCAGCAAGTCATTACTGCGCTACCTAACAACTTTATTTTCCTCCAGAGGTACACCTTCCCACAGCGTCCTCCATGCCTTCTCGAGCCCTGAGACAATTAAATACACTGACTGAGGCTCATTTCAGACAGTCAGGCAGCATTAAAGAAGCATGGAGGGACTTGCAGTTTTCCATCCATTTCATTTATTCCAGAATGGCAGCACAGAGCTCCAGACAGTCGAAGGACCCCAAAGAAATATCAGAGGTCAATTTCCGGCCTGACAGAGCCTCCAAACAGTCTACAGAGTACATACAGCGCTGCATTTCAGCCATTAAGCAGCATGGGCGTGGACACTTCCGCCGATCCTGTCTTAATGGGATTCATTTATTGTATATCCTACCACTGCTTCTTCCTCTTCTCCTATAAGAAATCCCCGAGAACATAATGAAAAGGTTGTTGTTGCCTTGCTGGGCATCTACTGTTAGAGGGATTCAGTTTGACTGTTAGAACAGCCTTGGGAGGAAGTTGCAGAGTAGTTTGTATGTAATAGGCTGGGAGGAGAAGTGGGGACTGTATTAGCCATTGAGCCATATTGTACATGACTGGTTTTGCATCAATTAATCAAAGCAAATTTCACAGATCCGGTCTATTACTATCTGGTGATGTTCTTCTTACTTTTTTTATTTCATTTTCACATTGTTTCATACCGTGCTCGCATCGTAATAATGGTATAGGATTCACCCTTGTTAGGTGCCCTATGTCGTTCCTGGCTTCTCCTTGCCTTCAATGTTTTCTCGTTAAATGTGCTATCTCGAGAAGTGATTTCGCCAATTTAAATCAAAGGTAGTGGTTGTTATCGCCACTTCCGATGTATGAATTGGTTGAATCAGTTCTTAGATTTTCTTGCTGGGTTTAAGCTGGAAGGTTTGGGAACACTGGGGATGAGTGTTAGCCCTGTCCACTAGGATCCTTGCACGACCAGCTTACCTTTCTAAGATCCCTTTGTTTATCTTATCTTTGTTTTCCCTTGGAGTTGCTAAAGTAGACCTGGAGTTAAATGACCTCTGGTCCGATCTATAAGCAGCCCCTTTGTCTCTTTGAGAGCTGCCTTAGAGTATGTCTAAGCAGGTCTGGAGTTAAATGACCTCTGACTTGATCTATAGACAAAAATTTGGTTTTCTTTCCTTCTTTCACTTTCTCTCCTTAATGTTCCATCCCATCATTTGCCTAAAAGATCCTTTAGTGTAGATGACTTGCCCTTTGAAAGCCTAGGCTAGTGGATGCAAGTAATTTCCTTTCATGACTCCATAGCCCAATGGATGGAACTGTCTTGGCCTATCCTCTTTGCTGACGCCTCCTGCTGTTTTGTTTCCTTTCTCCCATTACTTTCTCAGTCTATGATCTCCTGACCAACCCAGCAACCCTTCAACCAAATCATTTTAAAACACCCTCGTGCTTCATAACTAGCCTAACATCTCATTTTGAGCTTCATAGATATATCATTCTTAGCTCTATTTGGAGAGATCCGTCTCCGAGTCCAGGAGGGCTAGATCCTAGGGCCCAAAAGTGGTTCTGATGTTGTCTCATCTTTTGGTATTGCCAAATCTGCCAAAACATGGGAACCCCAACATAATGGCGACTCCACTGGGGAGATCAGTCAGCTTTGATTTGGTAAACCACTGTGGTGGACAGTAAGTCGTGAATCATCCACCTGGCGACTCCACAATTCCTGAATGATTAAAAGACTCCACAGGTGATCAGCTGGCCACTGATTATCTTGGTTTCACATAAGACTCCACTGGGAGACCATGTCGCAGTACAACATCATCCATGCCAAAGATCCAGTCACTTCGCTAATGGAAGACTCTGAACAATTTGCAGAAATAGATCCAAGCCTCATAGCAGAGTTTCAACATGGAGTAGCGAGTGTACTAGCAGAAATTGAATGGGAGGACCTTCCAAAGGTTGTCCCTATTGGCTCAGCACTCAATCATCTACTTGCGCTTAAGAAGATGTTTCTTGATTTGGTGGTTGACAGATATGAAGCTGAGCTCGAGCTTCTGAGCTCACAAGAGAAATCATACAAGTTCATAGACCCAAGAGCATTCTTGGAAAGTCTCTCGCCCCTTAAAAATACAGAGATTCCGTTGTTGTTCGACGTGCAAGAAGAAGAATATTCAGTTCTCAGGAGCCGCTTTGAGAACACAGTGGAAAACGAAGAAATAATTGAAGCTGCCCAGGACGTAGACATCCTTCCAATATGGGGAGGCCTAAAAGAAAGAAATGTACATCATATGTTCGTGGATCCTGTGGCAGAGTACATGGAGGCCCTGATATGCTCGAACGCTCCAGCATTGATCCTCAGCATGGGCCAGATTCATCAGGAATGGTCACTACTGATGGTGACCACAGTTTTGAAGAACCACAAGCAGAGCACCCTGTGGTTATCTCTGACAGGCAGCCAGTGCTCATATCCTTTTTCACTACTACTTGACTGGCTGTATTGGCTTTATCATATCACCTAGAACATTAGAGATTTCCAGTTAGAGTAGGGTAGGTAGGAAGCTCAATAAAGCTCAGTCTATGAGCAAGTAGATTAATTGTTTCAGTTTCTGTCTTAGAATGTAGGTGAAGAAACCTGCTAGACAGTCTAATCCTAGCAGGTAGTAGTGTAGGTAGAGAAGCATATGAGGCCAAAAGTCTAATCTGGTCTCATGGAGTAATAAGGGTAGAGGTAGAATAGGTTTATTTTTCCTGTTTGAAAAGATTGATGATGTAAAGGGTCTGCAAGTCCAAATGCACCCAAGAAGAAAAATGATAGGACTGTAGTGTGGGTAGCTAGTTGTTTGGGAGAATTGTACTGCTGATTTGTTGTCTTCATAGCTTGTGGCAGCAGATCAAAGAGAGAAAAGGATGGTTCAAGCAGCAGGCACCTGGCCTACACCAAGAGATTAATTTCTGAATTCTTGCCTCCTTCAAGAAGAAGCCATCCCCATGTGGAGCCACTATTAGCCCCCCTATAATTTTTTGACAAGCAAATAGGGGGCTAAATCATTTTTGAGTCTTCAAGGAATGAATTTCCTCTGAAAACACAGTCTCCTTGAAGCCTCCATGTGCCTTTTAGCCTTTGATTATATCCCCTCTGCTGATTCCCCTTTTTAAAGCCTCTCTGTTATGTGAAGAAATGCCCAAAGGCCTCCTTTCCCCTTTATTTTACCCTCATTTAGCCTCTTTTTATCCCCCCTTGTCTTCCCCTTATATTTCCCTTCTTACCCTTCATTTCCCCCTAAAATCCCCTTTAAATTGCCCCCTTAACCCTTGTTGGCCTTCTTCCCCCTTTATTCCTCTATCGTTCCCCTCCTTCACCCTCAAAATCCATTAAAATGGGCTAAAAACCCATGTTCCGACCTTATTATAGGCCTAGCCCCCTTACCGCAAGTCCCTTAACCACTTCCCCACATGTGGCCCGGCGCTGGGACCAAGCGCTCAAGTCCCAGGCGCTAATCGCAATCGGAAGACCGGCCGGGCGCGTTTCCTGTGTAACATTGAAAACCCCCGATGCGATTGAGTTATCATGTTAAGGCCTCCACTTCGTTCTGCACCGTTGATCTGTATTGATCAAATGGCGGAGCGCTAATCACAGCCCCCCGCCTGATCGCAATCGCAATGCGCTGCGTGCACCCTCCGATTGATCGCAAGCCTTCTGCTCCTTCCTCCGATTGTGATCCCCCGATCGCTTCTCCACCGTTGATCCCCCCGCCTAATCCGACGGTCCTCCGCCAATCACAAATCCCCTCCGATCGCAATCGCAAGTCACGTTGGTGCCGCCCCGATTGAAATACCCCGATTACATCCCGTCCGTTCGTTTGATGCACGATCCAACGGCTCAGCGCTGATCGCATCATCGCCCATCACCCCTCCCGTTCTCCCTCCGATTACATCCCCGTCGTTGATCTGGACCCGAGATCAACGGTTATCGCTCAATCGCTTCTCCATTCTCAATTGTAATCGAAAATTTCAAAGGGTGCATTGCGATTGCCACCCGCTCCAACCTCCGATTGCGATTGGCCGATTTCATCTCCGCCGTCCATTTCCTCCTGGATTTGACGGCTCAGGTTTAATCGCCCCCCGCCGCGGTCGGCCCCACATTCATGCTCCGCTCCATTGTTTTTCCATGTTTTCCTTTGTAAATCGCTCCGGTGGTAACATTTGAGTCTTTACACTATGTGTTCATCTCGCCACCACTTTCTGTTGTTTCCCCGCTGTTCTGCCACCATTCTGCCGCCTCCGCAGCATTTCCTCCACCACCACCGCCCGGTTTCACAGTCTCTTTTCACTATGCAGAGGTCACAAAAAGGTTAATTCAGCGACCAAGTGAGTCAACAAAGGCGGGTTAGAAGGGATTTGAGCCGGTAATTGAAGATTAATGGTTATAATCCCATGATCAAAGGATCGAGGCCCAGTTTGAAGACTGATGAGCGCACCGCAAGTCATTACTGTGCTACCTAACAGCGGGACATTTTCCTCCATAGGTACAACTTCCCACAGCGTCCTCCATGCCTTCTCAAGCCCTGAGACAATTAAATACACTGACTGGAGCTCATTTCAGACAGTCAGGCAGCATTAAAGAAGCATGGAGGGACTTGAAGTTTTCCATCCAGTTCATTTATTCCAGAATGGCAGCACAAAGCTCCAGACAGTCGAAGGACCCCAAAGAAATATCAGAGGTCAATTTCTGGCCTGACAAAGCCTCCAAACAGTCTACAGGGTACATACAGCGCTGCATTTTAGCCATTAAGCAGCATGGGCGTGGACACTTCCGCCGATCCTGTCTTAATGGGATTCATTTATTGTATATCCTACCACTGCTTCTTCCTATTCTCCTATAAGAAATCCATGAGAACATAATGAAAAGTGGTTGTTCAGCTGTCGGGGACTTGTTGTTAGAGGGATTCAGTTCGACTGTTAGAACAGTCTTGGGAGGGAGTAGCAGAGCAGTTGTATGTAATAGGCTGGGAGGAGAAAGTCTGGACTGTATTAGCCATTGAGCTTATTGTACATGACTGGTTTTTCATCGATTAATCAAAGAAAATTTCACAGGATCCTGGTCTATTACTATTGGTGATGTTCTTCTTACTTTGTTTATTGCATTTTCACATTGTTTCATGTTCTTCAGGCTCGCATCAGAATAATGGTATAGGATTCACCCTTGTTAGGTGCCCTATGCTGTCTGCTCTCCTTGCCTTCAATGTTTTCTGCTAAATGTGCTATCTGAGAAGTGATTTCAGTCAATTTAACCAGTGTAGTGGACGTTATTGCCTACTCTCTGATGTATGAATTGGTTGAATCAGTGCTTAGATGTTCTTGCTGGGTTTAAGCTGGAAGGTTTTGGAACACTGGGGATGAGTGTTAGCCTTGTCCACTAGGATCCTTGCACGACCAACTTACCTTTCTAAGATCCCTTTTTTTATATTATCTTTGTTTTCCCTTGGAGTTTCTAAAGCAGACCTGGAGTTAAATGACCTCTGGTCCGATCTATAAGTAGCCCCTTTGTCTCTTTGAGAGCTGCCTTAGAGTATGTCCAAGTAGGTCTGGAGTTAAATGACCTCTGACCTGATCTATAGACAAAAATTTGGTTGTCTTTCCTTCTTTCACTTTCTCTCCTTAATGTTCCATCCCATCATCTGCCTAAAAGATCCTTTAGTGTAGATGACTTGCCCTTTGAAAGCCTTGGCTAGTGGATGCAAGTAATTTCCTTTCATGACTCCATAGCCCAATGGATGGCACCGTCTTGGCCTATCCTCTTTGCTGAAGCCTCCTGCTGTTTTGTTTCCTTTATCCCATTACTTTCTCAGTCTATGATCTCATGACCAACCCAGCAACCCTTCAACCAAATCATTTTAAAACACCCTCGTGCTTCATAACTAGCCTAACATCTCATTTTGAGCTTCATAGATATATCATTCTTAGCTCTATTTGGAGAGATCCCTCTCCGGGTCTAGGAGGGCTAGATCCTAGGGCCCAAAAGTGGTTCTCGATGTTAACTTCATCTGTACCGCTAAATCTGCCAAAACATGGGAACCCCCAACAAGATAATCCATATCTTGTTGAGAGGGAGTGTTGAAAATGCAACAAGATGATGGAGCTTAGTGAAATGAAGTCGCCTTCACTAAGTGGGCCCGCAGGCTATTTTTGGCGCAAAGTCTATTTTTAGACATATGGATCATGTTCTATGAGTTGCAGGATGCTATTTGTGGATGGTTAGTGGAGTTGTATTCAGTTTAACTCAGTTAAACATAGTTGATCTAGTTGTATCTAGTCTAACTGATTGATACACTAGTGAGAGTGGTGTGAATTAATTATTAATTAATTCACTAATTATTAACTCATTAATCAACTAAAGAATACATCAGTTAACTACAGTGCATGGACAGTTTCAGTGGAGACTAGTGAAAAGGTAGGTGAAAGAGCAGTGTGACTATCAGTTGTGACTATACTGGTTCATGAGTTTGCACCATCAGTAGAGGCAAGCTAACAGGTGGAGCAGATTGGAGCATGTGTTTTGTTAGATCTGAGCTTCTGTAGCGTGTAACAATTAGAGATTGTACTGAGAGCTTGTGAGGAGTTTGTACAATGATTGTTACATTATCTCTATCATTATAATATATAGAAAGTTGGGGGTTTTCAGCTTTAAGCTTTCCCATAAATACTATGTTTATATGTGTGATTGTTTATGGTTTTAATGGGCGCATGTGATTGTTTATATTTCCGCAAATTGATGATCAATAGTATAAGAGGTTATGTATTATGCATGAAGCTCAAATAGTGTGTGATCAGGATAATCTCGGTGAATAATTTAACAGTTATTCAGATTTCTACACAAGAGAGTAGTGCAATTATGGTGTGGGCCTAGGGGTGTGAGGGTTCCACAAGTATAATAAAGAGGTGAGGGCAGCCATAGAGAGCATTCTAGATTATTATGCACCAGTATAGTCACAACTGATAGTCACACTACTCTTTCACCTACCTCTTCATTGGTCTCCATTGAAACTGTCCATGCACTGAAGTTAACTGATGTATTCTTTAGTTGATTTATGAGTTAATAATTAGTGAATTAATTAATAATTAATTCACACCACTCTCACTAGTGTATCAATCAGTTAGAATAGATACAACTAGCTCAACTATGTTTAACTAAGTTAAACTGAATACAAATCCACTAACTTCCTCAATAAACTCCACCAAACTCTGTCACCTGAGTTCTAACTGAAGTCTCCATGCAATAGCTCCACTTGATGCTCAGGAATAGCGTAATTCCTTATGTCAGCTACATGTGCCACTTCTGTGCGCTTAACTGAAGTGCTCCAAGAGGATAAGATAATGTTTAGAGTCCAAATATTATTGAGAGCTAATAATATTCGACATATCTATTTTTAGATTGGCAATCTAAAAATAGATTCCACCCAGTATGTCTAAAAATAGAAGTCCATATATTTTTTCCAACTTGACCAACCATCCACAAATAGCATCCTGCAACTCATAGAACATGATCCATATGTCTAAAAATAGACATAGTCTAAAAATAGACTTTGCACCAAAAATAGCCTGCGAGCCCACTTAGAGAAGGCGACTTATTTCCACTAAGATCATCATCTTGTTGCAATCTCAACACTCCCTCTCAACAAGATATGGATTATCTGCAACCCCTATCCTACCCCTGTGGTATTTGAATTTTCTCCTGGTGAGCGCCTTCGTCAAGATATCAGCATCCTGATCCTCTGTAGGAATGTATGAAAGTAACATGATCCTCCGCTGCACACAATATCTGATATGATGATACAGGATGTCAATGTGTTTAGATCTATCATGAAATACTAGATTAACCGAGAGTTTGATGCAACTCTGATTATCACAATAAATCACAGTAGGCTCTAAGTGTGAACCAAACAACCCGACCGGGATCTTCCTCATCCATATAGCCTTGCATGTAGCCAAACTCGCTGCCATATACTTGGTCTCTGCTGAACTGAGTGCCACGGATCTCTGCTTCCTATTGTACCAAGAAACTGCTATCGACTCGATACTGAAAATCCCTCCAGATGTGATCTTTCTATCCATTGGGCTCCCTGCCCAATCTGCATCCGTGAAGCCACATAGCTTCACCTCATCCGACTATCTGTACAACAATCCATATCCCGATGTGCCTCTGAGATATCTCAATACATGCTTCCTCGCCTTTCAAAAGACCTTGGTAGGCTTAACCATAGCTTGTGAAAGCTGGTTAACTACATAGCATATATCGGGTCATATATTGACCAGATACATAAGCGACCCCACCAATTGTCGATAAACAGTGGCATCCACTACCTCCACCGAAGTAGCATCCTCCTTCCTCCAACCACTAGGAAGAGGAGGATCAACAGGCTTGCAGCCATGCATGTTGAACTTCTCCAATATCTCCCAGGCATACTTACCCTGAGAAACAAACAGTCCATCACTGTGCTGCCAAATTTCCAATCCCAGGAAATAATGAAGGAGGCCCAAGTCCTTCATCTCAAACTCTTTTGCAAGATCATCCTTGCATGAGAGTATCAACAGCTCATCACCTATCAAAATCAAATCATCTACATAAAGTACAATGATCAGCAACTTACCCTCCACCACAATCTGGTATAGGTTCGGATCCGCCTCACTCTTGGAGAATCCAAGTCCGGTGAAATAACTGTCTATCCGTGTGTACCAAGCACAAGGTGCTTGTTTCAACCCATACAACACTCTCTTGAGCCTGCACACATGTGACTCGTTGCTGAAGATCTCAAAACCTTTGGGCTGCTCTATGTACACCTCTTCCTCAATCACTCCATTGAGGAAAACATTCTTCACATCCATCCGATGAATGTGCCACCCCATCTGCGCTGAGAGAGCAAGAATCGTCCGTATGGAAGAATACTCATGGCTGTGCAAAGGTCTCTCACACCGATCCCTCAATCCGTGAAAGCCTCGGGCAAACAAATCTTGCCTTGTACTTTCATACCCCGTCACCGCCTGTTTACTTTGTAGATCCATCTCGAACCCACAATCGATTTATTTCCCCTCCGGTCGTGGGACAATCTCCCATGCATTGTTTCTGAAAATCGAATCATACTTTTCCACCATGGCATCTACCCATGCGGGGTCCTCCACAGCTTCCTCGAAAGAGGATGGCTCTGTCACGACACATTTGCTCACAAGAGCCATGTATCCAGTGTACCGGTCCGGTGACTGTCTCTGTCTGCGCTGTGCTGTAGGTGGTCCTACAACCTTCTCTGCATCTTGAGCCAGTCGCTCAGCTTCTATAGTGTGCTTGTGCCCTCTGATGGTTAGCGCTGCATGAGTGGTCTCTTCCACTCCATGAACTTCCTCTTGTGGCTGATCCACATCCGGAAGCTCATCCTTAGGAACTAATAGCTCCTCATCCGCATGCAAGTGTGGCTCCCTCTCAAGCGAACACTTCATGGCTTTCTCCTCCTGAAATTTGATATCCCGTCGCACAACAAGCCTTTAGCACCGTATGGAAAATACATGGTAGCTAGCGTATCGCGTACCCCACAAATATCCCAACCTCCGGCTGCGGGGTCGGCTCCAACTTCTTTTCCTCGGCATCCTTCGTCACATGAATGTAAACAAAATGAACCAAAAATCCTCAAATGGGAAATAATGTTTACCAGAAACGCTCTCTAGTGTACTCACAAGTATCATGAGGACAAATCTGCCTACACATATACCGCATTGCATGCCTCAATTCATTGCAGAATGGGTAGGCCCTGATCATGCAACATCGCCCGTGTAGCACCCACAATCATTCTGTTCTTCCAATCAGAAACCCTATTCTGCTGTGGGTTATGAGGTGCTATGAGCTCCCTTCGAATTCCTTCGGCACTGCAAAAGTCCTTGAATTCGCCAGAGATGAATTCACCATCATTGTCGCTCCTAAGAGCCTTCACCTACTTCCCCGATTCTTTCTCAACCAGTGCCTTTAACTCATAGAAATTTGAGTATGTCTCGCTCTTCTTTTGCATGAAGAAGATCCAGCACTTCCGAGAAAAATCATCAACAAAAATCATAGAGTACCTGTGCTTTGCTATCGAAGCTACTAAGAAAGTTCCACACACGTCTGTGTGAATTCTCTCAAGGATCATCGTGGCACGACTATCCTTCTTGTGAAAGGTGCCTTTCACAAATTTTCCCAAGGTACATCCCTTGCACTGATCTGACTATGCAAATGTACCCTTAGGAAGCCCAGTAGAAATTTGCTGCAGTATATTCAAAGCTCCATGGTGAAGGTGGCCCAATCTCTGGTGCCACAACTCGCCATCATCCCGGCTCACCACTCCTTTTGCCTTGCCTGCCATTGTTGTGCAGCCATCTACCTACAATTGATAAAGGTTCTTAACTCGGACCCCTATCCTCCGGGTCTCACCAGTTGCCTTACTACGCAAGAAAGCCTTTCCCTTGCTAAAGACAACATCATATCCCTTGTCTTCTAACATTGCCACAGAGATAAGATTATTCTTCAATCCTGGAACATGCATCACATCCTTCAATACGACGGGTTTTCCAGAATTCCTCTCAAAGGAAATGGTACCGATACTGGTCACATTGTATCTACCATCATTGCCCATCTCGAAGTTCACTCCAAGATATTTCTAATCCAGATCAGTAAACAAATCTCTATCTCCTGTCATGTGAAAAGACGCACCACTATCCAGAAACCACACTGATCCCATCACACTTGAAACCAAGCATGCTATCAGCGAAAAATCTAGTTCAAACTGCGAGGCTAAGGCCTCTCCAGCTGCAGATCCAGTAGCCTGCTTATTTTTCTTCTTCTGTGGACAATTTGTGGCATAATGTCCATGTTGGTGACAGTGAAAGCACTTCACCTTGATGGCGGGGTCCGCTTTCTTGCCTTCACACCCCGAGCGAGGAAGCTTTCTCTTCTTCCTTCTTTTGCTTTAGCAGCCAGCACAATTATCTTAATCGTAGTTCCTTTGATGAAGATCCATCCCCGTACCTCGTCCCCCGTACTCCGCCTTATCTCCTCTGCACAAGATCCGACCAAAGTTGTCTCCCATCCCCGGCAATTTCTCCGACCATCGATGTAGTCCCTGACAGCACCCAACTCTTCGTAAACCCAAGGAGAGCCAAGCTCACCAAGTCCTCATCATCAACAGGCACCCCCACACTTCCCAGCTCATCCCTGCATTGGGTGAACTTCGTGAGGTACTTGGGCATACTGTCACCTTTCTCCATGTTTATGTTTCTGAGTTTATCCTTGAGCGCCAACTTCCTTTGGTTGCTCTTGCTTTGGAATAAATCTATCAAGGCTTTCCACATAAATAATGGAGAAGCCTTACCATGAAGGTTGGATACTATGTGATCCTTCACACACTCCAACAGAATCCTTCGACACTTTGCTGTCTTCTTTTTCCATGCTTCAAGTACGGCAGCATCAGTAGAAGTAGGCTTTGGAATTTCTGCATCTATGAAATCCTTCAACCCATTGTCATCTAGCACCGCCTCCATCCTGTCCTTCCATGCAATATAATTCGAGCTATCCTCAAGGGCATACTCCAATCGCAATCCGTTGAAATACATCTCAACTTCGACACCAATAAAACACTGCTGCAAATTCGAATTCCATCAGCACAAAACTCATCCGCTTCAATGTCTTGCAATTTCTCCAATGATCAATACTGCTTTGATACCATGTATAAATTTGAATAACTGTTAAATTATTCACCGAGATTATCCTAATCACACACTATTTGAGCTTCATGCATAATACATAACCTCTTCTACTATTGATCATCAATTTGCGGAAATATAAACAATCGCATGCGCACATTAAAACCATAAACAATCACACATATACATAAACATAGTATTTATGGGAAATATTAAAAGCTGAAAACCCCCAACTATCTGTATATTATAATGATAGAGATCATGTAACAATCATTGTACAAACTCCTCACAAGCTCTCAGTACAATCTCCAATTGTTACACACTACACAAGCTCACATATAACAAAACACATGCTCCAATCTGCTCCACCTGTTAGCCTGCCTCTACTGCGCAATCCAAGATGAATTATGGCCCAATCTGAGTTCGAATCCCTCTGGTATGCACTGCGCAATCCTCATTGGCATCTCCATCAATGTGTGGTGCAAACTCATGCACCGGTATAGTCACAACTGATAGTCACACTGCTCTTTCACCTACCTCTTCACTGGTCTCCACTAAAACTGTCCATGCACTGAAGTTAACTGATGTATTCTTTAGTTGATTTATGAATTAATAATTAGTGAATTAATTAATAATTAATTCACACCACTCTCACTAGTGTATCAATCAGTTAGACTAGATACAACTAGCTCAACTATGTTTAACTGAGAGAGTAGCACTACTCTTACATCCCTAACGAAAAGGAATATGAACAAGTGCATGATTGACTGTAATAACAACTCACTCCTTCCTCTCTTTATATGAGAGGTAAAGGGGATTTAAAATAATAATTGGACTTAGTCCACAACAAGAAAACTTGCAAGACACAAGTAGGTCGACCCATATGCAACATGTAGAAATTTATTAATACTGTGATGTATTGTCGGATTCTCCTGATCTAACAATTATATCCACTATTAAATACATAATCCTTCTATTTAAATCTTTGGGGAAATTTAATCGCCAATTGCAAACACATGAAGAAAAATCAATTACACATAACATAGATGTTTTTACTGGGAAAGCATAAAGCTAAAAACCCCAAATATCATGTATTATGTATATCATGGATCATGAAAAAATCTCATACAAAACTCTACTCCAAGAGCTCTCAGTACAATATACAATTGTCTCACACTTTCATACAAAAATTGGCATAAACATGCACCAATTTACTACCTCCTAATAGCCTGCCTCCAATGCGCAATCCCTACTAATGAAGATCCTTGAATGAATTCCGAATTCTACCCAGTATGTCTAAAAATAGATTCTGCCCAGTATGTCTAAAAATAGAAGTCCATCTATTTTTTCTGACTTGACCAACCATCCACAAATAGCATCCTGTAACTCATAGAACATGATCCATATGTCTAAAAATAGGCATAGTCTAAAAATACACTTTGCGCCAAAAATAGCCTGCGGGCCCACTTAGTGAAGGCGACTTCTTTCCACTAAGCTCATCATCTTGTTGCAATATCAACAACCAGTGGTGCCAAAAATCTCATAGTGTCCCACTATTCCCACATTCTTACCAGTGGGGATAGGAGCAGGCGCACCTCAAGAGCCGAAGGTGGATCACTACTGTGATTATATCATGGAGTACCAATCTCATACCCAGGATTTCAAAGATCATCCAACTTTCCAAGAATTTTGCCAGATTAAGGATAACCGAAGACCTCACAAATATAACGTAGGAGGAGGGTACGCGTAAGCCAATGACCTGCAACATACCATGCGTATACTTTGTGTACCTAGTTTTCATGGGTCATCAAAGACTATAGCAAAGACTTTGGAGGAGACAACTAAGCATACACTCATTGGTGAGACACCACCCATTGTTGAGGTATTCATTAATGGGGTATCTAGGGTTGTGACTGAGTTCTCTGATGATAGCAACACATCATAGGTTGATGAGGTGTCGGGAGACAACTCCACCATTATTAAGGATCTGATAGGTACATAGGCCTCTAGGTTTATGACATAATTGTCGGATGACAATCACATGCAACTGACACTTGAGCATGCCTTGTGTGTTGCAGTGTCTATGGAGGAGGGTGTGCAACCATCCTTTGGGCTAGCCCTTAATGAGACACTAGAAGATACTGTAGTATTAGGCGATGGTTGCACACAGCAATGCTATTAGTTTCGAGCTGACCTTCTAGCTTTGAAGGAGAAAGCCACATTAGTACAAGAAGTTATCCTACGGTAGAATGAGAAGTTGGAGGGCATGAGAGTGGTTTGTTCTGATTCAATAGAAAATTTGACCCACATTGGGGAATGTTTGGATTCCATAATGGTGTAGTGAGAGGTCATAATGGAGTGTTAGAGCACCCCCCTTTAGGCATACATAGACATGTTGCAGCACTTGCAGGATGGAGGGATTATTCTATGTGCAGGGATTCTTGCATTTGATTATTTTCTCGAGTTTGGATGGCGAGAGGTACTGAGCTAGTACCCCATGGAGCAGGCTAGGCATATGGATACATCCATGGCCACATTGCAGCAGAGTACATGGAGTAATAGAGGGACACGAGGGCCAGATTATTGTTGGGATCTAGGTTGGATTTCCCATCACATAATAGAGTCGGTAGGTGATGGTAGTCGTTGCGCGATGGGTTTGATGTTTGGGAACACACACATCTTCATATATCTATTATAGCCCTAGACATCCCTAGTGACAGGAAGGTTAGACAGGTGGGTACACCCTTTTCAGGCGCCATCTCAGCATATCGACCATGCATGGAGTCACAAGGCGATTAGCCTACTTTGCAGGAGCTAGTCGGAGGAGTTGGCATCAGCAAGCCACCAGACATGGCAGTACGTAGAGATGGTGCTCTGTCATGGGTATATGTTACACTTGAGCTATGGAGGATAGGAGAAGTGATGTCATTTTCATTGGTATGTGAGGATTAGGGTGGCTCCGATCCTTTAGAGAAGATGGGTAGAGGTAGCCCACCTCATGGGGGGTTTACCAGGAAAGTGGTGGATATTTTGGCCCATGCCAGATATTATACAATATAGGATGCTATAACCATATCTGACAATATCCGGTGGTGTATAGGGGAAGGTGCATCATATAATGGCATGATGAAGAGTTCAAAGATACTTGGTGGTATGCAGTGACCCATGTTACGGCGCAACAAGCACTTGGAGAATTTCCTCCAAGGGGAATTATGGAAAAGGGAATTAAGTGTACCTTGGGAGTTAGTTCACCTAGGATTCATGAGAATTTTGTTGAGCATCTGGAGATACCACGTTTATGTAATATCCCAAAAGAGGGATTTTCTACAACAATTAGAATACCCTAAGGTATTCTAGAGTTAGAGATGGAGCCCTATAATCGATAACAGATTTTATAGTTTAGATCCTTCAATAATATGATCAGAAACAACCTTTAATTCACTTTTTGACTCAAAAGGGTGGGGAAAAGAGGTGATTTATGCCCTAAAATGAGTGTATTCAGAAATTTGCGTAAAAATAAGGGAAATGGATGTAGGTTATTTTAGCTTAGACCATGTGGGACTCCCATACCAAATTTCAGGTCAACAAATAATCCTAGCTATATTAAACAGTTCCTCGAATCCCAACTAGGCTTGAAAACCCTGATTTCCCATGACTTAATGTATGCAGAAGTTTCTGAAGCTAAAGCAGCGTAATTTTCTGAATGGATTAGATGAAATATGTTTAGAACATCATGGAATTAGATCCGAGGCAATACTTATGCATTTGCAAGATAAAAACAGAGATTTTACATGGATAAACACTCAAGATTAAGGTGCTGCAACACTGGAAATTGCCAAGAAAGATAGACAACATAATTTTCTGAAGACTAAAGCACTGATTTATTATATCTTAGATCTATAATATATCTATGCAGGAAAATACAGATCTATTACAGATCTGGAAGCCAAAGAGGCTGTTTATTACACTCCCCTTGAGGATTTCAGCAATACATGAAAGTGCAAGAGTAGATCTGAGTTTTACTGCAGCAGATCTGTAGAATGATTTAGAAAACCTGAAACATATACTTCAGTGAATGAATCAGATCTGAAACATACATGGATTATTTGGCAAATCCATGGATCACCACAGTGCAAGGAGAGATCCTTTACACCAGAGATCTTGTCTCCAAAACAATGCCAAAACCTTTGAAACAATGCTCCACAAAATTTACGCAAATCAGGGAGAGAAAATGTGCAGTTGCTAATAGTATACACTTTTTACTAATTCCAAGATCTAAAACTGAAGCTCAAGCTGATACTACACTCTTCCATGAGGATAAAAGACCCATTCACGGAGAAGAGATGATAGTATGATCTAGAACTGAGTAAATATAGATTCCACTTGCTGCATCTCACTTAGACAATGAAACCCTCACTGGATTTACGCTGCCAAAGAGAAATGGAGCTTGGCCATATGCCAGATAGTGGAAAAGTAAGCACAATTCTCCTCCAAGAGCTACTCAAGGAAGGATGTGGGATTCCTGAATAGGAAGACCCAACAAGGGATGTCCGAGCAGAAAATACCTTCAGAAAATGACAATATTCAACAACCCTTATCTTGAGCCTTCTCCTTCCTTTTATAAGATGAGGATGTGCAAAACCCTAAACCACCTCCAAAACCTTAGCTCCTTTCACATGAAGCTCCTCCATCTAAAATTGTGCTGAGCCTCTAGATGGTTCAATGAATCTAGACAGAACTAAGATTTGGTCCTGTTGAGCCAGTCAATTGTGTCAATCCCGTTTCACACACAAGTGGATTTTATTACAATGGCCCAGATTTATCCTTTTTCACATTGGGCATGTATTTATTCTTTGATATAAGGATTTTTACATGTCCTCCATTAGTCATTTATTCATAAACATGAAAAGAAAAGTAAAACAAGGAAAAATTGAATATTCCTATTAGCTTGGGCTAATTTAGGAATATTACAATCCTCCCCTCCCAAATGTTGCTTGTCCTCAAGCAACTGCAAGGATATAACTGAAGGATGTCCCCTCCCCCTACTATAGCATCCACATATGATGATCTCCTCCAAATAATGAGATGTTGTGTCAACAATGAATCTCCATATTGCCTCTCCCAAGCATGCAAGTTAGCTAAATAGCTATCATCATGAATAAGTAGAGTACTCAAGAAGGCAATAAGGTGCTACCTAGAGGCTCCCTTGAGTTATGGGATCTGAAATGTATTGGGAAACAACATTCCCATGTGGATCCTCCACCCCCAAGCAATCATCCACACAAAATGATTCACCTCCCGACATGGCAACTCCTGAAAATGTTCCTCCCCCTTGAGCTCCCACAAAATAGGTGGGCTGAAAATCTACACATGGTAGACAAGATAGCCCACCCCATGTTGTTCTCCTCTCCACTTAAGATAAGTGTAGAGTGCAAACTTATCTTGGGCTGCAAGGATATTTCCCTCAAGTGGCATCATGAAGATTAGATCTGCAAAGATCCTCCATCCAACGCTGTAAAACCAGTTAGCCCAAAATCTCTCATATGTGATGGATAGAAGAGTATCATCATAAGGTATCCCATCACACACATGGCTCACCTCCAAGAGAAAAAAGTCTTTGGTTATGGTGGCCACAACTCTTCCCATGTTCCCATTAGAACATGTATTGTAGAAAATGTGGGGACTTACTTCCCAAAAGGACACATCCAAACCATGTGCCTCACTCAACATCATGTCTCCCATCAAGATAAAAGCAATATAAGCAATTGAAAACATGATTATCACCATCATGAAGGAAATACTAAAGGTCCTATGTGATGCAAGAGAGTACCACCAGTTCCCCAAGTCTCACAGCGCAGTTTTACAAACTGCTGCTTCAGAAGAATACATGCCATATTGTTTCTTGTTACATAGTTAATCATATGAATCAAATTAACATACATGTAAGAAAAAAATATTTTCCCAAGGCCACATAAGAGATGGCTGTCTCCGTCATATAATTTGTCCCAATGTAATTCATGGAGCTCAATGAATAGCTTGCCCTCTTGTGGAGCAATGCACTGCCAAAAGATGGTAAGAGGATGCAAGCAAAATCTCTCACCATATGTTGGAAGCAAGAACATACATCGATCCATGAATGAATCCTCAATAATAGTTTGGCACACTCCCGTGAAGGGGAATGAACCAAGTGTTGCATGAAAGTCCTTCTCCTCATGCTTGGAAACCCAAGCCAAGAAAAACACACCACAGTAATAGATGTCTCCATCTACCACTTCATCTTCTTCGCCTCCTCTTTGCTCACCAAGTGCATCGAATGAGAAGTGATCCTGGGAATACTCCATCAATAAATCCTAGCTCCAAAGTGAGAAAGTCCTTCTTGAACATCTAAGGCAAAGAAGTGACCCCTTTGCACTATGATAGTGCCATCTCTTACTCCTGCAGCATCATGAAAACTGTGAGAGAAAATATGCCCTTGCTCTCTCAAGAACATCCCAAGCAACAAAATATTTTGCTACCTCCTCATACTTCCATCATCCAAATCATGTAGTGACAACATGGTGCTTGACATGAAGAATGTTATTCCAACACAATGTGCCCATACTCTTTGTTGCTCCATGATGCAAGTATCCCGCCACATACCCTTAGAAAGAGAGTGATGACCAAACTCTTTCAAGAGCAACCAATGCAGCCAAGCCTCCTACTACCCGATGTCATAGATCTGAAAGTAGCTATCCAGCTTCTTGCTCTCCATCCACATCCACTCAACCAATTGTGAATGTCTCCTTCCATCCTCCATCTTGGTACTCCTCCCATGAGGGCTACCATCATCCCAAATCAAATTCCTACACTTCATGGGGTTTTTAAATGCAATATTCTCAAGGATCAATTTGATCCCATAAGGACTCAAATAGGTGGTAGGAAAAAACCTCCCATCATGATGTGTATGGCTCAGGAAGTTTCCAACACAAACATGAGAGATGTTATCCATCCGAAGATGTCCTCCATCATCTATCAGCTCCTCCTTGAATCTATGAAGATCCAAGTGTGAGAAGGGAAGATCCTCCTCAAACTGTTGAATAACTTTGCACTCCATGATGTGTTGAAGTGCACCTCCAATGAATTCTTCCCATGAGGTCTTCTCCTCATGCATGGCCTTCCAAAACCAAAGGGACCTTGGATTTTCTGCAAGTAGAAGTTTCTCTTTGAGCAGGGGTGTGCTCATTGAGAAAGGGTCATCTAGAAAGGAGAAAGGGTTTCTTACTTCAAGATGTCTACCATCCATCATTCCATCCTCTATTGCTTCATGAACGAAGCTCCCATATGAATTCTCCAATGAGGAATGGTTCCTCTCTTCTTCCTTACTACCTTTGTACAGTGCAGTGCAACTCTGTTGCTCTAAATCAACAGCATGCAAAGATGTAGATCCCTTCATACAATGTGTTGAAATGACAATAGATGGATTTTTAATCATACCTTGGTGAGATGTAGAAGCAAGAGCTTCTTCCTAAACTGTGTTGTCCTCCTCCATTGAACATGAAGGCTACGCCTCCAAGGTTGTGCCAGCGCTGGTACAAGTCTCCTCCCATTCAAACTCCTTGAGGTCTTCTTCAATACCTCTCATAGTTTGGAAAAGAAGTAGGGAGATCTCCTCTTCCGTCATTCTTCCAAGTGGTGGAGTCATGATTTTGTTTTCTATGTACAATCCCTCATCTTTGTGAGGGTAGGAAGTGCATGGGTCTTCCTCTCCTTCTTGAAACCTTATATAGGTCTCAATGCAGTTTCCTTCTTCTTGAAACCCTCTTAGAGTTTCATTGTCTTCTTCCTCCTTGGTCTGTCTAACCTTTTTGGAGAGGCTCTTCTTAGATCTGAAAATATATCAGAAGAAAATCATCCTCTCCATTATTTTGATCTCTTCTTCTTCTCTTTATTCTTCTGATAGCTGGATCTCACAAGCTGAGTCAGAGATCATGCTTTGATACCACTGTAATATCCCAAAAGAGGGATTTTCTACAACAATGAGAATACCTTAAGGTATTCCAGAGTTGTAGATGCAGCCCTATGACTGATAACAGATGTTATAGTGTATATCCTTCAATAATATGATCAGAAACAACCTTTACTTCACTTTTGGACTCAAAAGGGTGGGGAAAAGAGGTGATTTATGCCCTAACATGAGTGTATTCAGAAATCCACGTAACAATAAGGGAAATGGCTATAGGATATTTTATATTAGACCGTGTGGGACTCCCATACCAAATTTCAGGTCAAAAACATGATCCTAGCTATATTAAACAATTTCTCCAATCCCAACTAGGCTTGAAAACCCTGATTTCCCATGAGTTAATGTATGCAGAAATTTATAAAGCTAAAGCAGCGTAAGTTTCTAAAGGGATTAGATGAAATATGTTCAGAACATCATGGAATTATATCTGAGGAAAGACTTATGCATTTGAAAGATAAAAACAAAGATTTTACATGGATAAACCCTCAAGATTGAGGTGCTCCAACACTGGAAATTGCCAAGAAAGATAGACAGCATAATTTTCTGAATAATGAAGCACTAATTTATTATATCTTGGATATATAACAGATTTATGCATGAAAATAAATATCTATTACAGATCTGGAAGCCAAAGAGGTTGTTTATTACACTCCCCTTGGGGATTTCAGCAATACATGAAAGTATAGGAGTAGATCTGAGTTTTACTGTAATAGATCTATAGAATGATTTAGAAAACCTGAAGCATATACTTTATTGAATGAATCATATCTAAAACATACATGGATTGGCTGGCCAATCCATGGATCACCATAGTGCAAGGAGAGCTCCTTTACACTAGAGATCTTGTCTCCAAAACAATGCCAAAACCTCTGAAACACCGCTCAAAAAAATTTACACAGATCAGGGACAGAAACTGTGCAGTTGATGATAGTATACACTTTGGCCTAATGCCAAGATCTGAAACTGAAGCTCAAGATGATACTACACTCTTCCAGGAGGATAAAGGACTCACTCACTGAGAAGAGATGATAGTATGATCTAGATCTGAGTAGATATAGATTCCACTTGCTACAGATCACTTATAAAATGAAACCCTCACTGGATTTACGCTTCCAAAGAAATATGGAGCTTGGCCATATGCCAGATAGTGGAAAAGGAAGCATAAGTCTCCTCCAAGAGCTGCTCAAGGAAGGAGGTGGGATTCCTAAACAGGAAGACCCAACAAGGGATGTTTGAGCAGACAATACCTTCAGAAAATGAAAATCTTCAACAACCCTTCTCTTGTGCCTTCTCCTTCCTTTTATAAGATGAGGATGTGTAAAACCCTAAACCACCTCCAAAAATTTAGCTCCTTTCACATGAAGCTCCTCCATCTAAAATTGCACTGAGCCTCTAGATGGTTCAATGAATCTAGATAGAACTGAGATTTGATCCTATTGACCCAGTCAATTGTCTCAATCCTATTTCACACACAAGTGGATTTTATTACAATGGCCTAGATTTATCCTTTTTCACATTGGGCATGTATTTATTCTTTGATCTAAGAAGTTTTACATGTCCTCCATCAGTCACTTATTCATAAACATGAAAAGAAAAGTAAAACAAGGAAAAATTGAATATTCCTATTAGCTTGGGCTAATTTAGGAATATTACAGTTTAGCAGAGACAGAGCTATGAGGGTGTTATCAGCTCACATTTGAGGGATGGTGGATGGTAGAATTCATCTACAGGAGGGTACCCAGAGTCCAAGCAGTGTCCTAGCGTATCATCAGGAATTGGGACCGCAGAGTTTACTACAAGGTCTGGCAGGAGCAGGGTAGGTATGCATCCTATTGGTTCGAGGGCTCCTGAACCAGGTTCAAAGGTTAAGGATTGCCAACAAACCCCTATACTACTGGCCCTTTCAGTAATGACCTACTTGCATAGGCCAAGGTCTCAACCGAAGCAGTTTGGGAGGGTGATGGAACCAGGTTTCCGAACCCTGAGAGAGTAGGTAATTTGAGGTAGATCTGTATTATAACCTACTAGGTTCACACAGAATGAGTCTATTCGCAACCCTTTTAACAATGTAATTAGCATATAACTAGAACACAACTATCATATCTAATCAATACATTCACATCCATGTGCGTGTTATCAAATACCATCACAAAGCACTCTAATCACAACCAATATAAGATTACAAAGATACTTAAGCCAATTCTAGAACATAGATACATTCGCAACTTACTTAAATATCACAGATGTGCTTCAACAGTAAACATAACCATTTCAGATAACACACAGATACTTTTACGATAGCTCGCATTCATTAACATTCATATCCACTTACAACCAAAACATAGCCCGGGCACATAAACTAGTGGGGTCCGCACACAACAGGACTGAGGATATCTGCGCACACAGCTAGCAAGAGTCCCTACCCAAAATAACCGAAACATATCTAACAGTTCGCACGTAACATCAACATATCAACTTTCTTACTTAATAGACCCAACTATCTATCTAGTTATACATCGCACTCTTCGTTATCCTATGGTCTGCAAACCGTGGTTTGCAGACCCTAGAGATACTCTTTGACCCATTACAAACATTAGGGGCTTTGACCCACCCCAAAACCCCTATGCAGGACTGACTTTAATAAGATTGTATAAAAAACGCAAGTTAGGGAACCTTTTCCAACAGGCCCCCAACACAATCTTGTGACTCATACCGAGTCAATGTGGCCGTGGGTTCTCCATCTTCGCTTACAGCTACTTGATTTCCTCAAACAGTGGGGGCAGCATACCTTCTCTCTACACAGTAGCATTCTGAGAAATCTTCACCAATATATGTGATATTGGTCCCCCTGTAGTAGCAGTGATACTCTCCAAATTTTTGTTCACCTGCTTTACTGCAATATCGACGTCCTGAGAGAGCTTGAGGGCTTCATTGGCCCAAGGCTTAAGGTGGTCGCTGAGGACCATATTTTTCTGGCGAAGATCTTCGATGTCGTCTCTCAATGTGTGGCTGGTATGCAGTCGTGCCAAGCATTGAGCGAGGATCAGAGTAGGCATAGTGGCTTCCAACTGCCCAAACTCTTCTTCCTTTTGGCGCAGCGTTTGAGTAAGTTCACACAGGAAAGGATCTCATTGCACCTTATTCCACAGCTGCATAGCCATCTCCAACAGTCCTGTGCCCTAAGTAATCTGATCTGTGATGACATTATTGGCCTCTGTGACCAGCGCAACTCGTTGGGCCCTTACCTTAGGTGGCATTTTCGGCTGTAATTTGGCCTGCAAGGCCACAATTTGTTGTTCCATCTCTGTCTTGACCACCTGGATCTCAATCCTTGAAGCCTTGAGTGTTGCAACAAGCCCCTCAACCTTGGCCTGGGGGGTGGTAGAATCCGGGATATCTTCAGTGAAATCTATGCAAAGCCTATTGATTAGGCATTCCAACTCTGTCTGTTGCACAGTGGCGAGGGTACATGCGGCCCATGCCTGGGACACTTCAGTGGTTTTTTCTTCTATTTTTCACTCAGTTGTATTGAGCTGCTAGTGTACTCGGCAATCCCGGTGTTGAATCTCTTCAAACAGGGATGCGTGGAGGACCTATAATGGTTCATGTGGTAGGCAGGCTAGGTCCAATTGTACCTCTACACAGGCCTGGACTTGCGCTCCTAAGTCGGGTGGACTCAGCATGAGGGTTGCACCTGGAAAAGAGTAGAGGCGGCTTTCTATTGTACTAATCAATGAACTGCTAGTTGTTGGGGCCAACCTTGCTTGGATCATACTTTTTTGCAAGGTGTCAGTCTTTAGCTGGAGATCCTAGAGCTCAGCTTGGAGGGTGTCTACCGTGGCCTTCTACTACTCTTCCAAAGCTAGCCATTTATCTTCTGCAGCAAGGGTGACTGCATCCATGATTTTCTCCAAGTCGTCCTCTGTCAAAGTAACTCCTGCGTCTCATTTCGGCCATTGAGCATGTTGCTTCTTTCATGGTCCTTTAGCAGGGTCACCCATCTGTTTCATTCCTCGAGGGGAGTCTGCACCTCCTGCATCCAGACCCTCTGTGCCTAGATCCTTCTGCGAGTCTTTCTTCGAATCCTTCTGCAAACCCTTCTGTGTTTCCGAGCCCACTTCCTTCCCAGTACTCTTACCCTGTCCCCTAGTCCCCTTGGTAGTAGTGGGTGGGTTGATGTTTGTGATGCTCGTACCTACAGTGTCCTTCGTTCCTAACTTGAAGATGAGCTTCCAGTGCATAGGCCAACCAGCAATAATGCGGTCAATCTCCTCATCTGTGACCATGTATGGGAGTGATACCCATGTTGGATTTGTTAGCCATCAGTAAATTTTTTTCATAGAAAATGATGGCTAAAAAAGTTTTTAAGACTTCAAGAGATTATTTTCATAGAAAATTTCTCATTCTTGAAGCCTTCTGATGTTTTCTAACTCAGAGAGTAATCTTCACTGCTGTTTCATCCAAAAATCCACCAATTAACCTTGCTGATGTCCAAAACACACTGTTTTAAGGCCTAAATTTCCACCATTTCATGCCTCCAAAAAACCCTTCATTTCATTCACTATCATTGATTTCAAGTAACCTGCCTCCTCTGCTAAATTTCCCCTTTTTCCCTTTAAATTACCCTTCATTTCATCAAAAATCCCATTTAGACAGAGAAAACCCCTTTTTATGGTTTTAAATTACCCTATTTTTCATATCGGAACACTGAAAAATCATAAAAAACCCTTAAAAAACCTTTAAAAACCTTTTCCTCCCCTTATAGGGCTTAATCCCCCTTGGCTTAAGCCTCCTTCCTTATTTCTGCCATAAAACTTGCACTATGGACAAGCGCCTAAACCCCAAGCCCCTATCGCATCGACATTCTCAACTTCTTCATCCCCTCATCCTTTCCCCACCGATGCGTTTAGTCCTTTTCCCTTGGCTCCTGGTCACTTGCTCTTCCACATGACCATGCCCCCACACCTATCACTGCCGAGCACTTTCCCTTAAGCCCCCTCCCCTTAACTATTATTTACCCCCGCGCCCTTTGTAAAACACATTTTCCCTTTGAAATCTCCCCGTGCTATGCATACCTCCCGATCGATCTTGACAGTCGATATTATCAATATGACGGTCATCACACTCCCTCTGCATCCCCCAATTTCCTGACCCATATCTATCCACCCACCCCTACAATCGATCTCCGTTGTTGATCCATATGATCCAACGACCCGATCAAACCCGACGTCCCAACCTTGCTGAGGACTACCATCCACTATGCAAAGCGCCCATCTAATTAGTGCTTTCCACCTGGCTCCCACCAAATCTTCCGCCTACACACCCTTCCCATCGCGCTTCTCTCCTGACCATTGGATCCACCCCTCCTCATCCAACGGTCAATATCTAATATCGCGTGAATTTTCCGTCCGGGGTTTCACAATCAAAAATCGCGTGATACCGCCAGTTTTGCAAAGGCCACGCGTCCATTTTTAATTGGATCACATTTGATCGAACATAAACCACTTACCACCCATTCTCTGCACGAAAAATGCCGACGATTTTCGTAAAACCACTTTTCCCTTTTTTGCACCGAATACAGTTTTTAAACCGGTTTTCGTTGGTTTTTCTCCATGAAACCTCCTCCGCTCCTTTGCCTACATACTCCACCCCTCTGCATAAACTCCTCCACCTTCCCCAGCTTCCTAAACAGTCAAACCATCCCACACAGGTTTTTCATAACATGTTTTATTCATTTTTGAATGTTTTGATAGCAGTTTTTAAGGCCGAAAGCCCTCCTATAGTGTATAAAAGGATAGATCCAAAAGGTGAAGACCTCCACGGTCCAAATAGAGGCAAAATCATGCAGAAAAGGGAAAAATGGGTTGAATTTGAAAGGTTAATTGGTGTTTCATGGACATTGATTACACTATAAACCCTCCAAAGCGCCAAAGCCACCTGCACACATAGTAAAGAAACAAAGACTAAAGATTGAAGGTTTGAGCTTAATGTCAAGGGCTAAAGTGCAAAGTTAGAAGATTAAAAGGCTTAATCCATGGTTTGAAGGGATAAACACCATGAATAAAGCCCGAAGATAGTTATAAAGGCCTAAAAGCAAGATTAAAGGTTAATAAAGTGGATTAAAGATAGAAGACCCAAAAAGCAATTAAAAGAAGGGATGAAGGCTGAAAACCAAAGAAAAGGGATGATTAATAGTAAACACAGTCAACAGAAAAATTTTAAAGGCCCGAAGATGATTATTAATCCTTAAAACAAGATTAAGGCCTAAATTAGTGTTTGAAGCCACATAAGTTGACAAATCAACTAAGAGAGCCTCCAAATGCCACATCATTGAGGCAATTACTCCTCAAAATGCCACCTACAAGCCTTTTTCACCTAAAAAATAATACACAGTTAAAGCACAGTCAGAGATATTTGCCAAACACAACTCAGAATTAATTTCCAGCCTACCAAGAGCCCCCAAAGTCAACAAAAGTGATTGAATTTGATGAAATTTAATGTAATAATCAATTGGAAGAGTTAAAACATTTGAAAACTTCTCCATTTGGCCCTTCAAAGGCCAAGAAGCACTTACTCTATATTAATTGAACAGATAGACCTTTCTTTCACTCCACCTCCTCATTATTCTATAAATACTTCTCTAGAAGATAGTATTATGGTTGGTTGGATACTTGTTGAATGTAAATAGCTATTGAAGCATGATGTAGCTCTGTTAGGAATTGAAGAAAGATAGGCTGAAATGAGAAGTTTGAAGCTGTAAATACCCACTGGACTTGAAGATTGTAACTGGTTTGAACATCAAATACAATAGCTGATTTATGGGATCCTGGTCTATGTCAATGGTGATGTGTTTCTCATTGTAATTGTTATTTTCTTTATGTTTTCATTCTGTCCACTTTTCTTTGATAAAGAACAACAAATTTAGATTAGGATTTACTTCTGAAAGTACCCTGAATCTCACTAATAAATCTTTATCCTTTATGTTTTCTGCTGATTATTTATTTGAGGATAATTCAATAGAGTATAACCAGTGAAGTGTTGGTAAGCCCATGTTTCCTGAGTACAAATTGAGATATTGTCTTTGAATGTTCTTGAAAATTATGCTAATTAAATTTGAACTAGAGAAGTTTATGGTTAGCCCTGTCCTCTAGTTTATCTCCAACAATTTCTTTGAAAAGTTCCCTTAAGAGTATGTTTGAAGCATGCTAGTTTAAAAATGCTTACCTGATCTTAGGCTAATTTTTATGTTTATCATGAATGTTTTCCTTTAAGAATATGCTGAAAGCAGGCTAAGTTAAAATTCTTTACTTGATCTTAAGCTATTCTTTGTTTTTAATGTTTTCCCTTGAAAGTATATCAAAAGCAGGCTAGTTTAAAAGTACTTACTTGATCTTAGGCTGTCCTTTGTTTTTCTTGTGTGTTTGTTTCTTTCACAACAATTTTAATGTTTCATTCCATAAAGTCAACTTAAAGAGATCCTTTGACATAGATGACTTGTCCCATGGACCACTCTTGAAACTTGCTGTTCAATTAAATCCTCTTATGACTCCATAGCCCAATGGATTGATGTTGTTCCCTACTTATCCTATCAACTGAACCATTCTGTCAACTTACTCACACCTTCACCCTTCATATAGACTTCCTTCATTTTGATGATATCCTACCCAACCAAAAAAAACAAACACCCTTGTTCCTCATAACTAGCCTAATATCATATCATTAAGCATAAAGAAATATCTTTGAAAACACATATATAGAGAGATTCTCTTTGAATCTAGGATGGCTAGATCCCCAGATTCCAAAGTGGTTCTGATGTAGGCTCTGCAGCGTTTTTACTTGCCAATCTTGCAAACTATGGAGACCTAATAGACTGGCGACTCCACTAGGGAATTTCTGAGTAAAATCCTCAAAACAAAACACTCATTATTCATTCAAGTAAATATTATATTTCTTCAAGCACTACCAGCATACTGGTGATCATGATAAGACTTGTATGAATCAGTGGCAATCTAAGTAACCCTTAGGATTCTAACAAACCCTTATCAAACCTTGAAGAAATCAGCTAGTGAGCCATAGAGTAGACTCTGTTTGTCTCATCACCGTAGCTAAGTATTTAAACAGGTATAGGACACTCTCACAAACACAGGACTGTAAAAACTCAGAAAACCCAAAACATTTCAGATTGGTATTTAAATCAATCAATGGTGGTGGACCATAAAACATTTTACCTTCAAAAGCTAAAAATTTCCACCTGGAAACTCCACGTTTCTAAATTGACCTAAAGACTCCACTGGGAAACCCATTCTATCATAACATCATACAAACTCAGTCAAGGAAACTTTGAGGATTAATTTTTCTTATTTAAGATCAGTTAGCCTATTAAAGATTTTCATACTTGGTTGAACTTTTCTTATCATTGGGTCAGAAAACACCACATAGTGGCTTCTAAAAGAATTCATACTAGAGCCTATCCTAACCCAAATCCTCCTGAGATAGTTGATAATCCAGAAAGTATACTTAGGAAATCTCCTAAGTCTAAAACTTCAACTGTTGCCAGACCAATTTTTAGAGTTGATTCTGTCCCTGAAAACCTTACAGCTCTACAAGATACACAATTTGACTTACCATTCATAAGAAACCCATCCAGAACTATGTCAATTAGTGATCTATATCAGATAGACTTTGAGCCTTCACACTCACCCCAACATAGTGGTGAACACACTTTTAGAAGAGAAACCACCCCACCTGATCTGCATTTCATTCATAACTTTGGTTTTTCTCATCCTAGATCTTCTCAACAGTCTCTTTTTGGTCCAAGTACTTCTGTTATCCATACATCCACTGTTCAAACTACTCCATTCCATCATCCCCCTCCTATCTTACATCCTCCACCTGTAAACCCCCCAGTTTTTCCATAGCCTCCCGCCATGGCAACATGGTATGCTCCGCTAGTCCTTCCTTTACCTTTAGTCAATCTGCCAAAGGAATATCATTCCAAGATACCATTATATGATGCCAGTGGTTCTACTACTGCTTCACAACATGTGGATAAGATGAATGACTATTTTGATAGAAATGAGATAGATGATGAAACTATTAAAATCAGATTGTTTTCTTAAATTTTAGGGGGAGAAGCAAGAAAATGGTTCAAAATCTTAACCCCTAATAGTATTAATGACCTCCAAGCTCTCCATCAGTCATTCCAAAACAAATGGTAAGTAAAAAAAAACCCTCTCCAAATACTTTTAGATTACAACAACCTCAAAAGAAACACTAGGGAAAGTGTTCAAAAATATTTCACTGGGTTCAATAGTGTTTATAAGACACTACCCCCAAACTTGAAACGTCCACAAGGCTCAGCGTTGGCAAAATTTCCTGAAGGATTTGATCCTGAAATGGCCTATCAGCTAAGAAAAAGAGATCCCTTAACTCTGGAACACATGCAGAATGGAGCTCTTGCTGTGGAAGTAAATCTAATTGAGAAAAGAGCTAGGATGAGGAATGAAAAGAAAGTATCATTTAGGGAGGAAACTGCACCTTCTGCATTTAGCTCAAAAATGGAGAGAATGATGAAGAGGATGAGCATATTTGAGAGAGCACAATCTAGAGAAAATCAATCAGCTCCCCAAAACAGAAATCAGTCTCAAAATCAGAATCAGAACTTTAGGAGAAATCAACCTCAGAACAGACAAAGAGAGGATGATCAACATATCAGACCTCCTTTTCAGAAAATTATGTTAATGAGGATGAAGAGAAAAATGAACAAACAGAGGATGACAACATAAACATGCTGGGAGTGAGCAATGAGGATTATGATTTCCTCCATGAAAGAAAACAAGGTCTATATACACCCTATGATGATAGAAGAACATAAACTGATTATTATGAACAATACTCTGAAAATGCCATCATAGGATCACCTAAAAAATATCACCTAAGAAGTAAAAAGAATTAGGAGACTCCCAGAAACAAAACCTCTGATAAATCTACCAAAAAAATCCCTGAAAATGCTTCCAAAAAGACAGTAGAAAATCATAAAACAACGGCTGTATGTTCTGATCTAAACAAAGGAAAAACACCCAAGTCAATGAAAAATAGAGTGTTTACCCAAGTAGCACTAGCATATCAACTAATGCTCTTGAGAAAACCATAGTAACGGCTGTAAATACTAAAAATCAACATGCTCATTTTGCTGATCAAAGAGTGACTAACAAGGCTGAATCAAACATTTTAAAAAATCAAATTCCCTTTAGCCTAGAGAATGAAATTTCCAAAATCAAAATATCTGTCCCACTCACCGATTTAGTCACTCAAAATGTATATAGAGGTCATATTTTGAAAGCTTTGAACATAGAAGATGTTCATGACACTGTTAACTTAAATGATGATACCCCAGAGCTCATATTTGGACCAAAAAATGAAGGAAAATTTCAAGAAGGAACTACCCCTCCATTATACATTAGTTTGAACATCCATGATAATATTTTACACAATTCCATGCTTGATTCAGGAGCATCACACAACCTCATGTCCAAGGTAATAATGGAAAGATTAGGCTTAGAGGTGACTAGACCATACACAGATTTATATTCCTTTGATTCAAGTAGGGTGAGATGCCTAGGCCTAATAAAGGATCTGTGTGTTAACTTAGCCCAAATACCAGCTAAGAGCTTAGTGATGGACATTGTAGTGGCTGACATACCCCCAAAATATGGCATGCTTCTTCAAGATCATGGGGGGTTAATTTGGAAGGCACTATGTAGATGGATATGACTTATGCCACCATCCCTGTCTTCAGTCAACCTAGAAGACTCTATAGGGGAAACACACATGAAATACATGGTGAGTAACCAATAAAGACCAGAGAATTATCCTCTCTATTCCATACACACTGACCTTGACTCATTCATTCTTTACAATGATGATATTCCTAATGATCAAGAGTTAGTCCATGAAACATCATCCAATGTAGTGGTTACTACACATCCAAACATAGTGGAAGCCATAGATGAAGAGGAAAATAATGAGGAAACTAAAAGGCAGTTTGCTGATTCAGAAAATTACAGCAAACATATTACAGGTCTTAAGGTTCAAAACAATCATAAAAATACTACAGATCATGGAAATCAAAGAACAAAACCTCAAAACATTGAAAATATTGAGGAAAAAACCACAGAAAAACATAGTGCAGACCCTTGTACAAAACAAAATGATGAAGAAGACAGAGAGGACAACAATGAAATAAATAAAAAATCTAAAAATAGTCCTCTTTGGAGCATGATTTTTGATGGGTCTTGCTCAAAAACTGGTGTAGGAGCAAGCATATGGTTACACAACATTGAAAACAATCATGTTGAGGGGCATTCCTATAGATTAAACTTCCTATGCACAAACAATATAGCAGAGTATGAAGCTCTCCTTTTAGGCCTACATTTATTGAAAAAACTAGGGGCCAAAAGAATAACAGTTCATGGAGATTCAGAGTTCATAATTAGGAAAGTAAATGGGGAGTACAATGCTAAACATCCCAAACTTAGAGCCTATAGAGATGATGCCATGGATTTTTTAAAAACATTTGATGAATTGCAACTTACCTTTGTCCCAAGGAACCAAAATTTCCTTGCCAATGGATTAGCCTTTGCTGGTAGAACTTGTTTAACACCTTATGAAAACAAGCAATGCACCACCCAAGTCAAATATAGACCAGCTGTCCTAGATAATGAAAAATACTGGCAAGTTTTTGATGGAGATAAACAAATAGAAGACTTCCTACGGTCCAAAAATGAATTTGAAACACCAAACTCAGATTCAGAGTATGAAAAAGACTGTCCTACTGAAGAAAATCCACTTTTTGAAGAAGAAAAACATCCTGAGATTACTGAAATAAATCTGTTAACCCATGAACCCAATCATGAAACGGAGAATAGCACAGATTTAGAAAATGAAGATTTAGAAATACTGCAATCTAAAGATCACAGCTTTCCAAGAGGACTGGTCCCATTAGAAGAATTATTTGACTTGAATGATGCTGCCCAAAAGCCAAAACTGGAACCTATTGAAACTGAAGTGGAAGAATGCAACATAGCCAGTGAGGAAAAGCCCAAAATGATCAAACTGTCTAAAACAATGCTAGCTCATATCAAACTTAAATACATTGAGATTTTTAAAGAATTTTCTGATGTTTTTTCATGGAGCTGTGAAGATCTGAAATCATATGATATAGAGATAATCCAGCATAAAATACCCCTCAAAAAAAACCAGAAACCTTTTAAGAAAAAATTGCGCAGAATCAACCCTGTTCAATTACCTCTGGTAGAGAAAGAAATTAGAAAAATGTATGATGCTGGAATTATTGTCCCTGTTAGATACTCAAAGTGGGTTTCTAATATTGTATCAGTTAGAAAGAAAATAGGAGAGATAAGGCTTTGCGTTGATTTTTAAAAAATTAAAAAAAGCCTCACTGAAGGACAACTATCCTTTGCCAAAAATGGATCACATCTTACAAAAGATAGTTGGTTCTAAAATAATTTCTTTGCTAGATGGCTTCTTAGGTTACAATTATATTTTGGTACATCCTGATGATCAAATAAAAATAACCTTTACTACACCTTGGGGTACTTTCATGTATTTGAAAATGACTTTTGATTTAATGAACGCTGGTGCCACATTTCAGAGAGCCATGGATATAGAATTCTTAGAAGAAATAGGTTACTTCATAGTGATTTACCTTGATGATATAACTGTTTATTCTAAAAAAGATGAAGAACACCTAATACACTTGAGAAAAGTCTTTGAGAAATGCAGAAAATTTGGGTTATCTTTAAATCCAAAGAAAACACTGTTTGGTATCCAATAAGGTAAACTTCTTGGAAATATCATATCAGAAGAGGGAATAAGGATAGACCCAAAAAGGATTGATGGTATATTGCAAATCAGTCATCCTAGAAACATCAAGGAATTTCAATCTTTCATTGGAAAGATAAATTTCTTGATAAGGTTCATACTCAATCTAGCTGAACTCCTTAGAAACATAACAAACATGCTTAAAAAAGAAGGAGGAGTTGAATGGACCTTAGAAGAAAAGAAATCATTTGAATTCATAAAACAAACACTCACCAAAACACCGGTTCTTATCAGTCCTGATTTTTCAAAGGATTTTTTCATTTTTTCATTTGCATCAGAACACATAGTAGCGGCGGTCCTATTACAGAAGAACTTGAATGGACAAGAGAAGCCCATTGCATTTTTCAACAAGGCATTAAGATATGCACCTCTGAAGTAAAATATAATGGAAAAAAAAACATTTTCCTTAGTCAAAGCCTTTAAAGACTTCAGAGTTTACAATTTACATTCCTACATAATAGCATTTGTGCCTCATTCAGTTGTAAAGGACATACTGACCCAAGATCCTGATGGCAAAAGAGGAAAGTGGATTGCTGTAACTTTAGAGTATGACTTAGAGACCAAGCCCACTAAGCTCATAAAAGGACAGGGACTAGCAAGACTTATGGCTGAATCCAACTTTCAAGTTCTTGATATAAACATGTTTAATGCATTAGATGAACAAGAGGATTTGACAGCTCCAATTATTGAAGATCACTTTTTGAATTCATCTTGGTATGATGATATTTTGTATGTTTTGTTGAATCTTAATGTCCCTCCTGGTTTTTCAAAAACAAAGGCAAGATTCTTAATGTTAAAAGTTGTAAATTACTACACTTTGGATAAATGTTTATATTGGAAAAATGCTAGTGGATTATTTCTTAAATGTTTGCCTGAGAATGATGCACATAAGATCAAGCATGAGTTTCATGAAGGAGAATGTGGAGGCCACCTCTACTGGAATTCAACTGCTAAAAAAATCCTCAGAGCTGGCTATTACTGGCCAACCTTCTTTCAAGATGTCCACAAAATTATTACTGCCTGTCACAAATGCCAAATTTTTGAAGGAAAAAGAAAACTGCTTCCCTTACCTCTGCAACCAATCATTGTTGAAGCTCCTTTTTAGCAGTGGGGTCTAGAATTCATTAGGGAAATCCATCCTGCCTCATCTGCCCAACATAGATGGCTCCTCACAGCAACAGACTATTTTACCAAGTGGATAGAATCCATCCCATCTAGGAATGCCACAAATTCAGTCATCATTTCATTCCTTGAAAACCATATATTGTCTAGATTTGGCTGTCCTAGTAAGATCATAACTGACAATGCTGCTACATTTGGATCTAAAAATATGGTATAATTTTTTCATAAATATCAGATCATATTGGGTCATTGTACAGCTTATTACCCTCAAGGTAATGGTTTGGAAGAATCCTCGAATAAAAGTTTGGTAAACATTATCAAAAATTTGCTGGAAGACAACAAGAAATCATGGCACAATAAGCTAGTACATGCTTTATGGGAAGACAGATTGATAGTTAAAAATTCAATTGGAATGTCTCCTTACCAGCTAGTTTATGGAACTGATGCAATATTTCCAACCAGTTTAGGAGTGCCAGTCATGAAACTGATCCAGGAAGTACAGTTTGAAGATGATGATGTGACAAAAAGAATAAACCAGACTATACGTCTACAACAAACCAGAGAGGAAGTATACATCAGAGCACAACAACTACAAGAAAACATCAAGAAGTTGTTTGACAAAAGAACCAAGGCAAGTGATTTCAAGATTGGTGATAAAGTTTTGAAATGGGATTCAAGAAGAGAAGATAAGGGAAAACATGGAAAATTTGACAATTTATGGCAAGGCCCTTATCTCATTCAATATACCATTGGAAACAATGCATTGTTTCTGGAAGAATTGGATGGAGCTGAATACTTTGGAGGTCCTGTCAATGGCAGGATGCTCAAACATTATTTTTGTTAACTGGTATTTTTTCTTTCAAAGTTTTTCATTTCATTGTATATAAAACTGCTTTTGAATTTTAAAAAAGAAAATACAAAAACAATAGAAAAAGAGTAAAAGAGGGTAGACATAAAATAAGAAAGGTACAACCCCATACCCAAAAAAGAGAAATTCTGAAAGTGTGCAAGCTTAAATGCCACTACTTAAGAAAACACTGCTATTTAGTCATATAGCCTAATCATGACTAGATGGGTTTCAATTTACTGTTGATAGGTTAGTGAAGAAGATTTTCCAAACTGTTTAATCTTGGCTTATCAGTAGATTAGATCAGGATAGAAAGAAATGGCTCTAATCGGATCAAAATCTGAGCCAAAAGGAAGAGAAAGAATTGGTTCTAATATGCTAAAAACTTGAACTAGAAAAAGAAGAAAACAGCTCTAAAAAGACCAAAACCAAAGCTTAAAGAATGAATGAAGGATGTTGTTTATTTTTCAGATCTTAAGCCTTCACATTTTTGTTTTAATTTTCTGCAAAATTTCAGTCTATGTGCAACTTGTTTTTATGTCATAGACACTTCAACAAATCAAACAGCCTAATCCTGGTTTGACTGTCTTTTTCAATTTCTGTTTTAGAGAAATAGAGAATAAAATCTGCTAGATAGTTTAATCCTGAAAGATAATAGCTTAGGTATAGAATTAATGAGTTAAACTTCTTAATATGAACTCATGGAAGAAATAAGGGTAGATTTAAACTATTTTCCTTCTTTCAATACAAGAATAAAATGTTGATGACAAAGGTTTGCAAGTCCAAGTGCACCTTATGAAGAAAAAAATGTTAGGAAAAGTAAGCTGTGTAGGTAGAATGTTTGGGAGAAATTTTTTTGCTGATATGAAGTACTGATCATCTTTTCTAAAGCAGAATGATCAGAGAAGAAAGGTTGTCAATGGATAAGGCACAGGTCTACATCCCAGAGATCAATTTCTGAAGTTCTTGACACCTCCAAGGAGCTACCATCCCCAAGTGGAGCCACTGTTAGCCATCAGTAAATTTTTTTCATAGCAAATGATGGCTAAAAAAGGTTTTAAGACTTAAAGAGATTATTTTCATAGAAAAATTCTCATTCCTGAAGCCTTCTGATGTTTTCTAACTCAAAGAGTAATCTTCACTGTTCTTTCATCCAAAAATCCACCAAGTAACCTTGCTGATGTCTAAAAGAAACTATTTTAAGGCCTAAATTTCCACCATTTCATGCCTCTAAAAAACCCATCATTTCATTCACTATCATTGATTTCAAGTAACCTGCCTCCTCTACTAAAATTCCCCTTTTCCTTTTAAATTACCCTTAATTTCATCAAAAAGCCCATTTAGACCGAGAAAACCCCTTTTTCTGGTTTTAAATTACCCTATTTTTCCTATCGGAACACTGAAAAATCATAAAAAACCCTTAAAAAACCTTTAAAAACCTTTTCCGCCCCTTTTAGGCCTTAAGCCCCCTTGGCTTAAGCCTCATTCCTTATTTCCTCCATAAAATCCTGCGCTATGACCAAGCGCCTAAACCCCAAGCCCCTATCGCATCGGCATTCTCAACTTCTTCATCCCCTCATCCTTTCCCCACCGATGCGTTTATCCCTTTTCCCTTGGCTCTTGGTCACTTTATCTTCCACGTGAACATGCCCTAGCACCTACCACTGCCCAACACTTTCCCTTAAGCCCCATCCCCTTAACTATTATTTACCCCCGCACCCTTTGTAAAACACATTTTCCCTTTGAAATCTCCCCGTGCTATGCATACCTCCCGAGCGATTTTGACCGTCGATCTTATCGATATGACGATCATCGCACTCCCTCTTCATCCCCCGATCGCCTGACCCATTTCTATCCATCCACCTTTAAAATCAATCTCCGTCATTGATCTATATGATCCAATGACCCCGATCAAACCTGACGTCCCAACCCCGCCGGGGCCTACCATCCACTACGCAAAGCGCCCATCCAATCAGTGATTTCCACCTGGCTCCCACCAAAGCTCCCACCAGTGCACCTTTCCCATCACGCTTCTCTCCTGACCGTTGGATCCACCCCTCCTCATCCAATGGTCGATATAGCATATCGCGTGAATTTTCCGTCTGGGGTTTAACAATCCAAAATCGCGCAAGACCGTCGGTTTTGCAAAGGCCACACGTCCCTTTTTAATTGGATCGCGTTCGATCGAACATAAACCGCTTACCACCCATTCGCTACGTGAAAATCGTCGATGGTTTTCGTAAAACCGCCGACGGTTTTCGTAAAACCATCGACGGTTTTCGTAAAACCACTTTGCCCTTTTTCGCGCTAAATACAGTTTTTAAACCGATTTTCGTGGGTTTTTCTCCATGAAACCTCCTCCACTCCTTCGCCTCCATACTCCACCCCTCTACATAAACTCCTCCACCTTGGCCAGCTTCCTAAACAGTCAAACCATCCCGCGCAGGTTTTTCATAACATTTTTTATTCGTTTTTGCAGGTTTTGATAGCATTTTTTAAGGCCGAAAGCCCTCCTACAGTCCATAAAAGGACAGAGCCAAAAGGTGAAGACCTCCACGGTCCAAATAGAGGCAAAATCACGCAGAAAAGGGCAAAAGGGGTTGAATTTCAAAGGTTAATCGGTGTTGCATGGACATTGATTACACTATAAACCCTCCAAAGTGCCAAAGCCACCTATACACACAACGAAGAAAAAGAGATTAAATATTGAAGGTTTGAGCTTAAAGTTAAGGGCTAAAGTGCAAAGTTCGAAGATTAAAAGTCCTAATCCATGGTTTGAAGGGATAAACGCCATGAATAAAGCCCGAAGATAGTTATAAAGACCTAAAATAAAGATTAAATGTTAATACTGTGGATTAAAGACAGAAGACCCAAAAAGCAATTAAAGGAAGGGATGAAGGCTGAAAACCAAAGAAAAGGGATGATTAATAGTAAACACGGTCAACAGAAAAAGTTTAAAGGCCCGAAGATGATTATTAATCCTTAAAACAAGATCAAGGCCTAAATTAGTGTTTGAAGCCACATAAGTTGACAAATCAACTAAGAGAGCCTCCAAATGCCACATCATTGAGACAATTACTCCTCAAAATGCCACCTACAAGCCTTTTTCACCTAAAAAGAATACACAGTTAAAGCACAGTCAGAGATGTTTGCCAAAGACAACTCAGAATTAATTTCCAGCCTACCAAGAGCCCCCAAAGTCAACAAAAGTGACTGAAGTTGATGAAATTTAATGTAATAATCAATTGGCAGAGTTAAAACATTTGAAAACTTCTCCATTTTTCCCTTCAAAGGTCAAGAAGCAGTTACTCTATATTAATTAAACAGATAGACCTTTCTTTCACTCCACCTCCTCATTATTCTATAAATACTTCTCTAGAAGACAGTATTATGGTTGGTTGGATACTTGTTGAATGTAAATAGCTGTTGAAGCATGCTGTAGCACTGTTAGGAATTGAAGAAAGATAGGCTGAGATGACAATTTTGAAGCTGTAAATACCCACTGGACTTGAAGATTGTAACTGGTTTGAACATCAAACACAATAGCTGATTTATGGGATCCTGGTCTATGTCAATGGTGATGTGTTTCTCACTGTAATTGTTATTTTATTTATGTTTTCATTCTGTCCACTTTTCTCTGATAAAGAACAACAAATATAGATTAGGATTTACTTCTAAAAGTACCCTGAATCTCACTGATAAATCTTTATCCTTTATGTTTTCTGCTGATTGTTTATTTGAGGATAATTCAATAGAGTATAACCAGTGAAGTGCTAGTAAGCCCATGTTTCCTAAGTACAACTTGAGATATTGTCTTTGAATGTTCTTGAAAAGTTTGCTAATTAAAGTTGACCTAGAGAAGTTTATGGTTAGCCCTGTGCTCTAGTTTATCTCCAATAGTTTCTTTGAAAAGTTCCCTTAAGAGTATGTCGAAAGAAGACTAGTTTAAAATTTCTTACCTGATCTTAGGCTACTTTTAATGTTTATCATGAATGTTTTCCTTTAAGAATATGCTGAAAGCAGGCTAAGTTAAAAGTATTTACTTGATCTTAAGCTATTCTTTGTTTTTAATGTTTTCCCTTGAAAGTATATCAAAATCAGGCTAGTTTAAAAGTACTTACCTGATCTTAGGTTACTTTTGTGTCTCTCCATTAAGTGCATGCCAAAAGCAGTCCAGTTTAAAAGTACTTACCTAATCTTAGGTTGTCCTTTGTTTTTCTTGTGTGTTTGTTTCTTTTACAACACTTTTAATGTTTCATTCCATAAAATCAACTTAAAGAGATCCTTTGACATAGATGACTTGCCCCATGGACCACTCTTGAAACTTTCTATGAAATTAAATCCTCTTATGACTCCATATCCCAATGGATTGATGTTGTTCCCTGCTTATCCTATCAACTGAACCATTCTGTCAACTTACTCACACCTTCACCCTTCATATATACTTCCTTCATTTTGAAGATATCCTACCCAACCAAAATAAACAAATACCCTTGTTCCTCATAACTAGCCTAATATCATATCATAAAGCATAAAGAAATATCTTTGAAAACACATATATAGAGAGATCCCTCTCTGAATCTAAGATGGCTATATCCTCAGATTCCAAAGTGGTTTTGATGTAGGATCTGCAACATTTGTACTTGCCAATATTGCAAACTACGGAGACCTAATAGGATCCTTACGACCCTTGATCTATACATTGTGCATTGTTACCTGAAAAGATGTGATGTTGTTGTACTTATCATAAATGGTTAGCAACAAGCATGGCCTAGAATAAATAGTAGCTACGATTCCACTCTAGAATAGGAACCAAAAGACTTGATTATCATCAATATGTTATGCATCCTTGGAATCCCACAAGTTCTTGTATCGCACTCCCTTGCACATACTTGGCTCGAGTTCATGGAGAACTGAGTCTTCACGGGCTTCCCATGCGACCAATGCAATGAGGAGCAATAGCAATGAGTAGCAGAATGCTTTTCCCTAGTCCTGGGCCTCGCGCACATTCTTCCGAAATTCATTGCACAAAAAATGGGACAAGTTGTAGCATACCCCTTTTTGGCAGTAGCCTGCCAACTGAATTACATATGCATGAACCGTGGCAACCTTGCACTTGTGTATCATCTTACATGCTAACAATAAGGTGCCCCATGTGCGCATCAGGGTCGCTGATAGTGATGATCATGAATCCCCGAGTGTTCCGCTCCACATGGTAGTCCTCGTGCACCTTCTCGGTGATTTTTTGCTCATAATTTTTGTCGACGCGTAGCATAGGGTCTGGCCCTTCCATGGGGATACCAGTAATACGGTGGATAAGTGCTGCGTCTATGGGACTTCTATCATGTATCCATATGCTACCATCATGGACCAGGGCAAGTAGCTAGCACACCAGTCGGTCTGTGACGTTGTAGTGGCCAAAATGAGGCATCTGCAATAGGTTTAATAGCTTAGAACCAGTCATGGGGACTACCTTCAGCACATCATCCTACAATACCCTTTCAAGATATAGCTCAGGTGCCAGTTTCTGGAAGGCGTCCAAATTGGCCGGGTCGTGGTCATCAAATTTTATCGAGTGAAGTTTTCCAAAGGAGTAGCTAATTATGGGGACCTCTCCCAGAATCAGCGGCATTTGCAAATATGTGTGCAGGTCATCGAGATTCTTAGGTGTGCACGTTTAGGGCCTATGAGGCCGGACATAGGGTGGCGACCAGTTGATCGATTCAGGGATACGGGCCTCTTCCTGAGCAGAAAGAGGTCTCTTCAAAGGGTTAGGCGAACATGCCTGGGGCACTGTTTAGGGGGATTTGAAATTCCAATGTGATGTTCGGTTCTTCCCTCCAGCCCACTTTGCAAGTATCCTGGCAATGGAACAATTTTTTGGCTCCAGGGGTCCTGACCCAGGTTCAGAGGTTAAGGTTTTCCAACAAACCCCTATACTATTGGCCCTTTCGGCAATGACCTACTTGCGCAGGCCAAGGTCTCACTCGAAGCAGTATGGGAGGGTGTTGGAACTAGGTTTTCGCACCCTGAGAGAGAGTAGGTAATTCGAGGCAGATATGTATTATAACTTACTAGGTTCGCACGGAATGAGTCTATTTGCAACCCTTTTAAAAATGTAATTAACATATAACCAGAACATAGCTATCAGATCTAATCAATACATTCGCATCCATGTGCATGTTATCGAATACCATCACAAAGCACTGTAATCATAGCCATTATTATATCATAGAGATACTTAAGCGAATTCCAGAACACAGATACATTCATAGCTTACTTAAAAATCACATATGCACTTCAGCAGTAAACATAACCAATTCAGATAACACACAAATACTTTAACGATACTTCGCATTCATTAATATTCAGATCCACTTACAACCAATGATGTAAATCCATTTTGAACAGTGTCCCATACTTCGTAACCTTGTGCCAAGAGATAGACCTCCATTATTCCTTTCCAGATTGCATAATTATTTTCATTGAATAGAGGTACACCATTCTTGGCATGCTCCATGACCTCTTTCTAACTGTTAAACTGCTATTGAAGGAACCAAGCTCCGATACCAATTGTTGGAAATACTGAGAGGGGGGGTGAATCATTATTCCTTTCAATTAGAGCATTAGTTAATCTTAAATTATTATCAATGTTTGTAAAATGATAGCAGCAAAAAAGAGGAACACAAATGCACACAGTTTTTAAGGTGGAAACCCACTTCGGGACAAAAACCACCTAATGCTTTTCTAATAATTCTTTAATATTCAACTCCAATTGAAAATAAAGCTCCAACTTCCTAGAATCTAGGAAAGAATTCTTCTCCAGCTCCTTTGGATGGATGCTCCAAATATAAATTCTTTAGTAGTCAACTAAATGGATTCCCCAACACCCAATGAGCTACAACTCACCCTAGCACCACCCTACCACCCTATAGAAGAATAAAAGAAGAATGGACTCTTGTACTAGGGAAAATGGTCCACTTTACAATGATATAGAATGATGTAGAAGAAGAATACACACTAGACAATAACCCCAACTATGACACAACCACCTAATGATGATCCTAGACCTCCCGACACTGCCTCTTCAACTCTTGGAAAATAGACACTAGAACAATTTTTACAATAATGTATTTACAATGACTTAGTACAATGATACCTTTACAGTGACTGTATGCAGTGCTACCCACTTAAAGACTTCATGTGATGAACTTATTAACGCTATTATGCATGAAGGTGATACTCTCTTCATACCTCAAGACACCTTGCTTTTCTTGGCCTTGCTTCCCTAGAAATCCCGGTCCTTTGCAACCCTTGACAACACATGATCTAGCTTTTTCTTTGCCTTCTAGGAGCTCGATATTAAATCTGGTGTATCTCTGTTATTTCAGATCCCCAATATCTAATTTTTGGTCCTCTAGTAGTCCTCTGAGTTTTCTTTCCAATACCACAGGTCTAACCCAATTTTGATTCTTCAAGAGAGAGTTATACCCAATATCTCACAATGCCCTAATTATGGACTGTTTCATCATAGCGAAGTTGTATGGCATGCCACATGTCACTGTTTCTTCATTTAGCTCTGAAATTTATATATAAAAAAATATAGTCTGTGCACTATCTATCACTTTTTACGAAATTATAATCTGATACAAAGAGAGAGAGAGTTATGACGATTTTACCAAGGTCACTTCTTTGAGATGAATTTCAGGAGCCTGCAAAAACCCTGACTTACACAGATCATATCTCCACAAATATTGTGTATCTTGATCTGAAATTTTTACTGCAACTTCCTCAGGATTTTAGCTTTGCCTCATAAAACTTTCAGCTTCTGAAACTTCATAGAAAAAAAGTTAGAGCGAAAATTCAAAGATGACCTATTTCAGATGGCCGAATCCTTTTCATAAGGAGGAAATGAAGATCACAATTTATATGAATTCTTAAGTTGAGAGGAGCTTCAACAAGTGAACGTGGGAGGGATTTTAGGAGCATAAAAAACATTAATTATGACTTTTCAATGACCCATGCCCCAACCCCATGGGGTTTATCCTCGCCCAGGGTACAAAATTCAAACATGAATATCTCTCAAACGTTGAAAAGAAATTACATAGTGCCACATATATCAACGGAAACATCTCGAAAAGTAGAAACCATCAAAAGCATTATTGACCCAGAATATATTAATTTGGTAGGTCAAAATTTCCATTCAATATTGGGTTAGCCCTTGGTGCTTCTTAGGTTGACATCAATGACAACCGCTGATCAACAATCCCCCCCCTTTGGCATTGATGGCAACACAAGTACTCCCCTTGCAATCATGATGCCTCTTCTTACAACATTCTCTCCCCCTTTGAGATCAATGGCAAAAGGGTGCTCCCCTTTGAAACACAACCATCTGTGGACACACAGCCCACACTTCCCACTCCCTTAACACCTGACTTTCCTGCAGACCTGTAATCTACTTCCACTCCCCCTTTATATTCTAAAAAGGGAAAATCTAATGAGAACTTGGGATAATCCCAAGATTTTGGTGAAGATATTTCAATGCTGGTGAATATTTAATATGTGATTCTTTTGGTGCGGCTTGGAATCTTGCTACTTGTCCAACTAATTGCATAACATCTGGTCTGGAGGCTGTTACATATAGAAGACTACTAATGTGAGTCTGCACAACCTTTGATCCACATCCTTAGATGAGTTATGCATGCTTTCGATTTGCATTTGTTACCATTAGAGTAAGGATGGGTTTGCAATCTTCCATTTTAAATTTCTTGAGCATTTCCTTGATGTACTTGGCTTGACATATAAATATTCCTTTCTCTTGCTGAGATATTTGAAGCCCTAAGAGGTATGTCAACTCACCAAGTAAAGACATCTCAAACTCACTTTGCATCTTCGTAAAAAGTTCTTACTTAGTTGATTATCATTGCTACCAAATATTATATCATCCACATATACCTCAACTATTGTTAAATTATCTTTATCTATTTGTACATAAAGATTGCTATAAATAGTACCTTTCTTGAACCCTTGTTGACGTAGATATAGATCAAGACGAGCATACAATGCTCTGGGAGCCTGCTTGAGACCATATAGAGCCTTCTTTAACTTGCAGACATAGTTTTCTTTTTTTGATAGTAGAAAACCTTCAAGTTGTTTGATGTAAACTTCTTCTTCTAATTCTCCATTTATAAATGTTGACTTAACATCCATTTGGTAGACTTTGATTTGTCTTGAACATGCATAGGCGAGAAACATTTGGATGGCTTCCATTTTGGCAACTAGTGCAAATGTTTCGTCGAAATCAATTCCTTCCACTTGTGCATAGCCTTTGCAAACCAATCTTGCTTTGTTTCTGGTAACCTTCCCATCTTCATTCAATTTGTTCTTGAACACCCATTTAGTCCCAATGACATTTTTATCTTTTGGTGCATGGAACTAATTCCCAGGTGTTATTCTTCTCCAATTTGATCTAACTCTTCATTCATGGCTGCTACCCAATGTTCATTCTGGTTGGCTTCCTCAAAACTACTAGGCTCAAAGGTTGCTAGAAAAGTAATGTGAGCATGTTGTGATGAACGAAATTGTCGACCTTCATTCATGTCACCAATGATTTTATTTGATGGATGGTTCTTTTGAATCCATTATTTTGTTCTCTTGAGAGGAGCTTCTTGTTTTCGTTTTGATATATCTTGATGATCATTATTTACTTCTTCCTGGTTGATAGTTTCTTCTTCTTCTAAAATTTTCTCTGTGTCTTTTTTCAACCTCTACCTCAAGTTTCAAATATTCTAGATCCTCATCATTATTTTTTAGAACACCATCTTTGTCAAATGTATCATTTATGCTCTCCACTATCTGTTTTCTTCTTAGATTATAGAATTTATAGGCCTTTCTTTTGCATGAGTAACCAACAAAGATACCTTCGTCAACACATGATTCAAACTTACCCAACTTTTGATCTTCTCTTTTTATATAACATTTTCTTCCGAAGATTCTAAAATATTTTACATTAGTCGGTTTTCCTTTCCATAATTCATATCGGGTCTTGTTGCAATTATTTATGAGAAGACTTTAGTTGATAATGAGGATTGTCATATCAATTGCTTGAACCCAGAATTTTTCATCCAATTTTGAGTCCTTCAACATTGTTCTACCTATTTCTTGTTCAGTTCTGTTCTTTATTTCAACAACTCCATTTTTCTAAGGTGTTAAATCTTTGTATCTAATTGCATTTTTATTCCATTTTCGTCACAGTATTGCTGAAATAATTTGGTAGTGAATTCTCCACCATTATCTGATCTTAAACACTTTATTTTCAAATCAGTTTCATTTTCAACCAACTCCTTGTAGATCTTAAAGCACTCAAATTCTTCAGATTTTTTCTTTAGGAAACTGACAGCTGTCATCCTGGTATAGTCATCTATCGTTAACATGAAATATAATTCTCCATCTAAGCCTTTTGTTCTCACAGGACCAAATAGATCAGTATGTATCAATTCCAATGGATTTGATGCAAAGTGTTTGTTTATTTTAAATTGGACTTTTGTCTGCTTGCCATGCCGACATGCCTCACATAGTGTGTTGGAAGGTTTTGAGATTTTTGACATTTCTCGTACTGCTTCCTTTTTGCTTATCCTAACAATATTGTCAAAGTTTATGTGACCCATTCGTTTGTGCCATAACCAGCTTTGATATTCTTTAGCTAGTAGACATGCTTTAGTTGCTTCATCCATAACATATATGTCGTTTGGAGCTCGACTTGCTGTAGCCACAATTTTACCATACCTGCCTTTCCTGATTTCACATTTTTTGGAGTTGAATAGCATTGTGTGTCCTTGATCACACACTTGTCCAACACTGAGCAGATTGTGATTCATGTTTTCGACCAATAGAACATTCTTCGCTATAAGATCTTTGCTTCCGAGAGTGACGGTACCTGATCCTATAACATTTGAAGATCCATCATTTCCAAAGGTACGGTTCCATCCTTCTTCTTTTTCAGAGATAAAAATTTCCTTCTATCTCCAGTCATATGCGTTGAGCAACCACTGTCAACATACCACACATATTTATTGTTTTGAGCCTTGAGAGTGAGAGCACAATTATCAGTCTTCTTCTTCTTCCATGTTCGTTCATTCTGTGGCTTCAAAGATTCTTCTGGAGGATTTTCAAGTCTGCAGTCTCTGGCTATGTGTCCAAAGTTCTGACATTTGTAACATTCCATATTATTTCTTAAATGTTAAAATCTATTGATGTTCTGTTGAGCCTTGGGAGGTTCATATTTGAAGAATCTCCTGGAATTGTATTGGTTCCTAGGGTACGTGCGACATTCTACAGCTTTATGACCAAATTTTCCACATGAATAACAATAGCCATGAAAAATATATTGGTACCTGGATGAAAATCTTTGTCGAGGAATCGTCTTCCAAGGATGTGCTTGTGAATCTTGTCTAATGAAGTCTACATGTATTTAAGATCTCATAGGTTCATTTTATTTTGTTGTAGAAGGTCCTGCTTCTTCTTCTTTGTAACCGAGGCCAGTTTTGTTGTTGTAAGATCATTGATTGTTGATGAGTTCTTCCAATTCCCTTAAGTTTTTGGCATAGTTTTGGACAATTTTTCCCTTCTTCACTTCCTTACGCAGCGAGAATACTTCAGCCTCTAATGCTTCCCTTTCTTGGTTGCTTTCTTCCAACATATTTTGAAGTGACTCTTCAATACATTTATGTTCTTCAACTTAAATTTTGAGACCTTGAACTTGTTCTTCAAGAGTATTGGAACGGATCTTCTCATCATTGAGCTCTTTTATAAGCTTGATTTCCTCCTCATAAAATTCTTCTATGGTCAACCCTTCTTCTTCATTGTTTGATACTTCTTGTTTATTGTGCTTGGCCATAAACAATACTTTCTCATTGGCTTCTTCTTTACTGTCACTTTATTCATCGGATGATGAGCTATCTTCTTTAGAGAGAAAGTTCCTTTTGGATCCTTTCTTTTTGCCTTTCTTTCCTTTTGAGTTGCCATCACTTTTGTTCAGACATTTTGCTACGAAATTCCCAACCTCACCACAACTGAAACATATCAATGGAAGTTTACCTTTGAATTTTCCCTTACCAACTTTTAGTTCTCTTGTAAAGTAAGCATATTCTTCATCTGAAAGACCTTCTCCATCATCTCCCTTTTCTTCACACTTGCAGGTGCATGTCATTTCAATTGAAGGTTGTTTGTCCTTATTGGTTTTCTTAGATGCAACGAACGCAGTTTCTAGATTTGAAATACCCTTTTCTTCATCAAGTCTCATTTCATATGCTATGAGAACTCCATGTAATTCTTCCTTGCTGAGTTTGTCCAGATTTGCACTGTATTCTAAGACCGATACCTTTGGGTTGAATCTCCCTGGTAATGTTCTAAGAATCTTCCGTATAATAGTCTTCTCGTCAATTGGCTCTCCCAATCCTTCCAGAGTATTGGTTATTTCATCAACGTATTGGAAGTATGCAGCAATGTTGCAATCTTCTTTCATTCTGAGTTGCTCAAATTTTTCTCTATAGATTTGAAGCTTTACTTCTTTGACATTTGAGTCACCTGCATATATATTCTCAAGCTTGTCCCATACATTTTTTGCGGTTTTACAACCCAACACCTTATGATAAGCAGATTCAATAAGTCCACTGATAATAATATTCTTTTCTTTTGCATCATTTACCAAATTCTTCTTACCTTGTTCATCCACGGTTGATGTAAATCCATTTTGAAAAGTGTCCCATACTTCATAACCTTGCGCCAAGAGATAGACCTCCATTCTTCCTTTCCAAAGTGCATAATTATTTTCATTGAATAGAGGTACACCATTCTTGGTATGCTCCATGACCTCCTTCCAGTTGTTAAACTGCTATTGAAGGAACCAAGCTCCGATACCAATTGTTGGAAATACTAAGAGGGGGGGTGAATCAGTATTCCTTTCAATTAGAGCATTAGTTAATCTTTAATTATTATCAGTGTTTGTACAATGATAGCAGCAAACAAGAAGAACACAAATGCACACAGTTTTTAAGGTGGAAACCCACTCCGGGACAAAAACCACCTAATGCTTTTCTAATAATTCTTTAATATTCAACTCCAATTGAAAATAAAGCTCCAACTTCCTAGAATCTAGAAAAGCTTTCTTCTCCAGCTCCCACTGGATGGACGCTCCAACGCCCGAGATTCTTCATTAGTAAACTGAACAGATGCCCCAACACCTAATGAGCTACAACTCACCCTAGCACCACCCTACCACCCTATAGAATAATAAAAGAAGAATGGACTCCTGTACCAGGGAAAATGGTCCACTTTACAATGATATAGAATTATGTAGAAGAAGAAGACACACTATAACATAACCCCAACTATGACACAACCACCTAATGATGATCCTAGACCACCCGACACTACCCCTTCAACTCTTGGCAGATAGATACTAGTACAATTTGTACAATAATGTATTTACAATGACTAAGTACAATGATACCTTTACAATGATTGTATGCAGTGCTGCCCACTTGAACACTTCATAGGATGAACTTATTGCTACTATTATGCACCTTGGTTGATGCTCTCTTCATGCTACCCTCTGCTGCACCTTGCTTTGCTTTGCTTCCCTAGAAAGTCTGGTCCTTTGCAACCCTTGACAACACATGATCTAGCTTTTTCTTTGCCTTCTAGGAGCTCGATATTGAATCTTGTGTATCTCTGTTATTTCAGATCCTCAATATCTAGTTTTTAGTCCTGTAGTATTCCTCTGAGTTGTCTTTCCAATGCCATAGGTTCAACCCAATTTTGATTCTTCAAGGGAGCGTTATACCCAATCTCTCACAATGCCCTAATTATGGATTGTTTTAGCAAAGCGAACTTGTACGACATTCCACGTGTCACCGTTTCTTCATTTGGCTCTAAAATTGATAGAGCGAAAGATACAGTCCATGCAATATCTATCACTTTTTATGGAATTCCAATCCGATACTCAGAGAGAGAGTTATGAAGATTTTACCAAGGTCACTTCTTTGAGATGAATTTCAGGAGCCTGCAAAAATCCTGTCTTCCACAGATCATATCTCGAAAAATATTACGCACCTTGATCTGAAATTTTTATAGCAGCTTCCTCAGGATGTTGGCTTCGCCTCATAAAAATTTGAGCTTCTGAACCTTCGTAGAAGAAACCTTAGATTGAAAATTCCACGATGACCTGTTTCATATGGCGAAATCCCTTGCCTAAGGAGGAAATGAAGATCACAACTTATATAAATGATTAGGTTGAGAGGAGATTCAACAAGTGAACATGGGAGGTATTTTAGGAGCTTAAAAAATATTAATTATGACTTTTCAATGACCCATGCCCCAACCTAATGGGGTTTTATCCCACTAACTGGGGGTACAATCTTCAAACATGAATATCTCTCAAACCGTGAAGAATTACATGGCGTCCCATATATCAACGGAAACATCTCAACAAGTAGAAACCATAAAAATAATTATTGACACAGAATATATTAATTTGTTATGTCAAAATTCCCATGCAATATTGGGTTAGCCCCTGGTGCTGCTTGGGTTGACATCAATGACAATCGCTGATGAACAAACACAGCCTACGCACATAGCCTAGTGGGGTCCACACAAAATAGGATTAAGGATCTCCACACACATATCCAACATGATTCATTACCCAAAACAACCCAAAAATATCTAACATTTCGCACGTAGCATCAATCTATCAACTTACTCACTTACTAGACCCAACTATATATCTATTTATACATCGCCACCTTCGTTATCCTATGGTCTGCAAATTGTGGTTTGTAGACCCTAGAGCTACCCTTTGACCCATTACAAACATTAGGAGCTTTGACCCACCCCAAAACCCCTACGTAAGACCGACCTTAACAAAATTGTATCAAAAATAGAGGTTAGGGAACCCCATTCCAACACATCTGTGGTACATATTTCTAATACTTAGAGTACACCCAGGGGATACATACAAGAGTTAGAGCTGAGGGTCATATGGGTTCTAGTAGGTAGAAGCCCTACGTAGATACATCTCGAGAGGAGTTGGAGTTGGAAGCTCCTAGTATGGTTGGGGGATCCAAGGATCTATTGGGCAGATGGATCACTCCACTTTGAGATGAGCAGGGATAAAAAAGATGATGATCCCATCCAGTTTTGGTCTGACATGTGGGGGAGCACTGATATTTCCACTGCATGGTGAGGCAGAATTATCATGTTGCTTCTCAGGGTTGTGATCAGTAGTGGATGGGTAGATATCAACATCATGGGGATGCTCGGGTAGGATGAGCTTGGAATATGAATATTTTTCACCACACGGCCCTAGGAGAAAGGGATACAGTCTACACCTGATTGGGGGTATCTCACAGTCAGAGTGGCACAATGGCAACATGGTGGCACCTATATGATACTAGCAGGGGACCTGGGTAGTACAACTATACACATATCAATAACCTTTAGGGGTGAGCTACATACTACATGGGGGGATCATGTATATTTTCCATTAGGCTTTATTGAGTCACTGATGGAGTGGGGGACTTCATTAGTATGGCGGGTTGGTCAGCAGGATGACAGTACTTCAGATTTGTCTTCCAGCATGTAGGTGAGCAGTTAGAGGATTTGATGAGAGATATTCAGAATGATGAGTCACTTGTGATGATTCAGATCGAGCATCATATGGTGGAGCATGGGGCAATGAAGGAGGGGGATATGCACATCATGCATGATAATCCTTTGGAGGAGATCTAGATGGAGTATCATAGTGAGGAAGTGCTAGATATGTGGCTAACCTTGGGGTCAACCATTGAGGAAGAGTTGTTGGAGATGGTGGTGCATCCATATTTGGGCCAACCCATTGATGAGGTGCTGATAGATGCATATAAAACTAGTAGGACTGCAATAATTTTAGGGAGTAGCACTCTCAAGGAGTACATCGATGGGGCATGTAGTATGTATTGCCCACATGAGCCTATTATAGAGAGAGGGGACTTCCCTTTCATATATTTCTCGTTGACAGGCGGGATAGAGCAACATGAGTTGAGTGTGAGTTGGTGACCACACTCCATACATTTTATGTATGGATATATCACCACATTAGATTCTTCGACCAGGATAGACTGGCGGGAGATCATGAGTTGGTGCCCTATTGATGGTATGATCTTCTTAGCCAGGACCCGTAGACATGACAGATACTATGGTTTATAGTTGGAAGTGGGGCACATGTCAAAAAATCTTCAACATTCCATCCCAACTTCGGGAGAGTAGGATCAACATTGGATTGAGTCAGGGGTTGGATTAGAGAGAGGTAATGAGTTGTCATGTAGCTGGTGGGGTAGCTTATGAAATCAGAGCCATGACACAACAGAAGCCATGGAGCATTGATGCATGTTGGCAATCTTCACCTCATGAGGCAAAAGATATAGCTAGATATAGTGCGAAATCTGAGCTAGGGGGCTTGGGTGTTGATTGGTCATGGTGGCATTGGGATCTGGGAGGATTGATTGATGGTAGGTATGGTGAGAGATCTGTTTCGGATCCAGGCATTGAGGGGTCTGTTCTGATTATCCTAACATAGTGGCATAGCTGCATTGAGGGGTTTGTATGGGATCTGAGCATTGGGTCTCAGTTGTATCGGGTCAATAGGGTGGCTTGAGGACAAGCAACGTTTTGGTGGGGAGGACTTTTATATTCCTAATTTAGCTATTAGATAATTAGAATATTAAATATTGTCTTCCTTAATTAATATATGAATAATAGGGTAAAGGGACCCATATATCCCTTTAGTAGAATAAAAGCACTTCACCAGTGTGAAAGTGGAACAACACAGTAGTGGAGGGGGCCAAGAGATCATGTGAACAATGCAGTTAAGGAGGAGGATATGGAACAAGAGGCCAGCATAGTTATGATGTGGGCCCAAGGGTGTGATTGTTCCACAAATATAAGAAAGAGGTGAGGGAAACCATAGAGAGAATTTTGGATTATTATTATTTTATTTTCGTTTACGACTTGAGCATGCTTGAGTTGTTTAGCCGAGCCTATAGTGTTGTTTAGCACATGGGCGTATTCGAGCGGAGATCCCAACCTCATTCTTAGGGGAATTTGATTTCCTGCTCATGAAAGGAATCCTTCTATCTTATGAGAATATTTCAGTATTCTGACATTTGGCCATTTGCAACCCTCTTGAGCAGCACAATCACCCAGTGACTTACGCAGTGCAGCAGTAGAGAGATCCATAGGATGGTAGGATTCCATAGCATTATCTCTTGGAGTCCAGTGAGGGGATAAACCCTTCAATAGTTGAGATACGGAGGATTTGTTGTAGCAGTTTATTTGTTAGTTCAACTGATATCATTGCATACCCAGTAGTTGTGCATTTTCATGCCCTATGAGGGTGATTTTCCGGGGTCTCCCAATCTGGAAATCCTTTCTAGATTTTTTTGGATTTTGCGAATAGAAGTTGATGTTTGAATATCAGAATTTTCTGAGCACTAGAACAACCTTATCTATGCACCCATTTTCAGCCAGAAATTGCATTTCCAGCATTTCCATCAGGGGTAGCGTAGTGAGGTCTCCAACAGAGAAGCAATTACATAGTGCTCTCAGTGGGGGAACTTGAGGGTCATTCTAGTAATCTTTGTTAGCTTGAGTGCTACTATTATTGAGCATCGTTTTTATTATATGTCACCTCATTAGAAAAATGGCTCAGTTGTTCTGCCTATTTTTATGGTGTTTGTAATTTATTTCCATGTTGCAGTAGTTTCCAGTTTATTATGTTTTGTATTACTGTCTTTTCCTATTTGGAGTAATACAGTGGTATCATAGCTCATATACTTGGATCATCCTGTGGAACAACCGGCCTTTTACACCTAAAGATAGAGAATACATTACGGACCCGACAAGGAGATATAGAAACAGAGAACACAAAAATTAGATAGAATAAAAAGTGACGTTTTTTTGGATGTTTCTGGAAAATTAAGATGAATATTGAAAATTAAAGACACGGGTTTTGTGCAGAATGGACTAATTCTATTTCCGTAAGAGATTTTTTTCGAAATTCGGTCTATATTGAGAGAAAAAGAAGGTTCTCTGAGAGATACAAAAATAGAAAACGCATAAATTTGTTGGGATAAAAAGTGACGGTTTTCCTATTTTTGACCTGCAACCATATTTTCCTACATTCTCTGGTTCAATCTCTTGGCGTAGATATAGAAAATCACTTTTCCTAGATTTAGAAAATGTTTTAGTGGGAAATCGTACCTGACCGATGGTGTTATGGCAAACTTGAAAATAATAAATGAATCTAGCGCTTTCTCGCCATACATCCAGGCAAGAATTCTTATTAACAGTGGGTCTAATGTGGTTATGACCTTTTCTTGCCGATAATGTCATTCAATCGGTTGGTTTTCTAGCAACGGAAATTATTGAAACGCCCTAGCTTCTTTGACAAATACCCACAGATTGTCACCATTTTTCCCAAATTCACCATGGCTGTAGTTTGTAGCAGTTCTGAAAAGGGATCAAAATCCCAATCAGGGAAATTGGGGAAAATTGAATCATCTTTTTTAATCCCTGGAACACCAATTCTTGAAATTCAATATAGCGGAAATTGTGCAAAAAAACTGGCTCTCTTCAAAATCCACATAATTCCGAAAAACCATACACCAATATCACCATCCTACATTAACTTTAAATTTCAGGATCATAATTGATGCGTGAAGATTGTGCGACCTATCTGGTGGAACCATCCTATGATTTTATCAACCAAATGCCCATTTTTGGCTCCAAATCTGGCAATCCACAGCTATCAACAGAAAACCAATCGATGAATTACCCAAGGTTAGCAACATTTCCCTCCAAATCGGCTCCTCTGCGCCATGTACGAGTCCCTGTTTGGTGCATGCATCTCCATGTTGCTTAGGATATTTCAAGAGATCTCCTTGCTAAAGCACCACGATTGTCTCAAACAAGAGCATTAGCTCTTCCCTGAGATTTCTGTTGAGCAGACTCTGCTTCATCACCACCAGGATGATGGCCTTCTCGAATCTCATGAAAACAAATGAGACAAATATCATAACAACAATTTGAGCTACTTCTATGGTAATCAAAAATAGATGTTGTACATTTGTTACAATACAGGTGCTCATCTGGATTGATTTTGGCCCTCTGAAGTTCCTTTATTGATGCTACTCCTCAAATTTTGGCCTCCACTTCCTGTTCCAACAACTACTCAGCCCGAATTTGCTTTATCATAGGAAGACCCATATATAATAGGTGCCTCTAATGGATTATCTTCTCGGCATTATTTTTTTCCTTCACATTGGCCTGACAAAACTGGGAAAAACAAAAGTTTTTTTCATGAACATCTGCATCAATTACCTTTTGTGTGAATCTTGATCCGATCATTCTGCTAGGGAGTATTTGGAATCATCGTAAATATTGGCATCACATTTGTTTTCATTATAAGAGAAATAGGTAACAAAACCAAGACTGCTATTGGAGCCATGTGCAGTGGCAGATTCTTCAGAAGGAAGCAAAATGCCTTGGAGGACATATTTTAGAGCCCGTGCAATTGTTGCACCTATGCACATATAAATCCATACAAAATGAAACTTGGTTCTCCTCCACTGGAAATTTCAACTCCTGAAACTACATACACAAGGGTGGCGGATGTCAAGGATCCAGCGAAGTATAAAAGCATGAACAAAATTGACACATTTTGATGCATGGACATAGAATCCATTAGTGAGTGAATCTAAGAGCATATGTTATGTAAGAATTTAATTTAGTTGCAGGTAGTCCATTTTTATTGCACAGGTTCTGAAGCTCTCTCCTGTAGAGACTACGATAATCTACAACTTCCATCTGTGCTGCCATTAAGAGCATCAAAAGCCAATAATTGCAGCTTATGGTTACCGTTGTTGAGAATTCCATGGACGCAGAAGTGCTTTTGTCTTAAAGCACTTGATGGTACCTATATTCAAAGGCTTACGAAGTGCACTGGGCAACAGGTTATTCACTTCAGGGTGTCCCAAGCTACCGATCGATTTAGGGGTTGACCAGCAGCCCCTTTTTTTTGCCTTGTTTTGAAAAAAATTCAGGTTGCAATAACTTTTCCATCCAGAGGCTGTTTGACATGATTCAAACGTCATCGTATTTCTCTTGTCGATCTCTTCGCGATGGTGTCATTACTTGTTAATTCTGAGTCAGCCAAATTTTGAGCATTTTCCATCAAAAGATGGATACCTACCCCCATAAAACTCGAAATTTTGCAAAAGAGCATAAATATAACTTGCAGAAACATCCTGAACTTCTTACCAAACCAGCACCAGGAAATTCCTTCTTGTAAGCGTGCTTTTAGAATGGTGGGTGGAGCCTTCTTCATGAGCTCTTTCACCATATGTCTGCTTGACTTGTGGAAAATTTCAGGGTGCAAATTCAAGCACTCTTCTCCCAATGGCCACTGATTTTACAGAAACTACATAAATTACGTCATTTCCCATTCAACTGTGTCTTCATGATAGGAGGATTCAGAAGGTTCTCATTCTTCTTGGACTCGTTTCTTGTGGGCATATCTGTCTTCTTAACCAAATATTTCTTTGTATGATGCTGAACTACATCACAATAAGTAGATATATGAAGTAAATGACTTATCTTATATGAAAAATCATAACTTGAATGATTGTCATACATTCTTGGCTTGTCCTTGAACTGATGAAGACTAGGTGGCTTGATTCCTTTCTTGGAATCAAGTGATGAAGAGATGCCTTTTGCTTTAGCTACCTCAGAGCATTCTCCTCCCTCTTCTTGTCCATAACCCAAGCCTGAAAATGGTTGTCTTGGTACAACCTCCAATGGCTGGGTGATTCCTTGGCCATTTATACCAGTTCCACCTCTGCTATACCCCATCTTCGTGAGGATTTTCATGCCAACATTAGTTTCAGATTGAGAGAGAACATGACATGAAGTGACATCATATACCTCGATTTGAGATGCAACCTCCGTCGTCTCAAATTAGACAATATCTCCTCTTTGGCTTGTAGCATCCCCTGAAGCTCCTGCTTATCAAGCAATAATATTCGCAATTCTACATTTTCAACCTGAAGGCTTTCATTTATCTCTTGCAACTCTTGCAATATTTCAGCGTGCTTAGCTCCTTTGCCCATCGTGCAAAGCAGTCACCTGCTCTGATACCACTTGATCCAATCATAGGTCAAGTACTACCCAACCATCTCATGTACAGTATTAAGATCTTTTAAATGACTATGGCTTATATAGGCTTGAATGAGAACATTAGTCCACATAAACATAATAAAATGAATTATACATAATCAAGAAGCACAAAACACATGAGAGAAATAAAACCAAATTGGTAATGGAGTTCACCCCTCCATATCACTGGGGCTACATCTCCGGATCTACGTCAATTGGAATGTAGATCCTTTATATTCCTTCATTAAAGTAATTTCCTTACATTCAGCTCTGTGTCCAAGCACTATGGCTCTCAATGGCTAAGTATTCTCTCTTGTCTTCTTCCCCCTTCTCATGGCTTACATAGGGAATATATATATAGTTTTCCTCACCCACTCTCCAACAAAGAGCATTAATTACAAGACCCACAATTGTAGGGCCTAACTACAAGGAAGGAAAAATAAGATCCATGAAAGCAGGATCCCCAATGATCTCTGGCTCATAAATGGAAAAGTCTCAAAGCCACCTGTTAGTATGAATCTTAATTCCAAGTGTGCGAAAAAATACCACTTTATTTGTGCATAACAAATAGCCCTAACAGCAAATATGGCTGCCAATATCCTCAGATATGCAGTTAGGTGATCAAGATAAATGCTGCAAAAATCTAGATCTATGCATTATAAGACATTAAGCAGTAGAAAAAACAAGATTTACTCCATGCATCCAATAGAAAAGACACGAATATGTTGAATGAATTTTGTATTAAAGGCACCTGGGAGGAAAACACAGAAGGGTGTTACCAGTTCTCCTCAATGGGATGGGTTCTTGTAAGTCCTCAGCACTTCAGATCTAAAATTCCTCTCTCTTGATGGTGTAGAAAACCCAGACAAAAATGGTAGCAAAATATGACTATGATGGTGGATCAAACTCAGACCAAAAGTATAGATCTAGAGTGATCTTTAAGAAACAAAAGGTGGTAAATGAATGGGAAAACCCTTCTATTTATAACAAAATATCGAGTTAGTCTAGATATTGGTGCATAGTTAAAATATTATTAACAAAATCAAGATCCAACTTTTATGGAATATTTTATTATATTTGTTGGAGGGAAAAGGAATTTGACTTGGGTCAAATCCCTTTATTTGTAAATAATAAATAAACAAATGATTTATTTATCATTTTAAGGATGTGGTTGAGTAATAATCAAATAAATAATGATTTATTTAATTATTTAAGGTTGATTTAGTCATATTTAACAAAGACTATTATTTAAATAAGATTTAAATAATTATTCTTAGGAAATAATAAGATAAATAATGATTTATCTAATTAATTTCCCTGTTTTGGGTTAAATATAACCAGGAATATTAATGAAACTATTGTTTAACTAATTATTCCTTGAGGAAAATCAAACAAATGTAGATTTATTTAATATTTCCCCATGGGGTTTCCTGTTTAGACTATAAAAAACTTAATAAAGGTGGTATACTAAGTTATTTTTCATAGTGAATGCAATTTTACTTAGGGTAAAATTGGTCTTACATTGTAATATTCCTAAATTAGCCCAAGCTAATAGGAATATTAAATTTTGCTTTGTTTTGATTTTCTTTTCATGTTGATGAATAAAAATGCAAAGGAGGACATGTAAAACTCCTAAAGCTATGAATAAATCAATGCCACATGTGAACAAAGATATATCGGGGCTATTTACATTAAAACACCCTTATGTGTGAAGGGGATTGAACTATTTGATTGGGTCAACATGACCAAATCAAAACGTTGTCTAGATTCATTGAACCTCCTAGATAAACAATGCAGATCAAGTTGGAGACTGTTCATGTGAACAAGGCTAATTCATTTGAGATGGTTTAGGGTTTGCAAGGACTCTATCTTCTAAAAGAAAGAGAAGGACAACAAGAGGGGGTTGTTGATGAGCATATGATTTCTTATTCTCTTGGATTTTTAGGAGAGAATAGTGTTGTTTAGCACTTGGGTGTTCCTGATCGGGAATCCCACCTCTTCCATGGAGTAGCTCTTCGAGGAGTCTTGAATTTCTTGTCCACTATCAGGCATTTGTCCAAGCTCTTCTTCCAAATACAATGCGAGGGTTTGGTTGTATTTGAAATTAGCAGCAAGTGGAGGCTAGATCTATTCATATCTAAGCCATACTAGTGCCTCTTCTCAGTGAGTGTGTATTTTTACCTCTTGGAAGAGTGTATTAGCTGATGGGAGCTTCAGATCTACATCTTGGCATCAGGCCAAACAGTGCATCAAGCCTACAATGCAGTTTCTATCCCTAGACTGCGTTATTTTCAAGTGAGAAGTTGCAGGGTGTTTTGGCAACTATTTGGAGGAGAGATCTCGGGTGTAAAGGATCCTTCCTTGCACTGTGGTGATCCATGGATTGGCCAACCAATCCATGTATGTTTTGGATCTGATCTACTAATTGATATATTTTCTTCAAAATTTCTGAATCATTCTGCAGATCTGCTGCAATAGATCTCAGATCTACTCTTGTACATGCATGTTTTGCTGAAATCCCCAAGGGGATCTGAAAGAGGAGCATTTCTAGTGTACAGATTTGATATGGATCTAAATTTTTGTACAAAAATCTTCTCTAGATATAATATGTAACCACCATCTTCTATATGCTTCAGAAAATAATGCTGTCAAGGTTCTATAGTGAAATACAATTGTTGCAACACCTCCTTTTAAAGGGATTTTCTCATAAAAGTATTCATTCTTCCTCTTATACTGTATGAGAAACAATATGAATCTTATTTAATTATTTTTATACCATATTTCAACCATCACCTTCATAAAATCACGCTGCATAAGCTTCATTAATTTCCGCATACCACAAGTCATGGGGATGGGGTGTTTTTAAGCCATATTGGGGGTGGGAGATTTTTTTAACATAGCTAGAGTCATTTGTTTTTGCTAAAATTTGGTATGTAACTCTCTTATGACCTAATATACAATATCCCACCGTCACTTGACCTTATTTTTATGCACATCTCTAAAATTAAGCTTTTTAGGGCATACATAATTGCTTTTCCCCACCTTTTGGATCATGAATCAGAATATAAGTTGCTGCTGTAGTTATGATTGAATTTTATGTGTTTTAACACATCATATGAGCTTATTTTATGCTGCATATCCATTATTTTACTTATATATTGTTGTAGTCCCTCATCGGGCACTTTCTCAAGGAAACTAGGTGTGGGAGACCTATATAACCCACCTAGAAAGATTTATTTCTAATATCTTCTTGGATTTAGGACTTATATACTCAAATATAAGGGATATAAGTGCCTATTTCAATATTTGTAGTAGCCATTCGTGAAAAATGTGTTTTTCAGGCATGCCTTGCTAGCAGTTTCCATTTTGGGATATTACAATGGTATCGAAGCATCTTTCTTGGTTCAGCCTATGAGTCTCAGCCCAAGAAGATAAAAGAAGATCATAATTATGAAGAATATGATATTTCTCTCATTATTTTTCAGATCCAGAAAGGACCTCCCCCAGGAGGTTAAGCAGATGAAGAGTTGCAGTGAAACTCCTAGAGGGTTTCAAGAAGAGGAAGAGCCATGCACTTCCTATTATCAAAGAGGAGAGGACAAGAAGCATAAAGGAAACTTGGGATCTGTTATTATAATTGAGTACAAAGATAAAACTATAGCCTCCAAGGAGACTCTAGCTTTACCTCAGTTCATTCAGCTAGAGGAAGAGGGATCTACATCTTTGCATGCTGTTGATCTAGAGCAACAGAGTTGCACTGCGCTGTGCAAAGGCAGTGATGAAGAAAAGAGGATCCATACCTCATGGGAGCATTTACATGACAGCTTCATTCATGAAGCAAAGGAGGAAGAAATGGTAGATATTAGACATCTTGAAGTGAGAAACCCCTTCAACTTTCTAGATGACACTTTCTCAATGAGCACTTCTCAGCTCAAAGAGAAAATTCTACCTACAGCAGTTCTAAGGCCTCACTAGTTTTGGAAGACCATGCATGAGGAGGAGGTCTCATCAATAGATCCCACGAAATGTGCACTTCAACATTCTATGGAGTGCAAAGTTCTTCAACAGTATGAGGAGGCTCTTTCCTTCTCACCCTTGGATCTTCATGGATTCAAGGAGGAACATATAGATGATGGAGGACATCTTCGGATGGATAACATCTCTCATGTGTGTGTTGGAAACTCCTTGATCCATCCACATCATGATGGGAGGTTTTTGCCTACCACCTATTTTGGTCCTTATGGGATCAAATTTATCCTTGAGAAGAATGCATTTCAACATTCCATGAAATGCAAAGACAAAAATTTGATTTGGGAGGATGGTATTCTCCATTGGAGGAATGCCACTTTTGAGCATGAAGATAGACACTCACCATGGGTTGGATAGGTGAAGCTGCTGAGCAAGAAGTTGGGAAACCACTTGCAGATCTATGATACTGGAAAACAGGATGCAAGATTGCATTGGTTACTCTTGAAGGAGTTTGGTCATCATCCTCTTTCTAAGGGTATGTGGTAGGACACTTACATCATCTGGCAGCAAGGAGTTTGGTCATCATCCTCTTTCTAAGGGTATGTGGTAGGACACTTACATCATCTGGCAGCAAGGAGTTTGGGTATATTGGAGTGATGTGATCTCTTTCATATATTTTACTATGTTTTTGCTCCATGATCTATATGATGATGGTGTGAGGAGGCAACTAGAGCTGTTGTTTCTTTGGTTGTTATTGAGAGAGTATGGGCTGATCTCATTCCATACTTTGCATGATGTTGCAAGAGTAGGAGATGTCACTATCATGGTGCAAAGGGGCTACTCTTTGGATTTGGAGGATGAGGAGGTACTTCCACTTTGGGAGGGATCTCTCACATACAATAGCATTATGTTTGATGATTACTTTGACATATGGGATGTCAAAAGGAGAAACTATGATATGACAAAAGCTTCAATGCAAGAGCCAATAATGTTGTCACTTGTGAGCTTGAACTGTTTGATGGATTTTTCCCAGGATCACTTCACATATGATGCATTATGGAGGCATGTAGGAGAGGTGTATGATGGAGTAGTGGATGGAGACATCTATTACATTATTATGATATTATTTTCTATGATTTTCCTAACTTGGATTTTCAAGCATCAAGAGAGAGATCCACATGCAGCATTGGTGAGCTTTATTCCCATGCATTCTAATGCATACCATTCTTTAATGGATGAGTTCACTTGGGAGGGCATCCAACTGGATGTATATCAGAATATGGAGAGATGCATAGCCTGGAAGATGATGAAGAGGTTGGCACAACCACTTCCCTACTCATTTGAAGTGAGGGAGAACTTGCAATTGATCCATTTCATCTCAAGGACCAAAGTACATGATGGAGGATGTATATTTTTTCTTTATGATTTGTACTCATTTATCTTTTTTAGTAGCATATTGTACCAAGGAGGGTATTTCCTTCTTGTTTATTGTATTATGATGTACTTGAGGCCATTTGCAGCATTGATATTGGCCATTTTATTTGTGGTTTGTGGGGGAATGCCACATGATCTATGGTGTGCACCATTGGCACCAAATTATACTTTCATGATCTCATCTTGTAAGATGAATGTGGCACCAAAAAAGTGGTTGAAAAGACATTTGTTGCACTATAATATGAGGCAGGCAAGGGATGCAATGCTTTGGTTCCACATATGGAACAACATTCCACCCCCTGGTTGTCACATGGCAACTTTTTTTCATTTGTTCATGCTTCCATATACTGATGATGTTCTTATGATTATGGGAAGCTATATTGGGGGAGTGGCACAAGAGATGAAGGTGCCCATTGGGAGTATGATTCTACATAATTCAAATGTTTCATGTTTCAGGAGAAACAATGGGCAGACCATGATTTCCATGCTACACGTCTTGTCTTCTTATGGGAGGAACCATCTGGAGATCTTGAGTTATTTGAGGAGGCACCTCATGGGTGATTTATTTGATGGAGTAACTTGGGTCATCTTTGAGGACCATTATATTTCAGCCCAAGGTCAGGATCATCTCCACACATATCATAAGTGGAGAGAGAAGTAGAGTGGGATGGACAGTTTGATACCACAAATTCAGCCATGCAGCCCACCTTCTTTGCAGGAGCTTAAGGTCGAAGAGATGTTTCATGAGTTACTATGTTGGAGGGTAACTCACTTTTTGTGGATGATAGATTGGGGATGGAGCTTTCACATGAGGATGATGATTCCCAACATATTTCTGATTCCATGCCTCGAGAAGGCCTCTAGATCCCATATTGTTGTTTCCATGTATGTTCTACTTTTTCATGATCAGAGCCATTTGGGAATTTTACCAAAGGCATGATTATACACATGGGAGGAACAACTTGAGGGCATATTGTTGAGAAGGCATCTTTTTCTTTGGAGGAACATATCATTTGAAGATGCTACAAGAATAATAGGAGAAGCTCTTCAGTTCTATCCTTACTGTTTCCTGAGGACAAGCAACATTTGGGAGGGGAGGACTGTAATATTCCTAAATTAGCCCAAGCTAATAGGAATATTCAATTTTTCTTTTCTTTTCATGTTGATGAATAAAAATGCAAAGGAGGACATTTAAAACTCCTAAAACTATGAATAAATAAATGCCACATGTGAACAAAGATATATCGAGGCTATTTACATTAAAACACCCTTATGTGTGAAGGGGATTGAACTATTTTACTGGGTCCATGACCAAATCACAGCACTGTCTAGATTCATTGAACCTCCTAGATAAACAGTGCAGATCAAGTTGGAGATTGTTCATGTGAACAGGGCTAATTCATTTGAGATGGTTTAGGGTTTGCAAGGACTCTATCTTATAAAAGGAAGAGAAGGAAAACAAGAGGGGTTGTTGATGAGCATATGATTTCTTATTCTCTCGGATGTTTAGCAAAGAATAGTGATGTTTAGCACTTGGGTGTTCCTGATCGGGAATCCCACCCCTTCCATGGAGTAGCTCTTAGATGAGTCTTGCATTTCTTGTCCACTATCAGGCATTTGGCCAAGCTCTTCTTCCAACTACAATGTAGATCATGTTGAGGGTTTGGTGTTCTTTGAAAGCAACAGCAAGTGGAGGCTAGATCTATTCAGATCTAGGCCATACTAGTGCCTCTTCTCAGTGAGTGTGTCTTTTAACCTCCTAGAAGAGTGTATTATCTGATGGGAGCTTTAGATCTACATCTTGGCATCAGGACAAACAATGCATCAAGCCTACAATGCATTTTCTATCCCTATACTACATTATTTGCAAGTGAGAAGTTGCAGGGTGTTTTGGCAACTATTTGGAGGAGTGATCTCGGGTGTAAAGGAGCCTTCCTTGCACTGTGATGATCCATGCATTGGCCAACCAATCCATGTATTTTTAATATATGATCTAATAATTGATATATTTTCTTCAAAATTTCTGAATCATTCTACATATCTGCTGCAGTAGATGTCAAATCTACTCTTGTACATTCATGTTTTGCTGAAAACCCCACGGGGATCTGAAAGAGGAGCCTTTCTAGTGTAGAGATCTGATATGGATCTAAATTTTTGTACACAGATATTCTCTAGATCTAATATGTAACCACCAGCTGCTATATGCTTCAGAAAATAACGCTGTCAAGGTTTTACAGTGAAATACAATTGTTGCAGCAACTCCTTTTAGAGGGATTTTCTCATAAAATTCTTCATTATTCCTCCTATACTGTATGAGAAAAAATATGAATCTGATTTACTGATTTTTATACCATATTTCATCCATCACCTTCATAAAATCACACTGTATAAGCTTGATTAATTTCTTCATACCACAAGTCATGGGGATTGGGTGTTTTTAAGCCATTTCGGGGGTGGGAGATCTGTTTAACATAGCTAGAGTCATTTTTTTTTGCTGAAATTTGGTATCTAAGTCTCTTATGATCTAAGATACGAGATCCCACCATCACTTCCCCTTATTTTTACGCACATCTATGAAATTAAGCTTTTTAGGGCATAAATAGTCACTTTTCCCCATCTTTGGGATCATGAATCAGAATATAAGTTGCTGCTGTAGTTACGATTGAAGGTTATGTGTTTTAACACATCATATGAGCTTATTTTATGCTTGTATCAATTATTTTACTTATATATTGTTGTAGTCCCTCATCGGGCACTTTCTCAAGGAAACTAGGTGTGGGAGACCTGTATAACCCACCTAGAAAGATTTATTTCTGATATACTCTTGGATTTAGGACTTAGATACTCATATATAAGGGATCCAAGTGCTGATTTCAAGATATTTAGCAGCCATTCCTAAAAATGCGTTTTTTAGGCATGCGTTGCTAGCAGTTTCCGTTTTGGGATATTACATACATGGTGTACTTGGGTCCATATAACAACAATAGGTTAGATGACCAAAAATTGTTGTAACATATTTCCCCCCAACGTGCAAGCGTTAGGAGCTAATCGTTTGACCGAAGTACGTTGTAAGAACTCAATCACTAGACACCGAAGGGGAAGTCAAAGAGAGAAAAGTATAAGGTAGACCAAAGTGTTGAAAGGACTAGACCCTGAGGAGGCGAGACTTACAGGTGTGAAAATTATATTTTATGAGTGAGTACCTATGTTATAGGTGGTGGGGGAGGCATACCTATGCCCACCGAGACAAAGTATAAAGAATAAGGCATCCAGTAAACAAAGGGATTGAACAATATAGTACATGCTGGCATAAACATGAGCCAGATAAATAACATGATAATGAAACCCATATAAATATTGTGCCTGGGATAACAGCCAGGACTTGTACAATAATATCTGAGTACATGAGATATAAATACAACCTAGATGCCCCTGTAAATAGGAAAGGGCTCTAAAAATCTGACTGATACATGCAATAAAAAAGGCACTGCAAGCGGTTGATGCCGACATCATCAAATCTATGGAGTTGCATCAAAGGCTGTAATGAAAAGGTCATCCAGACATGTGGGGGGCTACCTGTAGGGCCACCCCCTCATGACAGCTGAGACATCTCACACACACCTGGGAATCACTGATATCAGCTGCTGCATCACTGGACCATCAAGTATACGAATCTCGATCATGCTGAAAGGAGATGGAGCTGAGAAACAATCAAGTCAAAGGGCAATAAGGAGTTCGTTTTCATGATCCGAGGCACCGAACAAGAGTGGAAGCTGAAACCAAGGTACACTTCCCTCTAGACCTGTCTTCTGGAATGAATGAGCTGATGTCAATAGAAGGAGGTCTGCCATAGGTGAGGCAATAAGGGATCCTCAACTAAGGCACGAGAGAAAATAGTAGAGCGACTGACAAAATGATACTAGGTATGATGATGAAAAGGGGGGTACTGAAGGTCATAATGTGTGACACAAGAGAGGAACTAAGCAATGAAGGATGGAGGAATATAACGAGATACAAAGGGACTCGAGATAGACCCCATGAATGCAATGATGACTCAACTCGGATGCTCTAAAAAAGGGTGACTCGATGGTGCTGCCACAGAGAAAAAGGCCCAATGGGGACCATAAAAATATGAGTACATGATGGTTACTCATGACAAAGGTCAACACAAGCATGGGCACGTATGAAAGCACAAGGGTGCCCCCAAGTAAAAGTGTTGCAGGTGAAGAAATTCGATTTTGAGGAGTGGTGAAGTGACCCTTCTTGGACAAAATGTGTTCTGGTGAAGTATCAAATCACGAAAAAATAACAGATACCCATTTGAGGGCTCAGTGAGAGCTTTCCAATGGTACAGATGGTTTGGCAAACGGAGCTATAGTTTGGCCACAGAAGGCGAAATAAAAATTAGGGGTTTCTCTTTTAATAAGGCATTTTCCCTCCAAATTCACTCATTTACATGTGGAGCCATGGTGAATATAGAGAGGAGAGAAGGCCCTAAATCTTGCGGCGATTGTAGCGGACAAACCGACCATTGGAATCGAGATCCATAAGTTGTAGGTAAGAGGCCTAACTCTACTCTTTCATTCCAGTGGTTTGAAAGTTCATTTTAGGTCCCTAGGGCTCAGAAACAGACCCCTACTCCTCTTCACGGCTAGGTCACACTTTCTGGGGCAAAAAGTGTGACCTAGGTAGCAGGTTTTTTGCAGAAAATTGCGACCCGTCCCAGGTTTGGGCCTAAAAAGTGCGACCTATCAGGGAGGGGTTTTTTTGTGCTGTTTCTTGTCTGAGAACTGGGGTTTTATGTAGAGATACAATATTTCCTATCTGTACACTGAAAAATATGGTGATTTTTTACAGATATGGCAGAATTACAGATCAACTATAGAGAGAGGGACCTGGGCGCATTACGGTCGAATATTCGGGAGGATCAGGGTGTCTGCAGTGCATTGGCCAGGTTTGGGGTTCTGAATTTTGTGGAGAACCCTTTGATGAGAGCTAGAGAGCTCTTATTAGCTCAGATTGTCATTTATTGGGATCCGGACCATGAGGTATTTATAGTGTAGGGGCACTGGATCGAGTTAACGGTCCAGGATATATATTTCCTGACTGGTCTTCCACCACTTGGGATGGTGTTACCATGAGGGCAGAACATCATGGAGTTTGTAGAGTGCCATTGTCGACCAGGTCTCCAAGTCAAGGGGACTCGGATACTTATCGGAGATCTAGAGAGGTTAGAGACCCGTGTTGTGGCCGCAGCGGAGCTGCGGATCCTGGGCAACCAAGAACTCCACCACATCACCGGAGGGAAGATAATTCTTGTGGAGAGTGTAGTGGGTGGGACCTACTATGGGTGGGCCTAGATGATGCTGTCGTCGTTGAAATGACAGTTGTCGCTATGCAAGCGGCAAGTGAACCATGACTACACTTATGGTACAATTTTGTGCTCGCTCTTCTTTGAGAAGATCCCTACACTTCGACGTAATATATAGCTCCATAATGGGGGCCCGAGAGAGCCCAGGATGCGCAGGTGGGGGTGAATACTGTATAGAGGAGGAGGTGGGGCAGTCGGACAGGTGTTCCGACCTGAGTTCTTTTCGCATTGGGATCAGATGCGATTGTACATAGATGACTATCCCTATAGTGGGATGAGTTATTTTGGGGACCCGGATTTGCCGCTGCCTCCTGGTCGAGTATGGGGCCCTGATGGCAAGTGGAAAATTGATAATATTTTTATGTTCATTGTAAAGTTTCAGAATATTATATATGGTACTGATTTTTCCACTTTTGATATGCAGATACAACACTGGTAAAACCGGCTGGGTATATGGGACAAGCCGTAGTATTAGGAGCTGCAGGACCTAGTGGATCGAGGGCGTAGAAAAATGAGGATGCAACAACCCTCCTAGAGGACATCTGTCGTATATTTGAGAGGCTTCTGATCGGTGTTTCAGAGTGCATCTAGCAAGACTTAGAGGACCAGTACATCGAGTCATGTATTGGTCTACCCTCAGAGTGGCGAGGAGTCATGCAGTGTATGACGATGGCTGGATAGGGGATACGTGATCTATGAGCTGCGGGAGCAGAGCCATTGGCTCAGGGTCCTCCAGATAGTGATTATTGTGTAGGGGAAGGTGGTGCCCCCAGTTTTGAGTTTTTGTAACATGCTATGGGCATGTCATATGTATCAAAGTTGATGGACTCTCAAACATTTTATATGAAAAATATTATGGATATGCATCGATTTGATATTTTTATGTTATTGTCTTGTGTTAAATGCGTGTGCTAAGTGCCAATCTAGAATATGGTTTGCAATGATATCTACATAGTGTTTTTTTGCTCTAGGTACATGACTAAATGTAATGATTTCAAATTCACGCATCAAAAGCTTCACTTGTAAATATCTTCTAAAAAGGATAGGATTATGCACACGATAGACACCATTCAATTTCATGACAAGAAGCAGGGAACCTAAACGAACATGAAGGTAGAGGATGCGATGTGAAAGGGAATCGGCTAATAAACCTCACACTCCATCATGTTTGGCCTGATTATTGGTAGTGTTGAGCAGAACACAGCAGAAAATTAAATAAACAATCAAATCCACACATCATAAAAAAACATGAGACAAAGGATTTAATGTGGTTCACCCAACCAATCTGGGCTACGTCCACCAAACAGAGGCATCGAAAATCTCATTCATCAGCAGGAGAATACAACAACATAATTACTCATCTGCACTTTTCTTCCTCTCACCTCACATCCCTCATGAATTATTTGCCTCTATGGGCTTAAATTTTATCGCTGGAAGTAGAAAATGAATCATAAATTCAATCACAACATAATAGGATGCAATAAATCCACATCAGGATTAGATGCAGTCAATTTAGCAACAAATCCTATCTTTGTCATATTTATGATATTTTCTCTAACTTATTATTAGAAATCTCAACAATCTCCACCTTGACAACAATTAGCCTGATACCCTGTTCCATTATTATTTTTATCTTTTCTGCAAGCCAAGAGAAGCTAGACACCATCATAGCTTCTCTAATAAAATTGGTTTCGTGAACATGTCTGCACAGTTTTCCTTTGTACGCACTTTTTCAAGAGAGACTCCCCGTTCAGTGAAAACCTGTCTTATAAAATGGTACTTGATAGTTATATGCTTTGATTTACTATGATAGGCCAGATTTTTAGCCAAGTGAATTGCACTTTGACTATCACAAAATAACTTGATGTTTTCCTGCAACCTACCAAACTCACCAAACAAACCTTTCAACCAAACCGCTTCTTTGCAAGCATGTGAAGCAGCTATGTATTATGCTTCAATAGTGGATAAAGAAACAATGTTTTTTAGCTTTGACATCCAGCTTATAGCTCCACCTGCAAGAGTAAAGACATATCCTGAATTTAACCTTCTCTTATCCAAATCAGCTGCAAAATAGGAATCAACATATCCAAAAATAAATTCACTACTTTTGTTATAAGTGATACAGTAATCACTTGTGCCTCACAGATATCAAAGCACATATTTCACTGTTGACCAGTGTTCTTTTCCTAGATTTTCCATATACCTGCTGACAACTCCAACTGCATTTGAAATATCTAGTTGTGTACAAACCATCGCATACATCAAACAACCTACTACATTGGCATATGGAATTCGAGCCATATATTCCTTTTCTTCATTTGTGTTAGGACATAAACTTGAAGAAAGCTTAAAATGGGAAGCTAAAGGGACTAAAACAGGCTTCACATTATTCATACCAAACCTCAAGAGTAGTTTCTCAATATACTTCTGTTGTGATAACCATAGCTTACCATTGCTCCTGTCTCTAAAAATATCCATGCCCAAAATCTGTCTTGCTGCTCCTAGATCTTTCATATCAAACATCCTAACCATCTGAGCCTTTAACCATAGTCTTCAACTCACGGTCTCATGGTGCTGTGGGCAACTTCCAGCTCACACACAGTCCTCCAACTCCAGCTCACAGTCTCACAGTCTTTCAATCTCCACGGCGCTGATTTGCAGTGATTTTATTTTGAGCTTGGATTTATTTTTCATAAGCACAAGCTGTTTTCCACTTCCAATGTCGACTGCATTCAATCTCTTGCTAATCGAACTCACCTTCTGTGGTTTCTACAAAACAATGGATCACAAATTGATATGGCGTTGTTTAAACCTGCAGCACACTGCTATATCACAGCTCGACAAAAAATTATTCACACGCGGTCAATGTACATCATAGCCTTATCATAGCAGCAGCCATATTCACGTGCTCTGATACCAATTGTTGATCGAAACACAGTGGAAAATTAAATAAACAATCAAATCCACACAGCATAAAAAACATGAGACAAAGTATTTAACGTGGTTCACCCAACCAATCTGGGCTACGTCCACCAAACAGAGGCATCAGAAATCTCATTCATCAACAGGAGAATACAACAGTAGAATTACTCATATGCACTTATCTTCCTCTCACCTCACATCCCTCATGAATTATTTGCCTCTACGGGCTTAGATTTTATAGTTGGAAGTAGAAACTGAATCATAAATTCAATCACAACAAGATAGGATGCAATAACTCCACATCAGGATTAGATGCAGTCAATTTAGCAACAAATCCTATTGTTTTCATATTTATGAGATTTTCTCTAAATTATTATTATAAATCTCAACAGGTAGCAATACCAATGCATACACCATTCAAGAGAACAAGGGAGTGCAAGGGGGTAAATATGTCCCAACCTGTCGAGGCTAGATTCCTGCAGTAGCGACTTGCACCATCAACAAAACCAATATAAGGTGTGGATGGGAGGTCCATCTGAAAGGTGCCACAAGACAATAAATGGGAGGATGATGAACAATGCTGGCAACCTGAGTGCAAAGTATAAATCAAACACACTCCGCAGGAGGGAGTGATCTGGGTAGGATATCTACTACTCATATGCCGATAGTGAGGTGGAGTGTGGGAGCTACTGGAGTTTTAGCTTGTGCTAAGATCGTGAAAGTCACCATAGGCACGGATGGTGCCATCCCATTTATGGGCAGAAAATATGAAGTCAGGGGTGGACATGGCTTCCATGATGTCATCATCACAATAGAAGATGGAGTGATTGGAAGAAGGGAGACCACATGACATGGCGAAGCTACCTGAATCATCATCATGAGAAGAAAGGTTCACATGCGCATTTTCAGGGGGATGATGAAAGAACAAGCAGATAAGGGATCTGCTGATATTGAGCCCAGGGTGATCGCTGAAGGGAGGTCAAGAGAATCAACAGGGGAAGATTCGAAGGGAGCTTCCAACAAGGGTTTCATGGATGATGAAAGGTAGAGGATGGTGGCGGCAAGCTCCGTCAACTCGACATCAGGAGGGGGGATGTCAATGGGAGCAGGTAAATCCTCAGTCTGGCCTGCAGCATACTACGCAAGTACGGGAGAGGCGGATTGGTTTTGTTCAATCTCGTACTCTCGAACTACCTCTAAAGAGGCACGATAATGCGTAAGGCGGGGAAAATGGTGGGAATAATCGCCATGGATATCACACAAAGCACAAGGTTGGTTGGTGTGAATAGTTTTAGGATTCTTAGCTGCATTCAAGGAATAAATAGAGGCTTTAGGGACCGTAGACTCAGGGAATGCAACTTTAACCATGGGCTTGATAAGGGTCAGTTCAAGACAGTTATGGGTGGCATGGCTGACGACATCACACAAGACACAGGTCTTTGTGGGCGGGGGCGGTGCAGGGTCTATCGGGGCAGCCTTGTCCTTGGAGGCCCTCTTGCGAGCTTTTCCTTTCTTGCCTGAAGCGGTCGCAACAGGAGGGCATTCCTGTTGAGGTGGTTGAGGCACTGTTGCAATAGAAGAAGTCATGGGGACCGGTTGAATTGGGGTCGAAGCAAGATAAGGTTTGGGTTGACCAGGTGGGGTAGCGGCTCGAGGATCAAGGTACCAGACGGGAATCCCAAGGGTCAAGTTAGCAAGAGAGAGGGTGGCCATGAAAAGTTCCATATACACTCCTGGTGGGGGAGCTAGGAACATATCTGACTAGAGGGGTAATGGCCAGGCGGGAAGGCTCCTAAATGGTTAAGGCCTGGAGGAACCGTTCCAGGAGGTAAAGAGGCTCATGAATACCAGCTGAAGGGCCAAGAGGAGGAGGTTTAGAAGGCTGAATCGAAGGGCTAGGAGTAGGATACGGAGGGCGAGGAGGTTGCTGACTAGCCGAGGCGGGCCGCTTTAGGGCAGATCGAGACGATTGCATCATGAAAACACTCGATGAGCTGGGATCAGAGACAGGAGGAGGAATACTAGGGAAATTACCAGGAAATGAAGAATATTTGTATACTCCAGGTGAGACACTGGTCAAAGGATCGACGATTTTCTTATTGGCCACTAAAGAGATGATGGACTCAAGGGAGGTCTGAGACTTCGGTTCGTAATATGTCAACTGGTCAATGGTGACTATCTTTCCATTATGAGGGAAGGAAATCTTGCAGTGGACCAAGGAAGGGACATAATACATCGCATAAGTGTAGCTATGACCCAACAGAATGTTTTAATATAAGGGGGCATCTATGACTTCTACTTCAACGCAAACGGTCTTGCCCGCAAGAGTAATAGGACAATTGCGGAATAAGCCAATGGGCTGGGAGGCGTGGCCATCTCATGCTCGGAGAGTGATCGTGGAAGGATCTAACTCAAGTGATCCGATTTGCTTCCAAACCGAAGTGGACATCACACAGGTGGATGCCCCCTCATCAATGATGCACCAGGAAACATTAGCGTTCTGGATCTTGACTGGGATTTGGAAGGTGACGGAAGCAGGGAGAGGAGGATTCTTTGACCGGTCAACATCAAAGACAATCAATCGATCGTCGGAAGGATCTACAGTGCTGATGGAAAATAGTAGAGCTTTTCATTATGAAGGGCACGACTGGAGGAATTCCAGCATTGAAATGGCAGCAGAGGATTATGCCAAATCATCTACTATGCTATATGAATGGGCAACTTTTCCAAAAGTAGCATTTCGGTGTAGTGGTCCGTTAGGGATCTTGGTATGAACCTCCACCTTAGGCTGAGGGATCTGCAAGGGACCATTAGGTGTCGAAAGAGGCTATGTAGAAACCGAAGGAGGCGGCTCGGGGACAGACGTAGCAGGAGGCTTGTTGTACTAACGGGACCGAGTCTAAAGATTGATGTCTATGGTTAGAGGTTGATCAAATTTCATCATGAGAATTTGGTAATCGGAGGTACCAGATGGAAGAGGTTGAGTGGCCACCTGACCTTCAGGTGGTTGGGTAGCCACAAATCCTTGCTGAGGGAAAGGATTAGTAAGTAGAGCTGGCTGACTAAGCGCAACACTGGGAGGGATGGAAGGGGAGGCTTGATGTCCTCATAATGTTGCTTGAGAATCCCACAGCTACCGCATCTGTGGCAAAAGAGGAAAATCATGCGTGTAATGGCCATAAACACCACAATAAGAACAGGGCTTGTTCATGCGAACAGGCCTGTCCTGTTTGGGCTGAGTGCCCTATTGCTGGTTCATAGTGTTAGGAGAATTACCTTGATTAGGTCCAGGATTACCAAGGAAATCTTGTTTTTGAGTGCCTTTCCTCTTCTTTTTTTAGGGAGGAGGATTAGTCGCACCCTATTGTGCATACACCTGCCCCTGAGGGGTTGGTGGTAGCTATTACGGGGGTTGAGAAGGAAAGGGAGGAGGAGGTGCTAATGCTAGAGGAGCTGGATCACCAAGCTGTTGATACAGATAATAAGGAGTTTGGGTAACGGTGTGGTAAATAGGAGGTTGGGAAAAAGGAGGAGGCATGTCGTATCCTAGATACGTGCTACCGGGAGGGGGAAAAGTGCAAGAGGTGTTGCCCCCCCCTGAGGAAATCCATAGCCCATGGAAGTTTGAGTGTATGGATTTGAGAGAGCTCCAACGATACCGTCGATAGCGTGAGATGCCCCCAATGATTTGGCACCACCAAGTCTGGGAAGATCAGGTAGAATGGTATAAACATAACCCGACTGAGCGTAGATCAGGTCATATTTTAATGCAATTTGGAGAGCAACTTCTTCAGTTTGAGGAAAGTGCGATGCAACATCTTTCCCGATAGGTGGCAAGAGAGATATAAGGAACCAGTCCATGTAGACGTGGTCTTCGAAGGTAGGGGCTTGAAATAGGCTCTTTCTTCTCTGCCATTCCTCGACATGGTCGGATAGGTAGGTCGCAGACAATTGACGGAAAGAAGTCAAGAATTTGGTACTAGTGTCATAATGAAGGGGAAGTTGGAAGTAAGACAAAAAAGCCCGGACAAGAGTTGCAAAGGTGGTATGAGAGGAAGGGGCTTGATCAACATACCACTTAGAAGCTTCACCTATAAGCATATGTTGGAACAACCAAAGACGGATAGAGTCATCGGTAATGGAGTTAGACGAACACCACATGTGGAAATATCGAACATGATTTGTAGGATCTTCTCCAGCAAGGCCTTCAAACTTGGGGATGTTGGAAGGGAGCTTAGTTAGCATAGAAGGCCAACTAGCATCATGGTATATAGGGTCATTTATCAACTGGTCAAAATCGGGAAGGCTGAGGCCTGCCATGAAGGGGAGCAAGGGCGCAGTCGGGGTAGTGTCCGTTGCGGTCTCACTAGTGGTATTCCCAGCATGAGGTCCGGGGTTACCACCAACATTACGTCCTACACCAGACATGGTGAAGGTGACAGGGGGAGGACCAAAGGCGGAATGAGAAGGAGAACCCAATGAACCAGAAGAATAGTCGGAGTGCGGACTTGGAGGAGGACTAACTCAAATCCTACACGGAGGATTAAGTCTTCCTACCGTAAACTGAGGATGAAGGCCAAGAAGTCTTTGGGATAAATGCCTTGGTGGCACAATGATGACGAAAAAAACATGTCACAAGGGAAAATGAGACCGACAAGGGCAAGGAGGTATAGGATCAACCGATTACAATGTGGAAACAAGGGCGGAGAGGTGCAGGATCAATTTATTTCAATGTTTTAGAGTCTTTTCTTGGCGATGTTAACCAAGCGATTTTTTTCTTAGGGTGTGTGTGCAAAGTGTGTAAATTTTAATTTTTAAAACCCAAACGTTTGTAGAGAAAAATAAAAAGTGTGTTGTGTAACTGAAAATAAACCTGCAGATAACAGTATATGAAACTGAAATAACAGTAAATAAATAGTTAATAATGCAATAATCTAAACCCAAGGAGGTGGGCCTCTCAACAAGTAGTCTGTATATGGGAAAAAAACTAGTAAAAACACACAAAAATAGCCAATCAATCTAAGGTCAGGAGGGACAGGGATCTAAAGGTCAAAATCTGCTGGAAAGTGGTGCAGAAAACAACAACAAATCAGAGGAAAATTTGATGTAAATGAGGTGGCGAAAGGCTATATCCTGGAGGGAAACAGATTGAACCATAGAGGAAAACCCAAACAAAGCTAAATGAGGTGATTTGGATGGATAACAAGCTAATCTAAAGTGGATTTGAAGGTGAGGTATCAGATCTGAAAAATGGCTGAACACTCTGAAAATTTTAGACAACCTACAACAATTAAAACTCTTCCACAAAGTGTGGAGGGTACTGAAGCCCTAGGGGGCTAGGTTCCCACTTAGTTGACTAAAACAGAAAAATTAAAGGTCCAAAATGGGCAAAGATGGAGGTTAGATGACCTTGAACATAGGCCCAGACAAACTAAGAAAACTTTCAGAAAAACTCCTGCAAATAATCTAGGTCGCAGTTTCTGACCTGTTTTTAGTAGAGGTCACAGTTTTTGGGCTGATTCCCGCTTCCTGAAGCTCCAGGTCATAGGTTTTGGGCCAAAAAGTGTGACCTGCACTTTCGGCACTCTCGACGACAGATTTCAGAAAAAAGTGTGGTCTCAGTTGCGGCTGATGCATGTCACCTGCGCAATAGGTCTGAAAACAGATGGAAGTTATAATTTTTATAATTTTAGGGTTTTATAGGTTAAAAAAAACATCAAGAAAAGAAAAAACAAGAGGCTAAAGACAAATCCTAGGGTTTGAAGCAGCTAGATATGCAAGGATCAGAAAAACGACAGCGGTCGTAATCGTAAACATGTGTGGAGTCGCTAGTTGTTAGTATGAATCTTAATTCTAAGTGTGCAAAAAAAGACCACTTTAGCTGTGCATAAAAAATAGCCCTAACACAAAATATGGCTGCCAATATACTCAGATCTACAGTTAGGTGATCAAGATAAATTCTGCAAAATCCTAGATCTATGCATTATAAGACATTAAGCAGTGGAAAATACAAGATTTACTCCATGCATCCAATAGACAAGACAAGAATATGTTGAATTAATTTTGTATTAATGGCACCTAGGAGGAAAACACAGAAGGGTGTTACCAGTTCTCCTCAATTGGATGGGTTCTTGTAAGTCCTCAGCACTTCATATCTAAAATTCCTCTCTCTTGATGGTGTAGAAAACCCAGACAAAAATGGTAGCAAAATATGACTATGATGGTGGATCAAATTCAAACCAAAAGTATAGATCTAGAGTGATCTTGAGGTAAAAAAAGGTGGTAAATGAATGGGAAAACCCTTCTATTTATAACAAAATACTGAGTTAGTTTAGATATTGGTGCATAGTTAAAATATTATTAACCAAATCAAGATCCAACTTTTATGGAGTATTTTATTATATTTGTTGGAGGGAAAATGAATTTGACTTGGGTCAAATCCCTTTATTTGTAAATAATAAATAAACAAATGATTTATTTATCATTTTAAGGATGTGGTTGAGTAATAATCAAATTAATAATGATTTATTTAATTATTTAAGGGTGATTTGGTCATATTTAACAAAGAATATTATTTAAATAAGGTTTAAATAATTATTCTTAGGAAATAATAAGATAAATAATTATTTGTCTAATTAATTTCCATGTTTTGGGTTAAATATAACCAGGAATATTAATTAAACTATTGTTTAACTAATTATTCCTTGAGGAAAATCAAACAAATGTATATTTATTTAATATTTCCCCATGGGGTTTCCTATTTAGACCATAAACAACTTAATAAAGGTGGTTTACTAAGTTATTTTTCATAGTGAATGCAATTTTACTTAGGGTAAAATTGATCTTACATGGTGTACTTGGTTCCATCTAACAACAATAGGTTAGATGACCAAAAAATGGTGTAACACCACCTAAAGACTTTCCAACCACGCCCTTGATTCTCTCAACCTATAATTGAGCAAAAATAGAGAATTTTTGTGAGGTGGATTCTCACATAAAACCAATTTCCCAAATTACATTAAATTAATAATATGTGAGACAAATTTCCCTCACAAATATTAATCATTCATATCAATAATGCATGGGTTTAATAAAATGCATAATTAAATGCATAAGCATAATTTCACCCACTTAAATACTTGTCACCAATTTCACATCAACATGGCGCCAAGCTCTTTTCATGTGCGAAGGTCATTTCGGATTAGGGACAGGAGTAGGTATACCTCAAGATCCAAAGGCGGATCACTACTGTGATTATTTCATGGAGTACCAATCTCATACCTGGGATTTCAGAGATCATTTGACTTTCAACGAATTTTTCCAGATTAAGGATAACCAAAGACCTCACAACTATCATGTAGGAGGAGGGTACACACAGGGCAATGACCTGGAGCGTACCATGGGTAGACTTTTTATACCTACTTTTTTTGGGTCATCAAAGAGTACGACAAAGACTAGGGGACAACTAAGCATACACTCGTTGGTGAGACACCACCCACTGTTGAGGTATTCATTGATGGGGTATTTGGGGTTGTGACCGAGTTCTCTGATGATAACAACACATCATAGGTTGATGAAGTGTCGAGAGACAACTCCACCATTGTTGAGGATCCGATAGGTACATAGTCCTCTAGGTTTATGACAGAATTTTTGGATGACAATCACGTTCAGCTGACTAGTGAGCACGCCTTGCGTGTTGGAGTGTTTATGGAGGAGGGTGTGCAGCCATCCTTTGGTCTAGCCCTTGATGAGATGCTAGAATATACGGTAGTATTGGGCGATGGTTGCACACAACATTGCCATCATTTTTGGGCCGACCTTCTAGCTTTGAAGGAAAAGGCCACACTAGTACAATAATTTATCATTCGGCAGAACAAGGAGTTGGAGGGCATGAGAGTGGTTTGTTCCAAGTCAGCAGAAAATTTAACCCACATTTGGGGATGGTTGGATTACATAATGGTGCAGTTAGAGGGCATAATGGAGTGTCAGAGCACCCCCTTCAGGCATACATAGACATGGTGTAGCACTCGCACGATGGATGGATTATTATATGTGCAGGGATTCTTTCATTTGACTATTTTCTCGAGTTTGGATGGTGAGAGGTATTGAGCTAGTACCCCATGAAGCATGCTAGGAATTTGGATACATCCATGGCCAAATTATAGCAGATTCCATGGATTACTGGAGGGACAGGAGGGCCAGATTATTGTTGGGATCCAGGTGGGATTTCCAATCACATGATAGAGTCGGTAGGTGATGGTAGTCGTTGCGCGATGGGTTTGATGTTTGGGCGCACACACATTTTCAGATCACTATCATAGCCCTGGACATCCCTAGTAATAGGAAGTTTCGACATGAGGGCACACCATTTTCAGGAGATATCTCAGCATATCGACTATGCATGGAGTCACAGGGTGATTAGCCTACTTTGGTAGGAGCAGGTCGGAGGAGGTGGCGTCGGCAGGGCACCAGACATGGCAGTACGTAGAGATGGTGCTCTCTCGTGGGAATATGGTACACTTGACCTATGGAGGATAGGATTATTGATGTCATTGTCATTATCATGTGAGGATTTTGGCCGCTCCGATCCTTTAGAGAAGATGGGTATATGTAGCCCACCTCATAGGGGGTTTACTAGCAAAGTGGTGGATATTTTGGCCCAGGCAGGATATTATACAGTACAAGATGGTATAGTCATAGTTGTTGATATCTAGTGGTGTATAGGTTTCACCATACAATGGCATGATGAAGAGTGAAGAGACACTTGGCAGTATGCAGTGACCCATGTTACAGTGCAACAAGCACTTGGAATGTTTCCTCCAAGGGGACTTATGGACAGGCGCATTAGGTGTACCTTGGGATGTAGTTCACCTCGGATTTATGAGTATACTGTAGATCATCTGGAGACACCATGTTTAGAAGAGACAGAGCTATGAGGGTGTTAACAGCTCATGTTTGAGGGACGGTGGATGGCATACTTCATCTACAGGAGGGTACCCAGACTCCAAGCAGTGTCCCAACGTATCATTAGGAATTGGGGCCGCAGAGTTTGCTACAAGGTATGGCAGGAGCATGGCACGTATGCATCCGTGGAACATACTTATGATACTTAGAGTCCACCCAAGGGATACATACAAGAGTTAGAGCTAAGGGTCGGACGGTTTATAGTAGGTAGCAGCGCTACGCAGACACATCCCCAGAGGAGTTGGAGTTGGAAGCTCCTAGTATGGTTGGGGGATCCAAGGATCTATTGGGTAGGTCGATCAATCCACTTTGAGATGAGTAGGGACAAAGCAGACGATGATCCCATCCACTTTGGGTTTGACACATGGGGTAGCATTGATACTTCCACTACATGGCAAGACAAACTTATCATGTTGCTTCTCAGGGCCGTGATCGACAGTGGATGGGTAGATATCAGCATCATAGGGATGCTCAGGCAGGATGACCTTGGACTATGCATATTTTCACCACAAGGCCCCAAGAGAAAGGGATACAATCTACACCTGATTACAGGTATCTCACAGTCAGAGTGGCACAACGGCAACATGGTGGCACTTCTATGAGACTAGCAGGGGACCCGAGCAATACAACTCTACACAACTCAATAACCTTTAGGGGTGAGCTACATACTACATGGGGAGATCATGTAGATTTTCCATTGGGCTTTAGCGAGTCACTGATGGATTAGGGGACTTCATTAGTATGGAATGTTGGTGAACGGGATGATAGTAGGTCAGATTTTTCTTCCGACATGCAAGGTGAGCAGTCAAAGGATTCGATGAGAGATATTCAGAATGATGAGTCACTTGTGATGATTTAGCTCGAGCATCATATGGTCAAGCATGGGGTAACAAAGGAGGAGGCTATGCATATCATGCAGGATAGTCCTTCCGAGGAGATCCAGACGGAAGCTCACAGTGAGCCAGTGCTAGATATGCAACTAACCTTGGGGTCATCCATTGAGGAAGAGTTGTTGGAGATAGTGGTGCATCCATATTTGGGCCGACCCATTGATGAGGTGTCGATAGATGAATATAAAGTTAGCAGGACTGCCGTAATTTTAGGGAGAAGCACTCTCGAGGAGTACATCGATGGGGCTTGTAGCATACCTTTCCCACATGATCCTATTATAGAGAGAGGGGTCATCCCTTTCAGGCAATTCTTGTTGACAGGCGGGACATAGCAGCATGAGTTGAGTGTGAGTTGGCGACCACACTCTAGACATGTTCCATATGCATATATCACCACATTGGATCCTTTTACCGGGATATACTGGTGGGAAATCATGAGTTGGTATCCTATTGATGGTATAATCTTCTTAGTCAGAAGTATAGCAGAGCAGGGAATCGTAGACATGATAGATACTATGCTTTACAATTGGAAGTGGGGCACATGTCGATAACTCTTCAGTATTCCATCGCAACATCGAGAGAGAAGGATCAACATTGGATTGAGTTAAGGGTTGGATTGGAGAGAGGTAATGAGTTGGCATGCAGCTAGTGGGGAAGCTTATATAGGTATAGCTACATCACAACAGGAGCCATGTAGCATTTATGCATGTTGGAAATCTTCACCTCATGAGGCAGAAGCTATAGCCAGATGTAGTGTGCAGTATGAGCTATGGGGATTCGGTGATGATTGGCCATAGTGGCATTAGGATCTGGGAGAATTGATTGATGATAGGTATGGTGAGAGATCTGTTTGGGATCCAGGAATTGAGGGGTTTGTTATGAGTATCCTAACACAGTGGCATAGCTGCACTGAGGGATTTGTATGGGATCTGGGCATTGGGTCTCAGTTGCATCGGGTCAATAGGGTGGCCTACATATTTGCAGTTGCTTGAGGACAAGCAATGTTTTGGTGGGGAGGACTGTAATATTCCTAATTTATATTTTAGATCATTAGAATATTAAATATTGTCTTTCTTAATTAATAGATGAATAAGAGGGTAGAGGGACCCATAAATCCCTTTAGTAGAATAAAACCACTTCACCAGTGTGAAAGTGGAACATCGCAATAATGGAGGGGGCCAAGAGACCATGTGAACAACGCAGTCAAGGAGGAGGATATGGAACAAGAGATTAGCACAGTTATGATGTGGGCCTAGGGGTGTGAGGGTTCCAAAAGTATAAGAAAGAGGTGAGGGAAGCCATATAGGTTCTGGATTATTATTATTTTCCTGTCCTTTACGACTCGAGCACGCTTGATTTGTTTAGCCGAGTCTGCAGTGCTGTTTAGCACATGGGTGTCTCTGAGTAGAGATCCGAACCTCATCCTCAAGGGAATTAGAGTGCCCACTCAGGAGATTAATCCTTATATCTTGTGATAATATTTCATTATTCTGACGTTTGGCCATTTGCAGCCCTCTTGAGCAGCGCAGTCACCCAGTGACTTACGCAGTGCAACAGTAGAGAGATCCATAGGAGCGTAAGATTCCATAGCATTGTCGCTTGGAATATAGTGAGGGGATCAACCCTTTAATAGTTGAGCTATGTAGTATTTTTTGCAGCATTTTATTTGTTAGTTCAGCTCATATCAGTGCATACCCAGCAGTTTTGTGTTTTCATGCCCTAGGAGGGTGATTTTTTGGGGTTTGCCAATCCAAAAATCCTTTCTAGATTTTTCTTGGTTTTGCGAGTAGAAGTCGGTGTCCAAATATTGGCATTTTATAAGCACTGGAATAGCCTTATCTATGCACCCCTTTTTAGCCAGCAGTTTCATTTCCAACATTTCCAGTAGGGGTAGCACAATGAGGTCTCCAGCAGAGCAGCAATTACGCAGTGTTCTTAGTGGGGGAACTTGAGGGTCATTCTAGCCATCTATGTCAGCTTGAGTGCTACTATTCTTGAGCATGTTTGTACATATATTTCACCTCATTAATAAAATGGCTCAGTTGTTCTGTCTATTTTTATGGTGGTTGTAGTTTATTTCCATGTTGTTGTAGTTTCTAGTTTATTGTGTTTTGTATTACTCTCTTTTCCTATTTGGAATATTACACACACTCGTGCTCTCTCTCTCTCTCTCTCTCTCATTCAATATTCTTTGTAATTTATCTGTTTTTGGCTTAAGGTGCTAGGATTTCTTGGAGAATTCTCCTGAAAACTTCATATATATAAATAATAAATGAAACCCATGAACACAATCACAACCTATCATATAATTCTCCATGCTTCCAAAATCCCTAGATAGGGAAAACCAAGAGAAACCCTAGCTCCACCAAATATACTCCAACAATCTAAAATAATCATGAGAAAAACCTCCATGTCACAGTATCTCTAGTGGAGTCACTGTAAACCCTAATTTATTTTGGAAATGTGTTATTTCAGATTTTACGTCCAGCTTTCCACTGCCTTGCATACCTTGTCACTCCCATAAATTATGTTATTTCAAATATTTGACTTCCAGATTTTCATAAATACAATGTCCTCAATAAGATAATTCAACCATTAGGGGAATTTTGAGGTCTAAAATGGGCCTCCTAAGAAAAATGTATAGCAAAAATAAAATTTATAAGAACCAATAGCATTCAAGATGATGATGTTAACCATGGGGGATGATTCACCATTTTTTAAATAAAAGGGTAAAAAGATTAAAAATAATAGAATAATAAAACTACTTTTTCAACTCGTATTTTCAACTTATCTCCCAAATTTTTTACTCAAATTTGGAGTGGGGGTACTCATTGGATGAAAAATTTAATTCCTCATCCAAGGAGTACCCATGTTGCATACTTTTGATGGTACCTTATACATGAAAAATGAGAAATACATAAAAAAATGTGATTACAATCACATTTTTCATGTATTTCTCATTTTTCGTGTAGCAAAACCCATCGAAACTATGAAACATGGGTACTAATTGGATGAAGAATTAAATTTTTCATCCAATGAGTACTCCCGCTCGAAATTTGAGTAAAAACTTTGGGAGATAAGTTGAAAATATGAGTTGAAAAAGTAGCTTTTTCTTTTTTCCCTCTAAAATTTGATGATGTAATCAGATCTTGTTTTATTATTTCCACTATTATTTTGTAATTTCCTTAGGAGGCCCATTTTAGACCTCAAAATTCCCCTAATGCACTTTAATATTCATAGCTAGAGCATATTGCAATAATATATACATTTTTTTTACCAATCAACAATTGTCTCACGAAGAGAAATCACGTCACAAGCGGAAATTGAACTTGGTTGGAGAGGATATTAATTTATCCTATCAAGTGTCTGAGATAGACAGAAGACAAATGTGTATAATCATACTCAATCACTAAGGATTTTTGTTAAATTATATATTTAATGGACTCAAATATTCTCAATTAGCAACAAATAATGATTGTTAAAATCCTCCGATACAAACTTCCATTTATATTTTTATGACCATTTACAATTATCATGAGTCATTATTAGTGGCTTTCTTGTCATTCCAAGCACTATTATGATTTCACATGCAAATATTTACTATCCTCATGGGCTTTGATTCCTCTCCTATTATATATAGACAAGGAAAATTATTGGGTTCCAAAATGTCCCTAGTTTAGATTTTCATTATTTTTAAAAAATTCTTATGCCTTCCACATGAAGAAGAGGAGAAACAATGACATGCATACAATTTTTTTTGGCACGTTTCTTTCTGATATTTCATTATAATTGGAGTTGTATTTATCCATGATCGGATTTATTTTTTCCCACAATCACACATCACAATATTCTTATTTCTAAATTTAGGATATTTTGTTACACATTGTCTTACATCTGTGACACTACAATTTTCCAATTGGGCATCGCTGAAGATTTTTGTAACTCCCATATTACTTATGCACGCAACACTCTCATGAACACACAAATAACACTTTATCTTTTATGGTCTATTTAATTACATGAACTGGACTAGTCATCAAATGGTTAACCTTAAAAATGTGAATTGAATCACATGTAGATAAAAACTAGATCAAAAAATTGGTTGTCCAAAAATACATAAATGATTCAAATTTAGGAAAAAACATATATATTAATGTGCATCCATATGAATCACAACCATTATACAAAAATATTTCCATTTAACTTGAGTTTTCCTGGGCACAGATTTGGAGGTTTCCCAACATGAAATTCCTAAATAATATCTTGTCCTGAAGCCTAACATGCACCATATAATAGATAAAATCTGAAGTCCTTGGCACCCTTAAACCTAGCACTAGCCTGAGAATCCAATACCATACTATGAGCATATTTGTGCTAAGAGAGTTCACCATGAATTTACAACCAAATTTTTTCTTAAGGGTGAAAGTGCATGTTCTCTGTCTCATAACTATGTTTGAAGGACAAATTTCCATATCATACAACAAAGGCAAGTTTGAAATGCATGTTCTATAGCTAGAAGTATTGTTATGACATTGTTCACACACCAGCACTAAAGATGAAACATATTGTGTTCATCCTTAGATATTTTTGACACTACAAGCTAATTGTTTAAATAAATGCATTTATAAAACTTATATATTATCAAAATAACCATCAATATTTTTCTTCTATCATTTTGGGTTGAATTCACAATAGTATGCTAAAAATTTTCATTTGAATTTCAGGAAATTGGGATATATAAATGTGAGATATATAATCTACATCTTTGGTTTATCTACTTTTCAAATCTGAGCTTTTTTAGGCTACATCTTAATTGTTTGAACTTTGAACTTTGAAGAAATTCTTAAATGGACTTCGTAAATACTCGACATATAGTGGTAAGGGAGTGGCACCATAAATTGTGTTATTCAAAGATCGCCAAGGACTTGGTGCAGTACCTCAATCTACCCACGACCCCTCACCCATCCCCCTATCAATTGGGATGGGTGAAAAATTAGGGCCCTCACCATATAGTCTCACATGAATGTGTTGTGAACTTTGCCATTGGTCCTTTCTATAACACAGTGGTCTATGATGTTTCTTCATTGGACTCTCCCGATCTCCTACTTGGCCTCCCTTACCAACAATAATGCCATGTTATATATAATGCTAAACTTCCATATTTTCACAAAATACAATGTCCAGAATAAATAATTATCTGTATAGAATATATTCTTATGTTTAGGATTATATTTGTGATGGAGAAGCTCCTTTATGTATTACTATAATCCTAATGTGGACAAATTTCACTGAATTTTTTCATCAATTTCTCATAGAATATGCAAAAGGAAATGATTGTCAAAATGTGGAAAAATTACGTTTCTCCTTATTTATTTTTTTATTGTTCACGATAAGATAATCATGTTGCAGGAATGAGTTATCCTAAATTCTGTTTCAATTTTTGGATTTTATTTTCCTCCTCTTTTTTTACAAGGATGTAGATTTCATTTTCCCGTTGATGTTTTTTTCATCTATCTTATCGAGCCCCAAATGCTGGTAATGGAACATAAATTGAGAAGTAGTCATGGACACTGACTCTATCAGAGTTTAATGTTACAATACCACTTCCACATGGTACTAGAAAAATTTTAATGGTTTTTGCATAAAGAAGAGTTATCTAACCATAGGGTTGAAAGGTAAGCCTCATGGCTTAGTTTTAAGTCATTTATTTTTGTTTCTTAGATGTAAGTCAACAGTTTGATTTTGAGCTTTATCTATTCAATTATTTCACTAATCCAATATGCATGGAATTTATTTCTCACTCGATGTCAATTACTTGACATGATTGATATAACATTCAATTCTAGGCCACTTTTGTTTTAAGTCAGAGATTATATTTATTAAAATGATGTTCATATTTTGATTGGTTTACTGGGAGCTTGAATTTAAAATTTTTTGTCAATCCCACATGGATGCTATTTTTTGAGGGTGATCTCTTTGCACCAGTAAGGTCAGGTGAGTTCAGGAACATAGGTATACATCAAGCACATATTTTTCCTTTGTTGTGCATATGTTATTATTTATATCATTGATGGATGGTTATTGATTGATTTAAAATAGAAGATGGGAAGGTCATGTCAATTCTCTTGACAAAAAAAAAATCAAATGGCGTGGTAGAATTGTGTTTTAAAGGGAGAGCCAGAAATCAGTACCTGAAAGGTAAAACCTGAGAATAGCAACCTATCTAATTTGGATCCAGAGACATGATAGATAGTGGAAAACAAATGATGGTATTGATGAGTCTTCCTCGCTAATCATCACTAAATGTTAGACTACTGCCCAAATTTTAGCTATCTGCAATGGAAATATTGACTAGCTATAATATTTGTATGAATAGTGAATTTTTTCATTGACATGTTCTTTTCCTCTAAATGATATTAATTTGCAAGCTCCAACTAGTTTGTTTTTGAACTAATTAAAGCTTTTGATGACAAACATATAGTTTCCAAAAATCTTTTCTAAATCTATTTTCTTGAGAAAATTTGTCTTTTTACTTTATGTACCATAATTTCTACTGTGTGACATATGCTATGATATAATTTCTTGGATAAATAGACATAAGTTTTGTAACACATATTATTTTTTAAATCTAAAGAAACAGGATTTCCAAATACAAATTTTATTAATTAATAACATATTTTAGACTTCTTAGCTAAGTTATGATTATATATCGGTAGGGAATTTTGTGTATGTTTATGTTGTGTTGTCTCTTTAGTTTCTATCAGGTAAGAATGGTTAATAAGGAATGTGTTCTTGAGCATCAGGCACACATATTATTCTACTATCGATAGAGATCTCCATGGTTTTCAAGCATTGCAATAGAAACGCAAATGTTAGTGGGATCTCCAAAGTCCGTGTTGGATTGATTTAATACCAGTGATTATTCTAATTCTTTAAAGGGTGATAGCTCAATGGAAGAACATATGCATTACAAGAAGGAGGTTGGTGGTTCAATTCCATCATGCCCTGATCTTCATATGGAATGGAAACGATCATTTTTTGGTGACAGAGCTCTTTTCACCATCACCAATGAGCTTATGGTGACATTTTTTGACCCCGCCAAAATATGAAATGGTGATGTTCAACGAATGCCACCATATATACACATTAATAGTGATTGTTGGGTGTGGGAATCATAGTTAAGAAAACTCCTTTCAACACTTAATTTTCAACTCGGGGTTCGTAAACTTAGAGATGAAGGACAGGAAATGCCAGAAGTGGTATGAAATTTTCCTATCTATTCCTACTTCTTAAATCAAGATCTTTCAGAATCAAAAAGAAAAGTCACACAAAAATTTACACCAAAGAAGTTCTAGCGCCAGAATGCAAAAGAAATTACTTTATGAAGAAATCAAATAAAGGAACTTTCACACTTGTTGCAAACAATCTTGATTTCTGAAATTAAATTCTATGTTTATCTCTATGTAATATCCCAAAATGGGGAAACTCAGTAATACATGCATAAATAACGCATTTTCAGAAATATGTGCTATAAAAAATCAAAATCATCCCTTCGATCCATTAGATCTGGCATCATAACACCTAAATCCAAGAGGATATTAGAAACAAATCATATTAGGTGAGGTAAACAAGCCTTCCACACCTAGTATAGCTCAAAAATAGTGAAACCCAAAAACTACTACAACATAAATTTACTGCATAAAGAGACAACGCAGTCTGATGATGGTTTATACTCAGAAATTTTAGAGAAAAATAGATCTACTCATATATTAAATAATATTTCTCAAAATATGAGATCTAGTCTCCTTTATACAAATCCAAGAGAACCCGGGAAGGGTTTTAAGGAATACACCCAATACAAATGGTGATCTACAGCCCAAGGACTGAAGAATCACTAAAAAATAAAGCACATGAAGATCGGGGACTGATATAATATATATTTTATGCAAATCCACTCCAGGGTCTCCTCCAATGAAAGGATGATCATTTCAATCACAGGAAAACACTCAAACAGAGCCACAAAATCCCTTACTGAATCCACCCTCCAAAATAACGCAATTCCAGACTGAAACTATGTTGTAGGTGATGGTAACAGATTGGAATTCTACCAAAGATCTTAAATGCGCTCAAGAAATCTCCAAATTGGTCTCCCAGGAGCAAGAATCCTTCCTCCTATGAAAAAATAGCTCAGAAAGTGGGTTTCTCAACCCTCCACTACAACACCCTACAACATAACACTGTAGAAACTACGTTGTAGCTGAAGGCTGAAGCTTGGACATAATTCCAGATGTGTGGAATGAAATATCATGACTCTCCCAAGAGGCCTCTTGAGGAAAGAGATGGAATTCCTAAACAGGAATACCTTGTGCTAAACAGCACCAACAATCTTAGCTAAACAGCTGAAGGGAGCAAAGTCTAAATAGACATATCAAAATATGATTCATAAGCTAACCCCATATGGTTTCCATCCTCTTCCTTATAAACAATGTGAGCCTTCCCACCTTGGGTCCCACTCATCAGGGTTTCCACCATCACACAATCAATCTCCCTCCAAAACTGCGATGTACCTTCATCAATGCCACTCCTCCATAACAATGTTGTTTTATTTGGCTAAGGTTGACCTCTTCAACCTGATCCAACCCTTTTCACACCTAATCACCTTCAATCCAGCTCTAATATAGCTATCTAAACTAATCCACATTCATATTGAGATATCTATATTGAGGATCCACTCCTCCCATATTAGTGTTGTTGACTTGGTCAAACTTGACTTTGTCCACATGCATTGACCCTTGTTCAGACATGAGGGTGCTAGATCCAGTTATTTACATGATACATTTTCACATTAAGAGGGATTTTATTGCCACCTTACCTATTGATTCATATAACTATAGTTTTAGAGAAAAGTTAATATTTCAATTAGTTGCATGCTAATTTAAGAATATTACAGTCCTCCCCTCCCAAATGTTGCTTGTCCTCAAGAAACTGCAAGGATAGAACTGAAGATCATCCTCTCCTCCTCCTGTAACATCCTCATATGATAAATTCCTCTGAAGAAAAATATTTGGTCTCATCAACACATCTCCAAGTTTCCCCTCCCAAGTATGCAAGTTAGCTTTTGGTGAGCATCCCAAATAGCTATCATCATGTATAAGTAAAACACCCATGGAGGAAAAAATGTGTTTTCTAGAGGCCTTATTGAGGCATGAGATCTAATATATATTGGGATATATCATCCCCATGTGAATCTCCCATCCCCAAGATATCATCCATACAAAATGAGCCACCGTCCAGTATGGTAACCCATGAAAAATCTCCTCCACCTTTGGCTCCTGCAATATAGGTGGGCTGAATAACTGAACATGGTAGACAAGATAGCCTACCCCATGTTGTCTCTCTCTCCACTTATGATAAGTGCAGATTAGCTACTGATATTGGGCTGCAACAAGGTTTCCTTCAATTGGCAAGAAGAAGTCTGGATCTCCAAATATCCTCCTTCTAATGTCATGAACCATGCTAGCCCAAACCATCCCCTACAAAATGAATGGCACATCATTACCATATGGCATCCAAATCAGAAAAATGTTGAAGGTTATGTGCAAGTTTGGATGATACCCATGGTATCTCAAGTGGATACAACACAGTCTTTCCAACTACTGTTTTAAAACATCATGTGACAAGCAGTCCTCCAACAAGATAACAATTGTGCATGTTTTCTCATCTACTATGAAGTAGTAAATAGCATTATATATCAGCTAATCATGATAATAATAGCAACACACTTGCCCAAAGTCATGTAGAGAAGGGTTATCTCCATTATAAGTGTTGGTCCTAGAATGACCATGAACCCAAAAAATAACCTTGCCCTCTTGTGGAGCAATCCACTGTACATAGATGGTGAGATAATCCAAATACTCAATGAAATGATGAATAAGTACAGAAATAAATTTCTTACCATGCATAGTGAGTAGGCTGAAATTGAGGTCCATGGATGAGTCCTCCCGTGAGAATCTCCTCATAAAGGTCTACAAAATGAAGGGATGCATAATCCCCTTGGAACACTCCATCTATAGAAACATACTCCCAAGTGACAGCATTGATGGCCTTAGTGATAAGGCTCTTGTCACTCCATGACTTCCTTCTTTGACACACCATATGCCAAATTCATCCACCATCATGCTGCTATGTGTGGCAATATCCTTCCTATGTGGAAGTACCTCCTTATCCTCCATTATTTAAGGGTAGCCTCTTTTCATTTTAATTGTGCCATCACTTTCTCCGGAAATATCATAATAAGTATGGGTAAAATTCTTCCCATACTCTCCCAAGAGTAGCCAAAGCAATAATAACTCTTGCTGCTTCCCCACACCTCCATCATACCAATCATGAGGTGAATATATGATGATTGAAATTAAGAATGTCACATCAACATAATGCACCCAACCTCCTTGCTACCAAATGATGCAAGTGTCCTACCAAGTTTCCCTCACCATCATACCTTTAGGAGAAGGATATGTCATATGATGGCCAAAATCTTTTAAGAGTAGCCAACGTAGCCATGCCTCCTGCTTCCCAGTGTCATAAATATGCAAGTGGATCACAAACCTCTTGCTCACCATCCACACCCATTCATCCACATGTGGGTGTCTCCCACCATGATTCATCGTGGTACTCCTCCAATGAGGACTACCATCCTCCCAGATCAGATTTCTACCTTTTCATTTCATGGGATGTTGAAATGAAACCTATTGGAGATCTCCTAGAGAAGATCCCACAGCAATGACCATCTTGAATCCATAAAGATCCAAGAATTTTGTAGGAAAAACCTCCTCATAGGCCTGCACAATGCTCATCCTAATAGATCCATCACAATGATGAAAGACAAAGTGTCTCTCATTGATCATCTGCTCATCCAATGTCATACAAGTGTAATGGTCATCAGAATGCTCTAATGATAGCTGGCCCCCCAACTCCTCATTGTTGCTTAGTGACAACATTTTTAATCTCCTCAATGGTGTATTTGTTGTCTCATGCTCAAGCTCAATTCTGAACATAGAGTTCTGCATTGGATTGTTTAGGACAAAGCTCATCTTATCCTCCACAAGTCCACACCCCAACCCCAAGTTTTGTGTGCAGATCAATAATGACACATTAGTATGATTTCTTATTCCTTCCTTGAAAAACTCAAGGCTGCACAGCACAGTGCAAGTTTGCTGCTCCAAATTAGTAGTATGTGTTAACCCTTGGTCATGCAAAGGAAAAATTCCACAACCCTCCATAATATTTTTTGAAATAAAAAAAGGTGGAAATCCATGCATACCTTCGTGAAGCTTGGGAACATCTTGTATGGATACAAGGGTTCCTCCTTCCAATGTGTTGGGTCCCCCAACTACTGAGGATGATGTCTGCTCCTCCTTAGTTGTGTCAGCGCTGGTACAAATCTCCTCAAGTGGTGGTGAAGGATCCTCTCCTTCTGATTTCTTTTTGTCAAATATTTTTATCACCCTCTGAGTGAAATCTGCAAAATTAGTCACTCTTGCAAGACTCAAATGGTTGAACCACCAAGTGCTTGCTTTACTTTCAAGGTGCAGTGCTGAAATCTCAACAACCTCCCTTTCTACCACTGGATGTAGTAGGAATAATGCATCTAGCATCATCACCGAAGACTTTGTTGTACATGTGGATGATCCATCGAAAGTAGACAATAGAAATCTATTGGCCCTCATTCTCCTATTGTTGTAGGGCCTCCTTTATTCTTCAAGATGAATAAACTGAGGAAGAGCTAGAGTCTCCTTGAAAGCTCTAGGTTGAGACTTGTATTCTTCAAGGTATGCACTCAAGATCTCATGTTCCAAGTGCCATCCATTCCCATGCCTCTTGTCTTCTTCCTCAAAAATAAAGGGCAAGGTGTAATGCTTTGGAGCTTGCTTCAACATTGGTTCTTTCTTTTGAGAATAGTATGTACAAGGTCCTTCCTCTTCTTGAAACACTCTAAAAGTTTCATTGCATCTCTTCTTTTTCATCTGCTTAACCACCTTGGAGAGGTTCTTCATAGATCTGAAAAGTAATGAGACCAAGCTCATTCCTTCCACCATTCTAGATTTCTTCTCCTTCTCTTCTTCTTCTTATAGCATAATAGTTGTAGAACACAGGCTGAGCCAATATTGGAGCTCTGATACCACTGTAATATCCCAAAATGGGGAAACTCAACAATACATGCATAAATAACGCATTTTTAGAAATATATGCTATAAAAAATCAAAATCAGCCCTTGGATCTGTAGGAATTTATAGGGTAAGTTTCGTAGATCAAGAACCAAAGGTCACCGCTCACAAACAGATCACAAATCAGTACACCAGTATAATCACGTGGTTAAAACCCTCAAATAGGGAAACAGTCCACGCCCTGAGCCAATGCGGCCACTTCAGGGAATTTATTAATATAAAAGAAAAGTTACATATGTTTCTCTCATAAACGGTTACCAAAAAAATGACCCTCCATGCTCTTTAAATAGAGATCATGGACCAATTGGGTGCTAAGCCACGGATCAAGTGTCGTTAATACCAAGGTGAGAGATAAACGTTGGATCACTACAAATCGTGACCGTCAGATTATAATTTACAAATGTACATGGTAAAGAAACACACTTTACCTAACTCTACACTAGGCTAAGTTATTCTTAACTATTTCCTATGTGTCAGAATATCCTAACATCCCCCCTTCGGAACAATTTGGGATAGGATTGAAGGATTTACAAAGGTGACATAAAATGAGCCTATTTCCTATGTGTCGAAATATCCTAACATCCCCCCTTAAGAACAAATTGGGATAGGGTTGAAGGATTTACAAAAGTGACACAATAGGAGAAGGATGGACGCATTAGAGCCTATCCCCCCTTAATGACAACTTTCCTGAACTCCAAGCATGGATCGAAGTTTGGTAAACTTCGCTTATGTGAGAGCCTTCATAAAGATATCGACTACTTAATCATTGGTCGGACAATACTACACTTCAAGAACACGATCATGAATGAGCTTTCTGATGAAGTGTATGTGGAGTTCAATTTGTTTCATACGCTGATGCTAAACTAGATCTTTACATAGTTGAATGACACTCTGATTATCACACCAAAGTGTAGCTGGATGCTGCTGATGAAGACCAAATTTAGACAGGATCTGACGAAGCCACATGGCTTACTTGTTGGCTTCAACTGCACCACGATACTCTGCTTCTGCTGAAGAAAGGGATATGGAACTTTTTTTCTTACAAGACCAAGTAATAGGTCCTGAACCAAGAGTGAATACATATCCTGCAGTGGACTTCTGATCATCAGGGTCACCAGCCCAATCAGAATCAGTGAAACCAATCAACAAGGGAGATGCTCTGCTTGTAATGAATCCGAGCTGAGCTGCCTTGATTATACCAGTAATCCTTTTAGCTACTTCCGAATGACTTACATGAGGTTGGTGCATAAATCGAGCGACAAGACCAACGACAAAGGAAAGGTCGGGATGACTATGGGTTAGATACAAAAGTTTACCAACAAGTTGACGGTATAAGGTAGCATCAACTTCAGGGGTAGTACAAGTGACAAAAATCTTGACTCCATACTAAAAGGGAGAAGGGGCTGGCTTACAGTCTTCCATGTGAAAGTGGTGTAGAAGATCACAAGCATACTTGGACTGAGAGAGGGTAATGCCTTCCTTGGATTGCAAAACTTGAAGACCAAGGAAATAATGCAAGTGTCCTAAGTCTGTCATTTCAAACTTCTTTTTGAGGCTAGACTTCACATGGTTTATATGGTTTGGATCACTACCAGTAAGGATAAGATCATCAACATAAAGAACAAGGATGGTGAAGGAATTACCCACCTTCTTGGTGTAGACATTGTTGTCAGAATGACACCTAGAAAAGCCATTATCTAATAGAAATCTATCCATTTTGGCATACCAAGCCCGAGGAGCTTGTTTGAGACCATAGAGAGACTTCCTAAGGCAACAAACAAGGCTGGAGTATTTTTGGATAAATCCAGGGGGTTGTTCCATGTAGATTTCATGATGCAAATCTCCATGTAAGAAGTCAGATTTAACATCCATCTGATGGGCTTCCCATTTAAAGGAGGCAGCAAGGGAAAGAACAAGGCGGATAGAATTCATTTTGGAAATAGAGGAGAAGGTTACAGTATAGTCAATGCCTTCAACTTGTGAAAAAACTTTAGTGACAAGACGAGCTTTATGTCTATCCACTTTTCCATCTGGTCCAAACTTTGTTTTGTAAACCCATATGCATCTGACAAGTTTTCTTCCTTTTGGAAGAGGAACAAGATCCCAAGTATTGTTTTCCAATAAGGAACGATACTCTTCATTCATAGCTTCATCCTAATCTGGATGACCGGAGGCTTCTTCAAAGGTTTCTGGATCAATTTGTTCTGGAACTTGAGCCAATAAGGAAGAGGCTCTTTAGAACCTGCTGCATCCCGAGTAGAGCGGACCCATCTTCAAAGTGGTGGAGTATAAGGAACAATTTCACGAGCTAGAGGAGGATTTTCATCCTCGTTGTCATCATCTGAAATAGAAGGAATTCTATTAAAAATAGAAGAGAGAGAGAGAGGTGGCACATATGTCGAATCAGGCTCACAGGCCAAAGGTGGTACACCCACCGAACTAGGCTCGCAGGCTGATATATTTTCATCAAAATTTACATCTCTTCTAATGATTATATTTTTGGATTTGGGTTGAAGAAGTCTATATCCTTTGACATCTTCAGAATATCCAACAAAAAGACATTTTTCACTCTCAGGTTCTAAGGCTTTATGTTTCGCATCTGGAATATGGGCCCAAGCATCACTTCAAAATACACGAAAGTGACTAACATCTAGTTTGATTGAGCTCCTAGCTTCTTCTGGAGTTATATTCTTTAAAACCTTAGTAAGAGTGCGATTTACTATGTAATTTGCACAGTTAATTGCTTCTACCCAAAAATTGAGACCAAGTCCTTTAGATTGAAGCATACAATTAGCCATTTCTTTTAAGGTGTGATTCTTCCTTTCAGCTACACCATTTTGTTGTGGAGCATATGGAACAATATGTTGCAATTGAATGCCATGCTCAATCAAGAAGTTGATAAATTTGTTGTTAACATATTCTCTGCCATTGTCTGATCTTAACTTAAGAATTTGATGTCTAAATTGTTTCTCAACAAAGGCCTTAAAGGCCAAGAACATGTTAAAAAATTCACTCTTGAATTTTAAGAAATATACCCAAGTGCATCTGGAAAAATCATCAATGAAGGTTAAGAAGTACTTGCAACCAGAGAAAGAAACAATAGGAAGTGGACCACATAAATCACTTTGCACATGCTGCAAAGGGGTTGAAGCATGCCAAGAGGCACGTTTTTCAAAACTATCTCGATGATGTTTTCTGAGTACACATCCGGAGCAAACACCATCTCGGCAAGATACCATAGGAAGGCCCGTCACCATATTTTCCTTACACAGAGTTTGAAGAGAGTGATAGTTTAAGTGACCAAATCTCGCATGCCAAAGTTTTCTCACATCATCATTATGAGCAACAAAAACAAAGGGAAGAGATGATGACCCAAAGTTTTCAAACTTATACAACCTTGTGGAATCATCAGCAATGTCAGTAGCTAAAATATGTTTAGGATCTTTGAGGTCCTTGATTACAACATCATGAAGTGAGAATTATACTATTTTCCCTTCACCTGAATGAGTTATCTGATAAACAAATAGAAGGTTGCATGACAAGGTAGGAACACATAGTACATCATTAAACTGACCATTATCTAGATGAATGATTCCAGATCCTACAACACTAAGAGATCTATCATCACCAACATAAATATGTTTGGTGTTACAATCATTTAAAGAATAAAACATGGATTTATTTTTAGCCATGTGGTAAGAAGCTCCTGAATCAATGAGCCACTCATGAGAATGGGAAGAAGAAGATACATTTAATTCATTACTAGATCTTGATGCTTGACAACCACAAGCAGAAAGTGCCATGCCTGAAGATGAAGGTGAAGAGTGCTCCAAATTGATGTTGTGCTTCTTCATTGTTGCTTCTAAGGCTTCCATCTTCTTAAAACATTTGGACTCTAAATGGCCATCACGATTGCAAAAGTTGCAATGTCTATCTGTCTTCTTTCCTTCGTTTTTATATGCCTTATCATTTTGGTGAGTTTCTTTTTTAGTTTGTGGCTGAAATTGCTTAGGACCCTTGTTTGGTTTCGGACCATACTTTTTAGGATACTACTTCTTGGGATTATTTTGATATGATTGATGTTGGGCATCAAAAGAGGGATTCTTGTAGGTGGTTCCTGAAGAAATGATGGCTTCTCTAGTGGAATGGAAGGCGGAAACAAATACAGAGTATGCAAGGCCAAGATTATTAAGAATGCAATAGATGAGGCTACCATCTTCCTTTTTGACCTTACAACCTTCTAAAAGAACTCTGAGGGTCTTGAATTTGGACAAAAAATATTCAATAGAGGAGAAATTATTTGGGTCCAAAGTAAGAAACTCATTTTCAAGCTGATGGGCCCTGATTTGATTTTGAATGCTAAAGACAGTATTTAGCTTATCCAGGGCTTCATGAGGGGTGTCAATGTCAAGGATATAAAATCAAAGATCTTGAGAAATGGACATTCATATCAACCCTCGTGCTCGATATTGTTTATTTTCTCATTTAGCAACTTTATCATCATCAGAAGGTTTAGTTTCTAGCCCCGTGACTATTCTATAAAGCCCTTTACTTCTAAGTATATCTACCATGTGAGGTAGCCATTGGAAATAATTGGTGTTGTTAAGAATAACCAGGCATGCACTTTCCATTTAAAAAAAAAAAAAAAAAATGAAGCTGAGAAAAGCTAAAACTAACTGCTCCAATGGAAAGATCTCGAAAAATTAGGTCGTTTAAAAAAAAAACAGCTCGAAAAACGGCTTATGGATGAAGAAGTTATGCCTTTTGAAAAAAACTGAGTTGTAGATGCCGAATAGTTATGGGAACGGGATGAAGTGCGGCTCTTTTAAAAAAAATTCTGCCCCTTTGAACAAATTTTTTTTACAAAAGAAGCTTGAGAAGGAGACTTGAACCCAAGACCTCTATTCTCATAAACTAACCCCTCACCAAGTGAGATAGTAAAAGGATTATGTTATTTTAGAAAGGAGGAAGGAGGGATTATGATTATTATTATTATTATTATTATTATGGGAGGTGTGCATGTCTTTTCCTGCACAAAAAACGAGAAAAAGAAACGAAATGCAAACCCTTACGACATAATTTTATATTCTCAGTTGGCCTTACCGGCAACTATCACTTTTTTCACTATTTCTAATTTCCCGAGATCGCACAAAGACATGGGGAAAGAGCATACGTAGCAAAAAAAATCCCTTTTTCCTGTTTCTGATTTGCCGAGATTACACGGGGCGCACAATAAAGAGAATGGACAGAGAAGAGGGTATAGATCCGGAAAATAAATAAAACCTTAATACAGGAAAAAAACCAAAATAAGCAGAACTATTAACAAATATAACTGCAAAATAGATGCTTTATACCTCCAGATCTAAACTGACATAACTTGGGCAGCCGGAAACCTTTTTGCATGAAATGAAAGGCGTTCCTCACTATAAGAGATGCTCCAAACACAACCGAGCAGTTCTCCAAGCCCAAAAATGTTCAAAAATAGTATATCTACAAAACTACATTCACATGCAGTCAAACCAGCTTTGGATTTTGATCAACAACGGACGCAGCCCTCAAAATAGCTCTGATACCATGTAGTAATTTACAGGGTAAGTTCCGTAGATCAAGAACCAAAGGTCACCACTGAAAAACATATCACAAATAAGTACACCAATATAATCACGTGGTTAAAACCTTCAAAGAGGGAAACAGTCCACGCCCTGAGCCAACATGGCCACTTCAGGGAATTTATTAATATAAAATAAAAGTTACATGTGTTTCTCTCGTAAATGGTTACCGGACAAATGACCCTCCATGCTCTTTAAATAGAGATCATGGACCAATCAGGTGTTAAGCCATGGATCAAGTGCCGTTAATACCGAGGTGAGAGATAACCATTGGATCACTACAAATCATGATCGTCAGATTATAAGCTACAAATGTACATGGTAAATAAACACACTTTACCTAACTCTACACTAGACTAAGTTATTCTTAACTATTTCCTATGTGTCGTAATATCCTAACATCCCCCCTTAAGAAAAACTTGGGATAGGATTGAAGGATTTACAAAGGTGACACAAAAGAATCCTATTTCCTATGTGTTGAAGGATCCTAATAGGATCCATTAGATCTGGCATCATAACTCCTAAATTCAAGAGGAGATCATAAACAAATCATATTAGGTGAGGTAAATAAGCCTCCCACACCTAGTATAGCTCAAAAACAGTGAAACCCAAAAACTACTGCAGCATAAATTTACTACATAAAGAGACAACACAGTCTAATGAGGGTTTATACTCAGAAATTGTAGAGAAAAATATATCTACTTATATATTAAACAATATTTCTCAAAAGCTGGGATCTAGTCTCCTTTATACAAATCCAAGAGAACCTGGGAAGGGTTTCAAGGAATACACCCAATACAAATGGTGATCTACAGCCCAAGGACTAAAGAATCACTGCAAACTGAAGCACATGAAGATAGGGGGATGATATAATATAGATTTTATGCAGATCCACTCTAGGGTCTCCTCCAATGAAAGGCTGATCCTTTCAATCACAGGAAAACACTCAAACAGAGCCACAAAATCCCTTACTAAATCTGCCCTCCAAAATAACGCAATTCCAGACTGAAATTTTATTTTAGGTGATGGTAATAGATTGGCCTGCTACCAAAGATCTGAAATGTGCTCAAGAATTCTCCAAACCGATCTACCAAGAGAAGTAATCCTTCCTCCTATGAAAAACTAGCTCAGAAAGTCAGTTTCTCAACCCTCCACTGCAACACCCTACAACATAACACAATATTTTGCAGAAACTGCATTGTAGCTGAAGACTGAAGCTTGGCTAGAATGTCAGATGTGTGGAATGAAATATCAGGACTCTCCCAAGAGGCCTCTCAAGGAAAGAGATGGAATTCCTAAACAGGAATACCTTGTGCTAAACAACACCAGCAATCTTATCTAAACAACTGAAGAGAGTAAAGTTTAAATAGACATATCAAAATATGATTCATAAACTAACCCCATATGGCTGCCATCCTCTTCCTTATAAACAATGTGAGCCTTCCCACCTTGGGTCCCACTCATTAGGCTTTCCACCATCACATAGTCAATATCCCTCAAAAAATGTGTTGTACCTTCATCAATGACACTCCTCCATAGCAGTGCTGTTTGATTTGATCAAGTTTGATCTCTTTAACCTACTCTAGCCCTTTTCACACCTAAGTACCTTCAATCCAACTCTCATATAGCTGTCTAAACTAATCCACATTCATATTGAGTTGTCTATATTGAGGATCCACTCCTCCCATATTAGTGTTGTTGCCTTGGTCAAACTTGACTTTTTCCACATGCATTGACCCTTGTTCACACATGAGGGTGTTATATCCAGCTATTTACATGATCCATTTTCACATTAAGAGGGATTTTATTGCTGCTAGAAATGATTATGGGCCTCCTTACCCATTGATTCATCTAACTATAGTTTTAGAGAAAAAATAATATTCCAATTAGCTGCATGCTAATTTATGAATATTACACTCTAGCATGGGTGTTGGAAAGTTCACAAGTGGGCCCTTGGAAATATCTGCCTTCTTAAGGATTTTCCTTCTTGCACCAAGTTGTTATTCTTGTACTCTTGCAATAAGCTTGCACTAGTATAGGTATAGGACTTAGGTGCGGGAAGTATATTTTCACTTGCACTAGAGATTTATGTCTTTGTGTAGGGGTTCTAAGCTCCAGGCTTCAAGCACTCTGTTCATGTAACAAGATATTGGTTCTTGTACCAGAATAGAGATTCCTGCACCAAGTTTTCCAACTACTTTCAAGAAAAGAAAGGGTGTGATAATATATAAAATAAATTTGCAAAGGAGAATCATAATTCTGAAATAACTTGCACACATAAAAGAGTGGTTCAACCAAACTTAATCTTTCAATGAAAATGAACTTTGAATTAAAACAAACTTCAAAAGTTAAAGCAAACATTTTTCAATTCAATGAAAGATATAACTCAAGTATGACAACAGGATTTTATCTCTATGATAGTTACTCACATAAACCATATATTCCTTTAATCTTTGTTAACTCAAAAAGGTTCACTTTGATTATTCAAATTTAAGTTTTAATTATTTCCTTTTAAAAATATGAAGTGCAGGCACAGATCGATCTATCGTAACAACATTCATTCATTAGTTAACAAATAATCTTTCAATTCCTAGGATTTCAAATGTTAGTATTAAAAAGACTTCTATTTACTAATGAACATTCACTTGCAGAAATAAATCGAATTATTGCGAAGGAAAGGAATGAAACAATCTTGTTGTAATGAATTAAAAAACCAAGTTGCAGAAATTATAAACGCACTAGTGCAGGATTGATGTGCTTGCAGTATTCTAGGAAGAAATCAAGTAAGATTCATAAAAGGGAAAATGACTGAAAGTAAATCAAAATTTAGTAATAAACACACCATGGATCTGTCACACTCAATTGTTAATGAAATAAAACTAGAATTATTATGAAGAGATAAATCATAAACTCAATCCACACTTTGCATGAATAAAATCAACACACGCACCTTTAACTGAACGAAATCACAAGAGGGAAAACGAGTTGGGTTGGTTGGGCCCTAGCTAATTAGCTAGTTTCCTGTTTTAGGAAACATAAAGCTTTAGCACTCAAATATGAATCAATGAAATATTAAACCACATAATGTAAACAATATGGAGTAGCTCCTTGTATTAATTCAAATCAGCAAAAATACATCATAAGTATGGATCCATCCCAGAATGAGGGCGACAACACAGAATTACAAATTTTCCAGAGTTATAGTAGCATGGTTATCACTCCCTAATTTCCTATCTGAAAACTATATTTATACAACCCTTTTGGCCTATTTCCTTAAAAAAATTACATACAATCATTCTAATTCCAGCCTTTCAGCTAAACAAAATAACAACCAGCATTACGAAATAAGCCAGCAGCTATAACAAACTAATAATTTACTTGTTGGTCGGTGACCCAATCTTCTATCATATCCTTGATTGTCCTCCACTCTGAATTCCACTCAAGATGACCACAACTGAACATGTTGAGCTAGAATGAGAAGCCTACGTTAACTAACGAGTTTTCGTGGAAGTTAAGGAGCGGTAGACCACCAACGATGCAAGAATATGCATGCACTAGACCATGTTTATTCAAGATTAATACATTTTGTTATCAAAATAATATAGGAAGAGAAATATTAGTTGCAAGAATATAAAATTCATAAAATCTATTAAAAATTATTAATTAAGTTCTTAATAAACCTTAAGTATGAAATATAAAACTAATGCAGGGATAGGACAAGATTCTTGGACTAGTGCAGTTATAAGGAAGTTTATGAGGATAAAATAGAGGTTTATGATTGTGGTTTTAAGTAGGAAAAGGGTTAAAAATAAGGCATTTTCTCCTAATAACATCCTCCCAACCCTAAATTGTTGTGTATCCTCACACAACTTTTACCTACTACAAAAATTCAAAAATAGGAAGTCTCCCTTTAGTCCTGGACTTGTATACTGGACCCTTCTTCCATTGTCCTTATTATTTTACCTCGAGCCTTCTTAACTTGTTGGGTCACCTTTTTAATCCTTTTGTAGCACTTTGAGGCCTGAAACTTCCATACTCTCACTCGTCATTTTTTCTCTTTAACTTCCTCTGTCAATTTCGTTTTGCCTTGTGTTGAAGAGGTAAATCCCCTCTACGGAAAAAGGCGGTCCCACTAGCCCAGATCGGGTCTAGCAACAATCAAGTCACGCAATGATGTTGGTTCCTAGTTACAAAAAGACAGAGATCACAATGAGTAGCCTACCTCAAATCCCATGTAGTTGTCGTTGAAGAAAATATGATGTTTCTCGTCCCTCGCTCGACAAATCACAATCCTTCTGTTCGACACATTCGAACACCTGTACACATGCAAGGAAACAACGACATACAACATAAAATCTAAAGCACGTAACTATAAATCAGTCAGATAGGATATAATTCATTTCATTGCGTAAAGAAATGAACACATGAATGGAACCAAAATCAAAGTCGCTTATATTATAAATGACAAAAGGGAGATTACAACAAAATTCTATGATGCTATGATCTTCCTTTGGTGGAGCTGACAATGGAGCGCGTCTCAACAAAGCCTGTCAGTAATCTAGACGAATCTCTCTCTCTTAGGCTTGGCTCTCAATATTTTCTCAGCTATAGTTTCTTTCCTACAATTTCAGCTAGAACATGTTCAAACCTTCAGCGATTCAGCTTATCTTCAGCCTTTGGCCGTACCGTTCAGCTAGAACATATTCAACCTCTATATGTTCAACCAACACATAAATGGAAGATGGCTATATTTATAGATGAGAGGAGGAGGTTGGCATCCCTACAATAGTGGAAGGGAAGACTTATCCCTTGGGAGGTTTCCCCATAAGGTGGAAACAAGAGGCCAAAGGAGGAAGGTCGTGGTTATTCAGTCGAAACCACTCCCTATGACTCATCCACGAAGTTGTTATGATCGAAAATTCACCTATTTTTTTAAGAAAATTTCCATAAACAGATTGGCGCGGGTGCTTAAATGGGACAGATCTCTAACTGGAGTGGGCTCAGTGTTAATTTTCCTCATTGGCGAGAGGGCATAACGGGCTACCAACGCCAAGGCAAAAACAGGTGTTTTTAGTGGTCTGCTTAGGAAATGGTCAACAAAAGGATTGTTGTCCTCATGGCAAGGGATGCAATTATGGAATTTGCAAGGCATGACACTGCTTATCGGTCACATAAATGACCCTCCAATGGGTGAGATGGGTATTGCAGGGACCGTGACAAATTACTGTGTAACAGATGCCCCCTAAAGCATGAGGTTCGAGAGAGAGGGAGGGGTGAAATGCTTTATGAGAACACAGCCAACTGAAAACACTACCATTAGAAGACCTTCAATACAAATACAACTGATATCTCTGATACATGGCATGTGGTATGGGCGTAGCCATCCATAATAGAGTGTACAATAACCGGGATCCAAGGTATGGATGCAACCATCCAATAAAGAAGGATCAATAAGTAGACTCAGGTATGGTCGCAGCCATCCAGTCAAATGAGTCATGTAACTAATCATGATAATCCACAAAGAATCTGCAGCCTGGATTTCATCAGAAAAAATCCAGGGTCTTACACTTCATCTCGACCCGAACACAGTACAAGTCCGAGCATGTGAATAAGTGAGCTTAAGTCGAACCTGCCAGAACATCGTCTGATTACCAGCCAATAATGAAAGTCGTTAACAGAGGCGAGAGGAACCACCAATAATGAGGATGGCCCTCAAGGTACTATAGGTACAATCCACGGAATGTGAATAGTGAGCTGGCATCAAACACCTGCAGAATCATCCGATCGAAGGCCAATAATGAAAACCTCATGTCGAATGCGAAGAACCTACCATTGAGGCATGCAGGCTCCAAGGTACCAGAAAGGAGTCTCTAGATCAGCTTCCTAGATAATGAGTTGAAGTCAACAGGAAGTGACCTTGATCGAAGGTGGGCCATAGTGTTTCCCACATCATTGACATGAGACAAAGGAACATGATGTTTGAAAATCAAGTTCAATAGAGAATCAAAGGGTGGTTGAAAACTGCAGAGGCCAACTTCTCTTGAACATATCGGCGGCACGACACTGGATTTGGCAGTATTTGACATCAAAGGATCTGAGGTCATGATGACGTGGCAAAGAGTAGATGAGCGGTCAAAAGAGATTACCCAAACTCATGGAGGCAAGAGGAAAACGAGATGAGATGTCCCCAACCCGACACGAATGCAGACAAGTGCCATGTTCAAGAGCGACATACTGCCGACACGACGGTGATACTGGTTCCATTTTCCCCCACCATTTCTAGCGAGTACCCCAATTATTTTTGGAAACAAGCTTGAAGGGGATAGCATATGCTTGCGATATAATTTTGTGCTTCGAACAAATCCAACCTAGTACATTTAACAAGCCCTAGGAAGGAGGAACTCGAGTAACGTCATTATGACGGAGTCTGAAGTCACTAGTTTTTAACGAGTCTGACAAAGGAAGAACTCGACATCTTTTCATGTTTAAAGAGTTTTAAAAGAAGGCAAAAAAGAAAACTCCAGCAGTCCCTTTTCATAAATAGTCCCTCAGATCCGAAAAGGTAGAAAATTGTGTCTAAGAAAACCTCCTAGTCGTGATAGGCTAGGGTATTTCTTTTTCATAAATAATCTATCCCAACCCGAAAAAGGGGTAAACGTATATTGGGTAGATATCGCTTCGCAGCCAATTTAACGAGCTCAAAACGACAAGTGACTCGACAATATTTTCAGTTTTAGAGAGTCAAAAAAGAGTTGAAATTTGACTCCTCCTGGAGGAACGAGTGGTATAAAGGGTAGCTACTGGTTTCGGTGATGGTGGAACTGCTCAGAACAAGTAAAGGTTAAGAGGCTGGCTAACAATACCACTCATCACAACGGTTCCTCAGGAATGGGTGAAACAACCAAGTGAAGGCATATGATTGGCCAAGTAGATAGTGACGATGGAGTGAGAAAACCAAGGCTCATCTAGCAAAAACAAGCTGATAAAATGGAAATCACAAGAGGTAAAATGGGAAAGCTTTCATTTTTACACAAGCTTGAAATCAGGAAACTCTGCTTGAAGTTGGTTTCATTTTTACACAAGCTTGAAACAAAGATAAAATATGCTTGAAACCGGTTTCATTTTTACACAAGCTTGAAACGGAAACAAAATATTCTTGAAAAAGTAAGCATGCCCCTAGCATGGTGACTCAATTTGAGGTACATGCCCCCCCAAGCTTCAATCCATATAAAAGGCAGATGGAGTGAATGTTCAAGTTACGAGATCAAGAGAAAGACTCGACTGGGATTTTACGAGATCTTATCAAAGACTCAAATTGAACAGGAAAGTGTTTCATTTATTTAACGAGGTTGACACATTAAAAGAACTATCCTCGTAAGAGCTTGTTTCATTTTTTAAGGAGCTTGACACAAGAAAACAAACTATGCTCCGATGACCTTGTTGCATTTTTTAAGGAGCTTGACACAAGAAAACGAACTCTGCTTCGACAACCTTCTTTCATTTTTTAAGGAGCTTGACACAATAAAACGAACTCTGCTCCGACAAAATTCATCATAATGAATAAGAATTCATAGCTTCGAAGGGTTTCCCGTCTGATGGAAGGAAAACATCTTGGAAGTCTGGACCCAATGCCCCCAGCACGTGGTGTACAACGACACTATCACTGAATGTGGGCACAGGATTGGTAGCCACATAATTGAAATGTGGAGAGGATGACACAACCGGTGGATAAAGATTCATAAGGGATGATGGTGGACTAGCTACCATATTAGCACCAAAGAACGCAAGTTGATCGATGGTCACGATCCAACCTTGGTGCGGAAAACACATCGCACGAAAGAGGGAGGAGAAAAGCGCTCCCATGGCATAAGTATAATCATGGCCTAATATTAAATTAAATTTCAAGGAGTTGGGAACAACCATCACGTCCATATGGACAGTTTTCCCTCCCAAAGTGACAGGCAACTTCGGAAGGATCTCTAACGGTTGACTGGTTCCTCTGTTAAAATCCAACAGATTCTGCGTAACAGGCACAAGCAATGGAGAACCAAAAGCTTTCCAAGTAGTGGAAGATAGAATACTAACAGATGTGCCTTCATCTATAATGGTGTTGGGTACGACCAGATCAAAGGTCTATACTGTTATCTCAAAAGGCACATAATACAGAAAGCAGTATCCTGCAAATCGACTCCAATCGAAGGAAGCGACCAAACTACTTGGAGGGGGTACCATCAGACTGAGATGGTATTCCCTTGGTGTTACGGAAGAAGAAGGAGCATCCTCCACGACCTCCATCATGGAGACAGGAGGGGTATCCTCTGAGACCCCCATCACGGGAGGTGCAGGAGCAACTTCTTGAGGTATAAGGACAGGAGAATCTTTCTCCAAGTCCGAGGAATCTGAAGAAACAAGAAGAACCTAAGGTATGTGAGATCCACTCTCGACGGAAAAGACCTGGTGCAGCACAGACGGGGCCAGATCAACTGATCCCACGACCAACGGTTGGTCGGGAATGGATTCTTGAATTTGAATTTCTGGGGGAGCGGGATCGACCAAGGATGACTCTTGACCAATCATTGAATCAACTAGTGAAGGAGTCAAAGAAAGATGTTTGTAACCAGCCAGAAGGCATGGTGCAGAAATAGTTGAGTTGTTCAAAACTCTCTTGGCTTCATCCATATATAGACAAAGGTGAATGGCATGGTGCCCTCCACACAACTTACAGGGATTGGCAAGCTTACCCTACTTCTTAAGAGCTTTACCAGCACTAGCTGAAGATGTGCCCCCAACCTGACTCCGGGAACTCAAAGGAAATGGTGGACGACTGTTGGACCATACTTCGAGCACCTTGGGAATGCCAGGGAAATCTCGAAGAATATGGTTTCCCTGGCACAACATGCAAAGAAACTTGACTTTCTGAGGAGGGTTGGGAGGTTCATCGAGAGCAGGGGTTTTAGAAGCAACAACTGCAGATTTAGCCTCTCTCTTATCAGACTCCTTCTTCTTTGTATTCTTCTTCTTCTTCTTAGCCACCTGGTTACTCGAATCCAAACTTTCACCAGGTGAAGTAGAAGATGAGGACGAAGAAACAGGTGAAGAAAGGGAGAGGTCCACCTTTGAATCAACATGGCATTGCTCAGGTGGAGGAGTGGATGGTACGGTGGACGGAACACTCGGCACCAAAGAGGTTGAAAAAACCAAAGAAGCAACCCAAAAGTTAACCCAAGGAGGGACAATGTTGCCATATAAGGAGCACCAACATTCCAAAAAGGAGGAAAATGACTAGGATTCCCATCGGAGGGGATTCCTTGGTTGGTGAACTCCGGAAAATTTTCCATTGGAAACGACCCAAAACAACACCCTAAGGAAACTAACTTTAACCAGGAATATTTCGTGGGCAGTTAATTTTAAAACATTGAAACAAAACTCTGTTGTTTCATATTTTAAGAGTCGAGAAACAAGCAAAAGGTGACTCTATCACTTTCAGATTGGACACGAGCTTGAAAGGACAAGAGCTCGATGATATTTTCAGTTAAAAGAGTCAGTAAAGATCAAAGTGACTGCTCTGGTAATCTAGGTAAATGGGTGTACCAGATATCTGTGAACTACAATATACACCTTGGTTAAAAAATGAAAGAGAAATCAACAAAGGATTTGACGTATGTGTAGGTAATCTCCCCGAATGCTGTGTCTGGTGTATCATGGGTAAAAGGCGGCAGACTTGGCTACCTACAGATAAAGGATAGAAAACTAATGGGGTCTCCCTTTATATACTCGATGGTATGGGGAGCACAAGTCCGTACTAGCACTATCATAAGCCAGATGGTGAACGACAGCTACTAGGTTTTAAGACGCTGGAACACATCTCTAGCCTAGACCACTAAAATGTTTTTGTTAAGTTCCAATGTTTCCTTAGGTTCATTGATTAAATTTTAAAGTTAATCTTGAATTACGTCTCGGCTTCAAGGCCCTACCGCATGTCATCTGAAAATCTCCTATATGCAGCTATATGAGGAAAGAAATATTTCAATTCGATGAATGCTATCTAGTTAAGGGAAGAGCTTCAAACAACGATGCAACAAACAACAACACTGCAAACGAAATTTTTCCAAACTAGATGATTTTCACTATCCAAAAGTAATCTAAAACATTCAACGATGCAAATTATGCAATGTAATCTATGCAAAATCCTCTTTTTTGAAAACTATGCAATTGTAATCTATGCACAATTTCCTTTTTTCTTGAAAGAATAAGAATGCACTCAATGCATTTTTCAATGAAATGAGAATCTACTTAATGAAATTTTTAGCTTTAAATCATTAAACAATGTGATCTAAGTTCAATGATAAATCTCAAAAATACTCTTCAATGCAATGTGATCTAATGCATTTTAACGAAAAGCAAGCTCCAAGAAGAAAACTAAATGAACGCAAATCTCCTTAATGGAAGAATGAATGCAAAAAGGATGCAAAACAACACTAAAAATGTAATCGTTGTTTTAAACACTTTGTAACGAAATCCCTCAAAAGCTATAAGACATATGAGGTCAGGTACAAAAAGGACTTCCAAATCATGAGCTCAAAACAAGGCATTCATTCCTTTTTACATCAATCAATCAGAAAAATGACACCAGGACCAAAACTCAATCTTAGAGAGCCCAAAAGCAAGCAAACCCTAACACCAAACAAAATTGGCGCGCATGTTTGGCTGTAATCTGCACCAAAAAATCGTTGGTTCAGGGGCCTAACTAGCAACTAGCGCCAGTTGGCGCGACTGTTAAGAGGTAAACCGCGCCAATCGATTTTACTATGGAAAAAAATGAAAAACAAAAAACAAAGACTAGATCGGGTCTTCTGGGGGCTGAAGAGGGGTTTGACACCAAAGGAGGCGAACCAGAAGAGAAAATAAATCAATCAAAATCCAAAAACAACCAAAATAAGAAAGAATAACTCTAACTGAATCCCCAGCGGTGTCGCCAAATTGTTGAAGAGGTAAATCCCCTCTACGGACAGAGGCGATCCCACTAGCCCAGATCGGGTCTAGCAACAATCAAGTCATGCAATGAAGTTGGTTCCTAGTTACAAAAAGATAAATATCGCGATGAGTAGCCTACCTCAAATCCCACACAATTTTCATTGAAGAAAATATGACGTTTCTCGTCCCTCGCTCGACAGATCACAATCCTTCCGTTCGACACGTTCAAACAACTATACACATGCAAGGAAACAATGACATAAAACATAAAATCTAAAGCACGTAAATATATATCAGTCAGAGAGGATATAATTCAGTGCATTACATAAATAAATGAACACATGAATGGAACCAAAATCAGAGTCGCTTATATTATAAATGACAAAAGGGATATTACAACCAAATGCTCTGATGCTATGATCTTCCTTCGGCGGAGCTGATAGTGGAGCGCGTCTCAACAAAGCCTGTCGGGAATCTGGACGAAGCTCTCTCTCTTAGGCTTGGCTCTCAATAGTTTCCTGGCTATAGTTTCCTTCCTACAAGTTCAGCTAGAACATGTTCAAACCTTCAGCCATTCAGCTTATCTTTAGCCTTTGGCTGTACCGTTCAGCTAGAACATATTCAACCTCTATATGTTCAACCAGCACATCAATGGAAGATGGCTATATTTATAGAGGAGAGGAGGAGGTTGGGATCCCTACAATAGTGGAAGGGAAGCCTTATCCCTTGGGAGGTTTCCCCATAAGGTGGAAACAAGAGGCCAAAGGAGGAAGGCCATGGTTATTCAGTTGAAACCACTCCCTATGACTCATCTACAAAGTTGTTGTGATCGAAACTTCGCCTCTTTTTTAAAAAAAAATTCCATAAAAAGATTGGCGTGGGTTCTTAACTGAGATAGAGTGCCAACTGGCATGGGCTTAGTGTTAATTTTCCTCATTGGCGAGAGGGCATAACGGGCTACCAGCGCCAAGGAAAAAACAAGTATTTTTAGTGGTCTGCTCAGGAAATGGTCAACAGAAGGATTGTTGTCCTCATGGAAAGGGATGAAATGGTGGTATTTGCAAGGCATGACACGGCTTATCAGTAACAGAAATGACCCTCCAATGGGAAATATGGGGATTTCAGGGACAATGACAAATTACTGTGTAACACCTTGCTTCTGCACTATGTCCTGCTCCTTCAGGGCTTGGTTCTATTAGCCATCTATAATTTATGTTATACCAAATGATGGCTAAATATGTTTTTAAGCCTTCAAGAAGTAATATTCATGGAAAAATACTAGTTATTGAAGCTTTCTTAGTGTCTTTTATCTTACAGATCATCTTCACTACTGTTTCCACAAGAGATCCTTCAAAATCCTGTTGTTTCCAAAGAGAAAACTGTTTTTCAAAGCCTCATCTCCATCATTTCATTCATCCATTTTATCTTCACAATTCCCTTCATTCCCTCATTTTTCCCCTCATTTATCCTTTATTTCCTCAAAATCCCCTTTTATACCATTTAAAACCTTTATTTGATTAAAAAACCCCTCTTTTACACCCTATTGGAACTCCTCAAAAAAGGCTAAAAACCCACTTTTTGGCCTATTTTCTGCTCATTTTAGCATAAGTCTCTAAGCGCCTTTCAGCTTAGCCTTAGCCCATTTTTTCGTCATATGACCCGCACTGTGACTGAGCGCTAAGGTCATCGGCAATCGGTGCATCGAACTTTCCAAAGTTCCGCTTCCATTTCCCTTTTCCTTCTGATGGCTAATTCATCGATGAGATCTGGACCGTCCATTCCCCATATCCGACGGCCATCGCACTCCGCGCTCCGCTCTCCATCACATCTTCCATCGCATATCGCATTGGGCTTCCACCTTCCACTCTCTGCCAATGTTGCACCCCCAATATATATTCTGCCGATGAAATCTCAACCGTCGATCTGCTTTTAGATCGGACGGCCGTCAACACATCGCACTTCTCTCCTCCTACGTGCCATTCATTCTTTTTTGTGTGTCTGTGATATAATCCCCACCGTCGATCTCTCCCAGATCAGATGGTGCAGTTTCACTGCGGGGGCACCCGACCAAGGTGGCCCATACTCCCCAGTCCCCCCCGCAGTCCATCTCCACCGTCGATTTTTTCCCCGATCTGACGACCAGTATTTTCCCATGCACTGCGGAGGCACCCCCACCGATGAGATCTTGTCGTACCCTCCGTCCCCCCCGCACTTGATCTCCATAGTCGATCTAATCTAGATCCGACGGCCATCGCTCAATTTCCTTTATAATCCCGCCGATCCCACCCGACTACGCTAGGGCTTTTCATAGTGTTTTCTTTCAATCTCCACCGTTGATCCTCCCGATCCAATGACTCCCATTCAACCTCCCACTTCCACCTCTTTCCCTTTATATAATCGCCCCTACTTTGATTGTAACCCTTTATCACTATAATCTAACGACACACATTGTTTTACCCAACCTCAAGCCTCCCCGCTTCGCAACAAAATAGGTGATGTCACCCCGGCCCCACCATATATTTCCACCTCACAACTTTCAACCCTCATGCTCATCCATGACCGTAGATCTTCGGCCTGAAGATCTAACAGCCCTGAATCCATTTCACGCTCAAATCTCCAAAAGAACTAATCCTGTATTTTCAACGCAAAATAGGTGGTTTTTTCCTGGACACGCATCGTCCAGAGAACCGTATCGCATCCATTTCACACAAAACCATTTACCGCCCATCCCCTACGTGAAAACCACCTCCGATTTTCTACAAAATCGCCTAACCATATTTTCGCGCCACAAGCAGATTTGAACCCTGTTTCTTATGGTTTCGACCATGGAATCCCCTTTCACATGCTCCCTTGCCTCTGCACTACCCTTTTTCCCTCCGACGAGCCCTCTAAAGCAGTTGAATCCAAAAAACGTAGGATTTATTAATAATTTTATGTTTATTGCGTGTTGTAAGGGCGAGTTACTATGCAGGCCCTCCCACAGTCAAGTTACAGTAGCAAAAAAACCTAGGTGAAGATCCTCAAAGGAAAAAATTAAGGTGAAAGGGACATAAAGAGGGTTTAATCCTATATTTGGCCAGTGTATCATAAGAATTGGTTATTCATGTACAAGCCCTCCAGTGCAGAAAGACACCTGTATGCAAGAAAAATAAAAGGAACAGATGAAGATTAAAGGTCTTGATTGATGATTAAAAGGTTAAAGCAATCAGTTAGAGGATAAAGACAACATGAAGGATTATAAAGGAAAAGGGCAGAATCAGGCCTAAACATAGTTTAAATGACTAAATTAAGGAAAACTATGCTAAAAAGGCCTCAAATACATCAACAGGAGGAAGTTATTTCTCCAAAAGATCTAGTTGCCACCTATAGCATATCTTCTGTCTCAAAGGGAAAGTTGACAGTTATTACACTAAAGAAGATATTTTAATCTGTCACGACAGTTATTGTAAAGATAAGAATAAGCTATGAAATTCAATATTTTCTCCTATCTTTCTATCAAAATTTAAGATAGAGTTATTGAAACAAAGAAGTAGTTGCACCTATTTCTGCCTTATGCCTTGCATGGTTCTCAAGGCTAGAAATGCATTTACTCTGTAATTAATAACATTTTGAAACCTAGATCAGTTCCACCTCCTCATTTGCAGCATAAATATTGCATTCAAACTCATTGTCTATTGAGCATTTTGATGACTCTTTGAAGTAATACATAGTTCTGCTGAAGTTGAATGAAATTTGATGTTCTGGAACCTATGGATGTTTTGACCTGTTTGTTGATGGAGAAAACTCTGTCATTGGATCCCTGAGCTTGGCTGTTGGTGAAGTATTCTAATTTGTTAATGTTTTTCCCTATTTTCCATTCTGTTTCATCATTTCTTTCTTTCAGTAGAGTAAAAAACTTAGGCTAAGAAATGTCTCCTAGAAGCACCTTAGACCTGTTTACTCTGCACTGCCTTTATGTTTTCATTTGCTAAAGGTTTTATTGAGTAGTTTGACTGATTTTCAACCCTTAAGCTTGTTTATTTCAGAAATAGTTCAAATAGTTGGTCTCAAGAATGATTTATGGTTTTCCTTGCTTACTTTCTGCCTCTTGAAAACTGTTTCTGAAGTCTCCCTTTAAAGTACCATTGTTTACAGTCTGTCAAAGAGGTCTGTTTTGATCATACCCTTTGTTCTTGCTGAGATAATTGTTTTAAAGGTATTTATAGCTGTATTCAAAGATGTCTAGGAGTTCCCTCTTTTATGAATGCAGTTATTTGTGAATCTTGAATGTTTTCTTATCCTTGAAAGTGAAATCTTTGGATGAAATAGAGCGTTCCTCGACTCCTAGATTTAATTTGAAAAGTTTGTCTTGAAATTGTTATTTACTGAAGTGTGGTTTCTAGAATTTATGGTTAGCCTTGTCTATGAAATACCTCTTCATGTTTAAATGATGTTTTAAGTCCCTTTGTTGAAAAGTACATATAATTAATGATTCTTAATTTCCCTTAGTTCTACTTTTCATTCTAAACCCTTAATGTTCATTTCATTTCACCTGAAAGACTTTGTAGATCCAATATCCAAGTTAGATTTTCCCTCTGATACCCCTGATTCATTTAAAAACTTCTTACAAACTTTCATTTGACTCCATTGCCCAATGACTTAGAGATTTCCCTTTCCTATCTATGCTGCCTAGATCATCATGTCCCACCAAACAATCAAACAAACTCATGCTTAATAACTAGCCTAAAATCAACCTTTTACAAGAAAACAAGTTATATCTTTGCAAAAAATTGAGAGATCCCTCTCTGAGACTAGGAAGGCTAGGTCCTAGAGCTCTAAAGACTGGTTTATATGTTGCCTTGTCATTTTGTTTGCCAATCAGCCAAATCACAGGACCCCAATAGGTTCAATTCTTCCAAGTCATGAACTTGCTACTTGAGATCTTCTATATGGTTATTCAGATAGATGGTTTTGTTCTATGTTTCCAACTCGTATGGTGCAAGAATATTCTCTACAACTGACTCTAAACATGTACCATCATCGTCGAGGTCAATGTTACCTTGGCCGCCCACTTTATGTATTTCAATTTCATATAGGGTTTCAGTGCCTAAAACTTAGATATCACTAAGGATCTCAGTATCCTCCATGTCCATCTCGCCAAGGGATTCAATACCCTACGCATTTATCTCCTCAAGGGTTTCAGTACCATGTACATTTATCGAGGGTTTCAACATGTTGTGCCTTGTCATCTTGACCCTCTGCCAATTCTTTGCTTGCACTCGATGTCACTTTATTTTTCTTTAATGTACAAAGGAAGGCTGACAAGGGTATGTTGTCCTCCTCTCTGCATGACCTTCATTACCATTAGTATGATCCTATTCCTCTATGAGAACCGAGAGATTATGATATCTAATTGAAGCCGGTGGTGACTCAACCAAGAAAATCAGGGAGCTCGACTAATTGTGACTCGCCCTCAAAGAGGCATTCCCTCTCTTCGTCGAGTTCCTGGTCGTTCTTCTTTCTATGGATGGAGTGAATTTGACATGGCACTCATCTACTTACATTGGTGTTTTCTTAATTTTTGTCTTGGTAGGGTGTGGCATCAGAGCTTCTCATTTTCTTTTATTTCCTACATTCTTCTTCTCGGACGATTTCCCTGTACTTTGTCCCTGGTGTTCCTTCAAAAATACCTTCAATTTCATTTCTTTGGCATCCAAATCCTTCCTAACTAGAATCACGATCAGCCCATGATGGTATATTTTGCATGTGACTTGACTCACCTTCCCCCATTGAACACATTTCTCCATCTTTTCCAAACTTCTGAGCAGGAAATAAGGAAAATTGATGAGTTTATGTTACTCAAAGTGCAACAAAAAGCGGATATGGTAGAGGAATGTTAACGAATAACGTCCCTTGAAGGTAAGACATTTTTTCAGTATGTACAGGAGGTCTCGCCATTTCCCAAGTATGGCATTGCGTGGAAGCCCCTTCTTCCAATCAATTTTCAACTTCCGGTCGACCACAAATCTGTGCCATATTTTCTTCTCTATTTTCTCATTTTTGAACTATTATTCTCCCACAGTCGATAGACCTGTAGCCTGAGCTCTAGATTCTTTTGTGACCCCAAATTCCAGTGATCCGACCTTGGCTCAGCCTCCCTCAAATGTTCTTGCAAATTCTATTGCCAAGGATGTATTGAATCCATCAAACTTTTACAGAAATGGGATAAATCTTGATTCTTGCAACAATGCAAGATTGTTCTGATACTCAACTATCTTCTCTATATCCTTCAAAGAAGATGGTTCATTTCTCATGGGCACCATCTCTTTCTGAATTCACCCCAATTCTCTGTCGAGAAAAAAAAATTCACACCAAAGAGCTCAAAGGGGCTATCAATAATTTTATGGTGATGGAGTCGTTCACCCACCACCTTCTTGGCCTCTTCCATCCAATCACACTCCATCATTATTCCTTCAGGATTGATGTACACATGAATCGGTCCATTACAGGTAGGCGACGATGATTTGAAGAGGCTAAGGTAACGGTTATGCACGGTCAGGTTATGAGGTAAGGCCATTATTGACAGGTGATGCAAAATCTTTTCCAAAAGAGGTAAGTGTTGGGTTTCAGATGGGTTTGTAATATCCCACATTTGCTTCATAATTTCACATAAGGCATACTTCAGTACTCACTAAAAATATAAGACTTCATGACCTAAAAAATATTTTACTTAAAATAATTTCTTCCTACATTAGTAAATGACAAAGCAAAGTCTTAACCATAATTCAAATAATTAGATGTTATGGTCCATTGATGGGAAATTCATTCTATCTGCAAAAATATTAATAGTTAGAATTTCTAATGCACATTTTTTCATCAGGCATCCTTGCATTACGTTAATCATTCTTGCATGTGTTTTCACCATCGGGCGCGTACCTACACTGATTGTGCTTGAACTGAACCTGCTTGCACCACAATGTGCTTGTAATGAAATGCACTTGCACTGAGACGTGCCTGCACCAGGGATTTCTGTAACATCAAAGAGAAAACAGGACAAAGAGAAATTTTGATAGAATACAATTCAGTGGCTGGAAAAAATATTTCCTGATTATACAAGGAAAGTTTTATTCGCCATTCTTTGGTTTCTAGCATGCCTTTCGATTTGAATTAAAAATTCATATCGGATCCTGTAATCGATCTATGAGGGAAAAAAAAGAAGTGGGAAAGGGTAATTTCCAAAATGGGAAGGAATATCATGACAGGGATTGTATGAATGAAACCACCAAGAGGGATAAATGAAAAAGGGACTTTGGGGGGGAAATTAAGGGGGAAAGAGAGGGAAGTAAAAAATCAGATAGGGATAATTATCTTAGAAGAAAAAGGAGGGTAATTCATTTAAGGATTAGAAGAAGAAAAAAATAGCAGGAAATTACGAAATAGGAAACAAAAGAAAGGAATAATTTACCTTTAAAATCTACCTGCACTGGTGATGCAAAAAGTAAATGCAACAGGAATTGAGCGTTGTTTGAATAAAAAATTTCATGCTAGCTACCCTAAAGTTGGGTAAGGGTTTGGTTCCCATTTGAACCTGCTTCTTCTTGGTGACAGCCAACATATCTAAAAATCAAACAACATTCCATTTTTATTGAAATTTTGATCTTCCTGCCAGCATGTTAGTTTTCAGGTTGATCCTTCTACAATCATGTCAGTCAATTGATTTTCATAGTTACAGGAAAAAAAATTTATTTTTATTTATTTTTATTTTGTCATTTTTTTCTTTTATTTTTTTCTTTTATTTTGTTTACGAAAGGAAAGAATCATATTTTCAATAGTTTGGAATTTCCACCTACCATATCCTTCTTATATTGTTGTTGGACTTGCTGCATAAAATTTCCTTTAGTGAGGGGTTGAAAATATACCTTTAATCTATGCCCATTCACCAGGAGCACTAAATTTCATCCATCAATATTTTTGATTTCTACCACTCCATTTTCAAATACTTTGACCACCTCATAAGGTCCCATCCAGCATGTATGGAATTTCCCTTTAAAATATTTAAATCTAGAATCAGAAAGGAGTACCCAATCACTTGGTTGGAACTGCTTCTTTCAAATGGACTTTTCATGCCACTTTTTGCGCCCCTATCGAACCAATATGTTTTGCTGAACAACATCCCTTTGAAATTCATCTAACTCATTCAGTTGTAGGAGACGTTGATGTTTTCCTTCAGATAGGTTTAGTCCCAACTGGACTGTAGTCCTAAAGTTCTTGATCTGGAATTCTATCGACAAAAGGACTTGTTTCCCATATACCAGATCATATGGTGTATGTCTCGTGTTGTTCCTCCAAGTGGTTCGGTATGCCCACAAGGTTTCTGGTAATATGTTAGCCCAATCCTTTCTATGCACTCAATTACCTTGTTTGTGGGCTCCACCTAACGATTTTCTTGTGGGTGATAAGGTTTTCATTTCCTATGCCAAATTTTGTACTGCTCCATAACACCCTGTACCAGATTAGAAATAAACTGCGAACCATTGTTAGAAACAATCTCTCTAGGCACACCAAATCTAATAAATATTTTAGTAAAAAGAAAATCAACAACAACTCTTTCAGTAGCAAAAGAAACATCGTTAGCCTCTATCCATTTTGTAACGAAATCTGTACAAACAAAAACATTATTTTTATTTGATGATGTCGGATTTATTGGTCCTACGAAATCAATAGCCCATTTTTCAAAAGGCTCAATCATAACTTGAGGACATAAAGGAATTTCATTGGTTTGATTGGGTTGGCCCATTCGCTGACAGCTATCACATCATTTGACATATCGTTTGTCATCCTTAAATAAGGAGGGCCAAAATAGCCAGCTCGTAAAATTATGTATGTTGTCCGCTTATTAGCGAATTGACCTCTGCAAGGTTCTTCATAAGAAGAATTTAAGATTTCAAACACTTATTCCTCTCTTACACACTTTTAGATAATGAGGTTCGACCCAGTGTAAAAGAGGTATCCTTGAACCCAAGAATATGAAGCACTTTTATGTATAATATTATGCTTTTCACGAGCAGATAAGTGAGGTGGTCTCTTTCCAGTGAATAAATAGTTAGCTGTGTCAGCGAACCATGGAGATTTCGTTGACACAGAAAAAAAATACGTCAGGGAAATCATCATCAACAAGAATTTATTCACCATGATTATTTAATATTGAAAGATAATCTGCTACTCATTAGATTTTCCTGGTCTATCAACAACAATAATATTGAATTCCTGTAATAATAGTAACCGCCTAGTCACTCTACCACTAGTTAATGGTTTATTCATCATATATTTTATTGTGGAATGATCAATATGCACCAAGACTTCATGCCCTGTAATGTAGTGTCTGAATTTATTAATAGCAAAAATTACGAGTAAAAACTATTTCTGAGTAACTGTGTATTTTAATTCATTGGGTGACAAGTTTTTACTGATGAAGTAGAAAACATAGGATTTTTTGTCTTTTTCCTCTACTAAAGCTACGTCAATGGAAGTATCAGAGGCATTAGAGGAAATATTAAATGGAAGGGACTAGTTTGGTCCTCTCAAAATTGGTGCCTGTACTAGTTTTTCCTTCAATGTCTCAAAGGACTGTTGGCAAGCTGCGTACCAAGAAAACTCACTATCCTTAGCTAAAAGTTGGAAAAGTGGGGTAGATATCCTAAAGAGGTTCTTAATGAATCTCCAATAGTAGCCTGCATGTCCTAGGAAACCTCTCACTTCACTTTGAGTTTTGGGTGCAGGAAGACTCAAAATAATTTCTATCTTTGTAGGGTCAACCTATATACCTTTGTCAGAAATGAGATGGCCAAGAACTACACATGCCTTGCACATTAATCTACTTTTTATCACTCAAAGCAAGATGATATTCTTGGAAATTAGGAAGAAACTTTTCTAGATTTTTGAGGCTCTCCTGAAATGAATCACCAAACACAGACAAGTCATCCATATAAATTTCCACACACTCAAGGTCAGCAAAAATGGCCAGGACTTCCATTTTGAAGGTAATCGGGGCATTACATAGCTGAAAGGGAAGCACTCGGTAAGAAAATGCACCCCATGGACATGTAAAGGTAGTTTTGTCTTGATCCTCGGGTGTGATCTGTATCTAGTTATAACCACTAAATCCATCTAGAAAAGAGAAGTACTTCTTACCAGCAAGGGTATCATGCACCTTATCGATGAAAGGAAGGGGGAAGTAATCCTTAAGAGTGGCTTTGTTTATTTCTCTATAATCAATGAAAATGCACCATCTCTTGTCTTTTTTCGGGACTAACACTATTGGGGAACCCACTAGTTATCTGAAATCGAATAGATAAAATAATCATCCAAGTGTTTTTGTAATTATTATTTTACGACATCTCTTAGAGCTGCGTTCATACACCTTTTGGGTTGTCAGACATGTCGGGCTCCATCCTGAATATAAATATGACGAGTACAGGTTTTAGTAGGGATAACTTTCATATCTTCATAACCCCATGCAAAGGCATCAATATGGTTTCGCAATAAATTCACAAGCTTCTCTTGCTAGGATGAATCCAAGTCTAAACTGATATGCAAAGGTTTTCCTAGACTAATCTCAACAAGAGTGGTATCGAGCTCAAGAGTACACACAGGCGTTGCTAGAGATGGTGATGAGGGAGTTTGAGAATTGTGACTTTCCTGAAAATCCAGACTAAAAATTGGCTCAATGACTCAAAATTAGGCATAGTCTTTAGATTGTTCAAGAAGTCATGTATCTCACCCCCTTGTGAAGACTGAGCACAATGATGTAACATAGAGACAGACTGGGTCTCCTCGTCACTACTATAATCTAGCCACAAGGTGTCTAGGAGCTCTTGAATGGATCTAGCAGGTGGATCTAAGGTGACCTTCTTACTAGAATCTCCATGGGAAATATAAATGTCACCAGAACGACATCCAATGTAAGCATCAGTCGTAGCAAGCCATGGTCATCCCAAGATCAAGGGATGTCCTCCCACATGATTCTTTGGTTGAAGCACAATGAATTATATGAGATATTCCCAAGAATATAATGAAATAATCACATCATCCAACACCCCTTATGACTTGATTTTATATCTGTCTACCAATTCAAGCACAGTGGGAGTAGTACGAATATGGACCAATCCAAGTTGATCCATGGTTTTCTTGGTCATAACATTAACAAATACCCCTAGGTCGATAAGCACATTAGAGACAAGGACATCACCTATCTAAATAGAGACAATAGGGTTTCTAGGGTTAGTGTATTTTTCCATGTGCATACATCTTGTCATTAACTCTACTGATGTTCCAACAAATTGAATGGTTTGGGGTTCCAATATTCTCCTTCCTGGCTTCTTGAGGTAGCGATCCCTAATGATTTTTGTACATATGTGGATCTCTTTGATATATTGGAGCAAAGGTAAATTTATAAAAATATTCCTAATCTCATAAGCCAAGCTACACTCAGGAATGGGGTCATTCCTCTCTAAAACTGGCCTCTCTGGATAGGGAGGTTGGTTTGAAGAGGATGGAAAAGTCTCTAAAGCTACGGGGATGGGCTGAATGGTGACATCTCTCACAGAATGATCAAGATTTTCCTCCTCAGATTTCTCTTCGATCATCACCATAGGTTGCTTCTTCTTTTCAGAGGTTACTATCTTCCCCGATCTCAATTGGAGATCATTGACTCCAACTGGCATAGATTGATATCTAGATGGAAAAATTGGGTTCATAGAATTGATCATTTGTACCTCTTTTTTATTGGTATTTGGTATCCATTTGGCAATAATTTGAGGAGGTTGAAATGGTGGAGGTAAAGGTAATGGTGGCATAGGTTGACTCAGCTGGGGCAATGATGGTTGTGGCATTGGGTAAGGTGCATATGTAGGTGGGAATGATTGCATTGGTGTAGGATAGGAATGGTGTGAATGGTTTGACCCTCTCCATCCTTGTTGCAAATATTGGGAGGGTTGTCCATAATGATATTGGTTCCCATGCTGCCAATATTGAGAGTGACCAATGTTAGGATAGGAATATGAATGTGAATTATAACCTAAAAAAGGTGGTGGAAGTTCAGGAGCCATACATGCACTTACCTGAGGCCATTTTCTTCGTACTCCCATAGCATGCAATGATTCAGCTTCAAGTTGTCCTCCCTCAAATACAGCTTTCAACCCTGGTATGGAAGGACATTTATTCGTGGCATGGTTCTCTACACAAATTGCACATTTATTTATGTCACACAGTATTTTTTCACTGCCCCTGCCATCCCCATCCTGCACATTGGAGGACCATTTCAGTGACCCCTAAGTACTGTAAAAAAATGTCATAAATGTCATTTCATCCCTTGGTAGGTCAAGATCATAATCCTTGTTGATCATTCCTTAAGCATACCTTCAAAAAAATATGATTTTGGGTCAGCTTTGGTAGGCAGTTATGGCCTCACACCCATGAAGAGATCGGTGCCATTTGGCACTCTGTCTTAGAAGGGCACCCGCGCTGAGATACTTTTGGAAATTATTTTAAAATAGAAACAAATATTCCATGATTAACAGCTTCGTGAGCAGAGTAATCATGGTTTTTTCGACTGAATCAAGTCGATTTTATCCCTTTGGCTTATTAGTTCCTACAAATGTGCAACTCCCCAAAGTGATAAAACTCTGCCCCACCTTATGTGGAATCCAAAACCTCTTCCTCCTCTCCTATAAATTCTTCCTCCTCACTTTTATTTAGCTAGCTGAATATTCATTAGTATCGCTGGTGTGTTGAAGAAAGCAGAGAAGAATCCATTGTTGAGAGATATTTTAAGCCCATTCCCTCATTGAGTCGAATTCCAAACGAATTCTTGAGATGCGCTCGATTGAATCCGTCAAAGGAGATCTGCAACGTTAAGGCATAAGGTTTTAAACTTATTTTTCATATATCAATAATACATGACTGGTTTCTGGTGCAAACTTTGTTTTCATTTATATGCAAAGTGTTTAGCTCTCCTTGACTAGCTAAAAAGTTGTAGATGAATGTATATGGTTGTATGTTGTCATCACTTGTTTGATCTTTGTGCAGACGCATGAACATCGTCACCAAAACAAAGCATAAGGTGTGAAGACAAATATCGAAGGATCGCTTCTGTGTGCGACAACAAAAGCATTGGACTGAGTAGGATATATGTTCAGGTCCATATTTCATTTATAAGATAGGAATTTAGGAGTCCAACATATTCCCTTGTTGCTAGACCCACCCTAGGGCTAGAGGGGTCGCCTTTGTCCACGGAGGGAATTTTCCTGCTCAACAAGTTGACGACCATACTGGGGATCAGTGTGTCTATCCTCTCTCATTGATTTGTTTTGGGATTTTTCTTTTCTATCTGGCTTTGGTCGTATTTCCATTTCTCTGCTTTGTTTTTCTTATATTATTGTTTCAAGCCATCTCACCTATTCTCAGAGTGATAAGCTTGGTATTTTCTTAGATTCCTTTTCTCCTTTCTTTGGTTTCCTTACTTGGCGCTATCGTTTCCATAACAATCGTGTCGATTGGCATGGGTTGCTTGTTTTACGGGTGCGATTTCCCCTGTTCAGATCGAATTATGGTTGAACAGTCATGCTGAATCCTGTAGGTTTGGGTTTAGGCCTCTTTTCTGAGTTTTCCAATGCATTTTACCCTATGGATTGGTTTTTCCTCCTTGGATTAGTCCACTTGGATTGTTTTTTACTTCTCTATCTCGTTCCTTTTAGTTGATTGTCTCTCATCTGATCAGTGTGGCTTGTCATCCTAGCATTTCTAGGTGTCTTTGATTTCTTGTTCGACCACATGTTCACTAAGTCTCCAATCCGTGTATGATTCAGTTTAGTCATTCATATTTTTCAACTTATTATCTGATTGTTTGGTATCTTCTTTCGATTCTATGTGTTGTTGGATTTTTGAACTATCATTCTAGTGTCAGTTTGTCCTCCATCCATCACCCGGAGCATAGATTACATTGCACATTGAGTTGATTTTAAAGTCCTTTCTCTGCGTGAAGGAATGCTTCTCTGGGTTTGAGTGTGTTCTATATTCGTTTTTGGATTGGTATCTTTGTGTTTTGATCATATATTTGTTTTTGGATTGCTATCAAAGCTAGTGTTTGTTTTGTCCTTTTACTATAACAATGCATTATTGCTTCTCATTCATATAAAAGAAAAAAAATTGCATTTTTTCTTTCTATTTGAAAATGAAAAGTACTCTTTTTCTTTAGTAGCTTTCTTTCTCATTAAAAAGTGAACAACAAGAGAAAATCCTTTCATTTTCTGCTTTGGTTGTTGCTAAGCTCCATCATTAGACATATTTGGAGGGGTTAATAGTCATCTTTTTGCCTTCTTAGATCTCTTTTTCTTGTATTTTTATTATTATTTGGGTTTATGATGCTAGTATAGGTGGTGATTAAGGCTAACATACTCTGAATGCCTAATATAATGTTCAGTGAAAAAAATCATGATTTATTAAACATTTTTATAAAGATTTTATCACAAAGAGTTGGAGGAGAAAACAAGGAGAAATTATAGGAGGATTTTCCACCCTCAAAGGCAATTGAAGTATCCCAAAGTTTCTCTCCAGCAATTCAAATTCCTCAAGTAGCCGAAGGATCCCCGAGGATTCTCTCCAGCAATTCGAATTCCAGAGGCAGTCGAGAAACTCAAAGAGGAGAGCACTCAGTCTTGGTTTACTTGGAGTCCAGTGGACTCAATCACCATTTTCGAGGGAGTTTTTGGTAACTTCCCTACAAAATAAATAGATCCGAGCTAGAGCTAGGAAGAGTTAGTCTATTCTAGGCTTGATTCCATTCACAACCATTGTTGTGAGCTATTGAGCTTTTTTTTTTATTCAGGGATCAAAATTTCAAATATGTATGCAATTATTATTTTATGATATGAGCAGACTGATTTCATTTGACTGATTTAAGTTTCATAGGGATAGGTTCGTGGGTTAGGGCCCAATCTATCTGCCTCATCTTCTCTATTGTTACTATCTTTACCTTTCTTTCATTGTTGGCTCGAGGGGTCTTGACCTAGGTTCGGATGTTCAAGGTTTTCCAACAAACCCCTATACTACTGGCCCTTTCGGTAGTGACCTGCTTGCACAGGCCAAAGTCTCACCCGAAGTTGTATGGGTGGGTGCTAGAACTAGGTTTCTACACCCTGGGAGAGGGTAGGTAAGTTCAACTGTAGTTGTGTCCACCCTCATAGTGACCCAATCGGGTATCATAGAGCCCAGATTCCCTTCTCAACCATGTGCACAATAGCAAATATTACTCACAGAAATCAACAGATCGAGAATTCATATAATAATACATAGCTATTTCATATATTCTTGTATGAAGCAAGTAGAAAAAACCTAGATCACAGCATAAATAAGTACATAAGTATGTTCGCAACTTAAACCAATAACACAACAGCATATACTAAGTAATCAAGATGTCACAGATTCATATCACAGTAATTCCAGTGGATTCATATAGGCAACAATACTTCCACATTCATTAATCTTTTATATATACTTACAAAACCCCAAAAACCCAACCTGCGCACACAACAACAGGGTCCACACATAGCAGGATAGAGGCCCTCCGTGCACACAATAGTAGGAGTCCTTACCCTAAAACCCTGAACAGATCTATTGATTTGCACTTAGCAACAATCTCTTATCATTCTTAGCTTGTCCTACAACTCAAAAAGGTTCAACTACTTATACTATTTTAGCCTATGCATCCAGTGGTCCGCAAACCATGGCTTGTGGACTCTTGGTATACCCTTGACCCATTTACAATGCTTTAGGGGCTTTAACCCACCCCAAAACCCCTGTTCTATACTAAATATAATTAGAAATATACAAAATGGACCAGTTTCGAAGCTTTGTAGGAGACCATGTTCCAACAGTCCCCTAACACAATATTGCGATTCATCCCGAGTCATGGCGATGGTAGGTTCTCCACCTACGCGCGTAGTGCAGTGAGGGTGGTGATTAGTGGAGGCAACACCTCTTGACTCTGGGCTGCGGAACTCTACGCGAGGTCCACCAGCTTTTGGGATGTTGGCCCTTCGGTGGCCGTAGTGACATTTTTCAGTGTCCGATTGAGTTGCATGACTGCGCCATCGACATCTTGTGAGAGCTGGAGGGCTGTGGAATCCCATGGCTTTAATTGTTCCTCAAGGATGTGCTTCTGGTACCGGAGTTTCTCAATCGCGTCCAAGAGAGTGCTGCTGGTCCGCAACTGTGCTAACCGTTCCACAGGCACCAAGGTGGGCAAGGTAGCCTCGACCTGTGCGAAAGCTTCTTCCTGCTGTCGTAAGTCCTGATTGATACTTCGAAGGATCAGGTTGAACTGGACCATGGTCCAGAGCTGCATGGTTGATTCGAGAAATTGGGCACCCTGAGAAATTTTCTCTGAGATGGAGTTCATAGCTTCGACCACCAGCGCAACGCACTGGGCTCGAACCTCCGACGACGTGGCAGGCTACAATGTAGCCTGTAAGTTAGAGATTTTCTTCTCCAGTTGTGCCTTGATGGTCTGCATTTCCGTCCGAGATTCTTTTATTGTTGCAACCATACTTTCTATCTTGGCCCAAGGTGTAGCTGCGACCAGGACTCCGTCCAGAACCTCTGTACAGCGCTGGTGGATCGCCATTTCAAGCTCCACCTGATGCGATATAGCAAGGGATTTTTCTGTGCCTTTCCATTTGAGGGCCCTCTTGGCCATACCAAGCTATTGATGTACCTCCAAGTCTCACCAGTGAGTCTCCCAAATTACGGTGGCATGGAGACTTTGTAATGCCTCAGTGAGAAACTTAGCCAGGTCCAAGTGGACCCCTATATCAACTTGGAGTTGGGTTCTTATAAGGGCAGTGATAGGTAAGGAGCAAAGGTGGCTTCCTCTCGGTGCGAGCATGGTACTACTAATTGCCAAGGGAGCCCGTTTCTGAGTTACACTGGTCTGCAATGTATTTTCCTTCCCCTGGAGAGCGCAGAGCTCATTCTGGAAGGTGTTAATTGCAACCTTCTATTGTTTCTCTATGGCTGCCCATCTTTCCTCTATGGCCAGTGTAATTGTGTCCGTGATCTATTCAAGGTCACCATCAGTCAGTGTGACCGTCACATCATATTCCTGGTGTTGGGCGCGATGCTTTTTTTGGGGCTTGATACCGGGCTCACCTGGCTGCTTTGTATTCTGGAGAGAGGTGGTAGTTGGGTTATTTGTCCCTGGCACACTTAGTGCCAGCTGCGAATCAGCCTCGACATCCTTATTGGCGAACTGTAGCAGCTGTGCGTTCCTTTCCGTGGCTACGTCCGCGCCCCTCGTGCTTGGTTCTGGGGTTCTCTTGGGGTTGATAGTGGAGGGTACTACTATGGCATAGGTCCCTTTGGTGCTATTTTCGCCAGGACTGAGGCCACTCCTCAACTCAGGGAGCTAGAGTGCAATTATCCTATCGATTTCTTTGTCCCTTGACCCAATAATGACTGCCTCTTGTTCAGGCTCTGTAGGTATTGAAGATTCCACATGCCTAGGAGCTATTATCTTAGTGGGAATAGGGACTCTTGGTTCTGAGGGCCTATCGGCAACGGGAGTGGGTTGCTTTTCCATGAGCAGGACGCAACAGGCCAAAAAAATCACGCAACATAAAAAAAATACATACAGGTTACGGGCATAATATGGAACTGTTGTCTGAGCTAGTTTTCCTACTTTATAGTGCCTATGGTTGTCCAACGGTAGGGTAAGTGTCATTCAGAGCTTACCATCAAGTAAACGGTAAAAAATCTCAAGGAATCGCTTCATTAATTGCCAACTGCTCGCTCTGCTTAACGGTAACTTCTCCTCTTTACTTGATTTTACTGTTCCCCCTGTCACTTTTCGCTCCCTATGTGCACTTTGCGTACCTGCTGAGCTTGGAATAAACACCCATGCCTCTTGCACATCCCCCCCAACACAGGCTTGTTTCTAAGGTACTCTACAACCAAATACATGTTTTCTCCATAGGTGTCCTCCCAACTGCACCAGATCCCTTGCGGGAACGAGTCTTTCAGAGGAATTATAAGTAGTGTGTATTCCCAAACAAACTTTCTGTAATACCCCGCATGGTTGAGGAATGACTGCAGCTATTTCCTTGTTGTAAGAGTCACTGCAGATATGATAACTCTGTCTTCTATGTTCCTATTCAATGTAAGATACGTCCTATTTCATCCCTCTCGTAGACTGAGCAGCTCGGTTGTCGTGCGCACGCCTTCCAATTTCGAGTTAAACGCAGCACCCGGATCATCCTTACTATCTGTTGGGCCTAGGCTACGATAGTTGATCATGCTTGGTATCTGTGTTTCCCATGTGGGTAATTCTGGTGCAAGGAACAGGTGCGATTCGCCCCACTCCCTAGTGTCAATGTATTACAAGGCTGCATCAAGTGCTATGGTCCAGCCTACTAACCCAAATGTTCCCAAGAACTCTTCTTTTAAAATCCTCCAGTGGCAGGTGCACCGATGGAGCTCCACATCTAACTACAATGTAGATGGAATCAGCCCTAGGTCATGAATCAGTAGGTGAACCCATTCCTTAGTCATCTTGTTGCACCACTATTTTTCCCATACCGACAGATATTCGCGTGGATCTTCCGATCCAAGGAATGTATTGACTCGTAGGCTGGTCAGGGCTTCAAATCATAGGATCATCATATCCCAACATGCCTCCCAATCCTAGAATGCCTCCTCATGTGTCTCCCACCAGTGCGTAGGTATTCCATGCAGGGCTAGCTTGAGGGCCCATAGCCTTCATCCCTTGGGAACCTCTGCTTCGAATACCCGAAAAAATTCCTTAATGCTAACAAAACCATCAAAGTAGGGTATGTCTCTTACCTTTGAGGAAATGCAACGGAAGTCCTTGGTGACTCGAAGACATTGCAGCGCTGAGACATCATGCAACCGGTTTTGCCAATTCTCCATCTCCCCGTTAGAATCAGATAAGAATTCACTGTCCTTTTCCCAGCAGAGTAATCCTTCCACCGTGGGGTTGATCCAATCTTCCTCCGGCACAATAATCTTGTAAATGTGATCCACCTCCTCGTCATCGCAAACTAGCTCTGTATATCATTCACCTTCTACAGGATCTAACGGTACTATCACCCTTGTGCCGTTATTCTCAAACACCATGCTTCTCTTTTTGAGGTTAATGATACCGCCCATATCTATGGCCCAGTCCAATCCCAAGAGCGTAGGGTAGGGGTCCGCATCTTCTACATTTTATATTACTTCAAAATCAGCTCGGGCCTTTACTCCTGTGATATCCATCGTAATTTTAGACAACCTTCCCAGCAGGATGATTTTCTACTGATTTTCCATGCGCAACTGAATAGTGGACCATTCCAACTTAGGCTCTCCCATTCATTGCCAAGTCTTCTTAGGTAACACGTTCGCATCCAACCCTAGGTCCAAAATAACCTGGCTCATTTCGTAGTCATCGATCTGCACAGACAACCGCATTTCTCTTCCGGTGCGTTTCTTATACCTGTATAGCTTGTGCACATCCTTGACTTCTGGGGTTATATTGGGTCATTCTGCGCAGCTATCTATTAATGCCTAAAGGTTCTCCATAGCCTTTGGGTTGCGCAACAGTTTCATACATGCCTGCAAAAAGGGCTCAACCTCCTCATCTACCTTGAGGTTCGCAGGTGGCCGAGTAGTAGTTGCCTCTGTCTCAGCAAAGTCCTTGCGAACTGTGATAAATGTTTCTTTCCCCCTTTTTAGGTCCAGGCATTCTTGTTTGATAGCGGCTTGATGGATCAAAGGTTCCATCGCAGCCTCCTCCTCAGGCCTCCTGGTGGCCATCCTGCTGCGTGTCACCACATTCACACTCAGATCTTTGTTTCGCAACTCAGCCTTAACCCTCTGCACATTCTACATAGGTGTCGATTGCTTTTCCTGCATTTGGGCAATCTCCAATCGCATGGTCCAACTGTCTGCAATATCAACAAGATTTCCTAGTGGGGTTCGGGCAGTCCCTTGCAAAGTGTCCTGCTTCTCCATAGTTATAGCAGATTAGCTGACCTCATCCCCATCTTGCACTTCCACCGCGTCCTCCTCCCTTGCCCCTTGATGGGGAGCCACCTATACCTATGAGGGCCCTTGGTGACACAGGGTCTAATTTTACTCTGTATAAGTTTCCTTGATCAATCATCAAATCATATGTCTGGCAGTTCTGTATGTCATGTCCCACCGATCTGCAAAACCTACACCATTGCTGCTTTACCTCTGGAACGTATGCAGCAAGGTAGGGATAGTGGTTAGTATCGTGCAGCCCTGCAACGTGGCAATCATCGCACCAGAGCGCTAGCCCACTGGGTCCCGCAGATTCCCTAGGGCGCAATAGGCTAGGTCCCCTGGCCTGCACATAATCTGCTAATAGAGGACATTTATTCTTGATATGGTCATTCACCCGGCATCGTATGCACCATATTTCGGGGCTAGCCTCTGCCCCTCATTCCTTTTGCAGGTTCTAGATCTCTACATGCTTCGCTTCCAGCTGTCCCTGGATCTGTTGGACGCCCAGTTGAGTCTCATCCCGAGGTGCAGCTTCTAACTTCATGGCACCTTCCAAGGCATTCTCCTGTGATTCGAAAGTTTGGTGCCCCATAGGTACACACAAGTGAGGCAACAACATAGCAATAAACCATTCCGTGTGCTTTCTGTCATCATATTGGAATCCCCCTTCTCTGATCACCTTCTTTAGTCACTTATCGACCTCCCACATAGATTTAGAAGGTCCTTGCTTGAAATCCTTTAGATCAACCACGATTTGGAAGTAGGACTTAGGTTTATTGAATTGTTGTTTCAGGGCATTCTTAATTTCTTCAATGGTTTCATTTGTGTTTTGGCTGATGTATCTCATGTACCAATCCAAAGCTCTTCCTTCGAAAGCAAGGGAAAACTGTGCCCTTTTCACCGCATCACTAGCCACGTTCTGCATAGTCCATACCGATCCTGTGACAAACCAGAACTGATCCATGTCTTCATCCCCCACACCCTTAAATGTCATCAATTTCATGTGCACAACCATGTCATCTTCCGATGGCGGAGGGGTCAGTGAATTCTTACCTCTAGGCTGATTTGAAAGTGGTGTGGCTGGAGGGCTCTGCGAAGCTGATTCCCTTACTAGACTATAGACCAATCGATCTCCTTCTAGGTTGGTCCTATAGTACTTGCCACTCCGGGTTGTGCTCCCGTCCAGATCAGAGGTCATTCACTCGGTATGGCCACACAGAATACTCATTTCGCATAATAATATCTTGATAAAAATTGGCAATGTCTTCAGAAACTTACCTCAGAACCCCATGAAGAATATTCGCTCTGTTTCAGAGTAGGAGACAAAAAGATCAATGGAAAATTCTATCACAAATCCTCCTAACACGTTGTCTACCCAATGGTCCACTGTGCGTGTGATGGTGTTATCAGTGTTTTCTAGCTGCTGGATTAGTTCGGGGGTCCAGTCGGTGATCCGCTTGTCCTTCCAACACTTCTGGAACTCCACTAGTATTGCGAGCCACTCTTGGAGCTTGATCGCAATTGTTACAAAGAAGATCTTGTAGATCTCTGTGAAAATGTACTTATTCTTCCACTCTTCGGTGGTCCACCTCTTACTGTGGTTTTCTTTTATGGAAAATTCCTGAACTTGTTGTTCAAACCATTCATTAATTTCCTTTCTCTCCGGGTTCCAGTACGGCCTTGGCATTACCTAATCCCTCTCTCAAAATGATTCAGGTCTCGGCAATGGAACCATTTGTTGGCTCGAGGGGTCCTGACCCTTCAGATGTTCAAGGTTTGCCAACAAACCCCTATACTACTAGCCCTTTCAGTAGTGACCTGCTTGCGCAGGCTAAAGTCTCACCGGAAGTAGTATGGGTGGGTGCTGGAACTAGGTTTCCGCACCCTAGGAGAGGGTAGGTAAGTCAAGCAGAGCTACGTTCACCCTGATCGTGACCCGATCCGGTATCACAGAGCCTAGATCTCCTTTGCATCCACATGCGCAACAACAATATTACTCACAGAAATCAATAGATCGAGAATTCATATAACAATACACAACTATTTCAGATATTCTTGTATGAAGCAAGTAGAACAAACCTAGATCGTAGCATAAATAAGTATACAAGTATGTTCGCAACTTAAACCAATAACACAGTAGCATATACTAAGTAATCAAGACTTCACAGATTCATATCAAAGTAATTCCAGTGGATTTAGATAGGCAACAATACTTCTGCATGCATTAATGTTTCAGATCTACTTATAAAACCCCAAAAACCCAACTTGCACACACAGCAGCAGGGTTCACACACAACAGGACAAAGGCCCTCCACGCACACAACAGCAGGAGTCCTTACCCTAAAAACCCGACCAGATCTATCGATTTTCACTTAGTAGCAATCTCTTATCATTCTTAGCTTGTCCTACAACTCAAAAAGGTTCAACTACTTATACTATTTTAGCCTATGCATCCAATGGTTTGCAAACCGTGGTTTATGGACTCTTGGTCTACCCTTGACCCATTTACAATGCTTTAGGGGCTTTGACCCACCCCAAAACCCCTATGCTATACTAAATATAATCAGAAATATACAAAATGGACCAGTTTCGCAGCTTTGTAGGAGACTCCGTTCCAACACAAGCTGTGAAGGGGCAACCCAAGACCCTGCACATTAAAGGAAAGAAGGATCATATGAGACCCTTTTTGAGGGTGCTCCCTGCTCTAAGAGCCCCTTGAATAGTTGTTTATTTACCAGTTTTGACATCCAATGAAGCTTGATTTTGAGCTTTGGATAGTGTAGACTTGCGACCGAGAATGAACTTAGGAGGCAGAGCCAAATCAAGACGGCCTTTGGTAGAGTGATCGGGGCTAATTCGGGGGGATGAACGAGATCGTAGCTTAGCAATGTATGGGCTAGACGAAGGATGAGAGCAGGCCGAAATAATGGAATCCTGGGGAGGAGAACACGAGGATGGAATAATGGAGGAAGGAAATTCAGAAAGGGGGATCTTTGGAGTGAGGACATGCGGAGGACTGGGGGACACATCATCACAGCCCATACAATAAAAAATAGGAACCTGTTTTGAAGAATTAAGGTGAGGAGTAGGAACACCAACAGGCGTACCTTTGGCTGAAGAGGAGGCAACCTCATTCCCTACGCTCAATGTAGCAATTGTTTCTTCTAGAGGGGATGCCATCAGAGCTGAAGCAGGGATATTGACCTGATTATTGTTCAATTTATCCTTTTTCTTCCATACCTTTTTGTAGAGAGGACGGGAGTGATCCGGACGTAGACAATCCTGAGCAACATGACCAACCTGTTGGCACAAAAAGCATCTAAGGGGAAATTTTCGATAGTCTAATTTCTACGTCCATTTGCTTCGATGCATTTCAAGGAAAATTCCTTCATATAGGCCCTCATGTACATCAAGTTCTACTTGAATATTAGCACACCTCCTGTCAAATTTTGTATCCAAATATTTTTCAAGCACGACAAAGGAGCCGAGTTTATTTCCAATAGCTTCTAGTATATTTTACTGCCAAAAAAATTGAGGAAGACTGGGTAGAATTAGCCATACCTTTTGCAGATGATGCGAGGATTGTTCCACATTAAAACTTATATCCTAGTTCTGTAAAATTAAACCTGCCAGACCCAAATTCCATACCTGATTAGTGAGTTTAATTTTGTCTTCACTCGAAACAACCTTGAATAGGAGCCATCCCCTTGCTAATTGATGAAAAACATGAGAGTATCCCATAAGTGGCTTCCAATTTTCCTCCAACTAGATTTGGATTGATTCTTTAGAGGCCATCTGCCCGCAAAAATTACCAACCAAAGCCTTTTCTAGATAGCTTGGAATTTATGATAAGGGTATATCGACACCAACCACCAATTTAGTAGCATCTGTTTTTGGCCTGATGCTTTTCCATCTGCGCGTAGTATGAATAGGCATTGATCGAGCCTCTTCATTAACAGGAGTAGAGTGCAAGGTAGGAGGAGTGGGGATGGACTACCCATCATGTGCGAGGGTGGTAGGCGGAGAGTTTGATACATCAGGCAAACAAGGCTCAGCGAAATTATCAGCCTGAGTGGCCCGTCGCATGAATTCATATTGCTCGAGCAGTACTTGTCCCGAATCAGGGTTGTAAGAATAATCAAGCTTGTCATAATTCATGATGGCGCCGGTACGAAGGCACAAAATTGTTGATGAGAGTAGATAGATTGAAAAAGTGCGCCATCGAGATGTGCAGTGATACGACGCAGACAGAAAGAGTCAGAAAGTGAGGAAAGATCATGCACCAGTAAACCCAAAGCTAAAACAAAAAACTACCCCACCCAAAGGAACGAGCCGAGGTGTATATATATATATATATATATGTCATTTCCTGATAGGGTCATCAGAGATATGTATGTATGTATTCCATTGTCTAACAAGGTCATCAATAGTCATTCTAGTGGATGAATGATTGCTTATGCAGGTGAACGACATGAAGAGGTTCCTGGTTTATGAGGAATCAAGTGGGATGAGTACCCTTGACAGATCTGAGGTTAGTATCATGTGGATATAAATTAATATTATATGCTTGTACTATTTCTATGTTTATGTTATGGACAGGTAATACTGAGGGATACAACAGCAGGATGAAAGCAGTGCGATCTACGACATGCTGGAACAAGCATGAATAGTGGAAAGACACTAGAAGTAAGGTTTCTTGGTAGATTCAGTGTGTGGTCTATAGATATTCAATACTACTATTGTATATGTTTCACCTGTGATGTTGTTTTCATGCGTTGTTGTGTGCATGTTGTTTATGTAATGCTATTTATTGATGGTGTTGTGTACATGTTTTTTATGTAGTATTGTGTAAATATGGTGCTGTGTGCATGTTGGATATGTGGTGTTTTGTACATATGGTGTTGTGCACATGTTGGATATGTGGTGTTGTGTACATATGGTGCTTTGTGCTTGTTGCATATGCGGTGCTCTGTACATATGGCGTGGTGTGCATGTTGTACATATGGTGCTACGTACATTTAGTGTTGTGTGTATGACTGTATATGTCGTGTTGTGTGCATGTGGTGCTATGTACATGCTGTACATGGGGTGTTGTGTACATGTCGTGCATGTGGTGCTGTGTACATGTGGTGCTATGTACACGTTGTGCAGGTGGTGCTATGTAGACGTGGTGTTGTGTACACGGTGTGTAGGTGGTGCTGTGTAGATGTGGTATTGTGCACATGTTGTGCAGGTGGTGTTGTGTACAGGTGGTACTGTGAACATGTTGTACATGTGATACTGTGAACATGTGGTGCATGTGGTACTGTTGTACTTGTGGTATTGTGTGAATGTCATACATGTTGTGTTGTGCACATGTTGTATTGTGTGCATGTTATATAGGTTGTTTTGTGCACATGTGGTATGTAGAAAATATAAAAACGGGATTCAAACTGATCTTGTAAATGTACTAAAACAAAATACTGAATCCTTCTACAATTTGCGAAAACACAATCCGATTGCACAATCACATAACAAGTAAGAGAAAGAGACATAAATCACACAACACAATATGTATCTGGGGAAAGAAACTTCTCAAAACCCCTCTATCCCTATATTTCATATGGTCAAGATCATGAAACAATACAATGCTCTTTCTCTAATGAGAAACATCCTGCACTCTGCTGACTGTCTCACTCTGATCTAGCTCGGATATGGCTTGCAATCAAAGCAATTTTGGTCCAATATTTAACCTGTTGTTTGCCTCTTCCCAGCCTGCCTTCCTTACACATCCTTGGGCTAATTTAGCACCTATTAATTAGGAAAATACCAATTAATGATTGTGAAATCCTTCAAGTCCTTCCCGATGACCTCATGCATGACCTATACAATTTTCTAATAGTAAAACATATAGATATCTTCCCTTTAACTTCAGTATCAAATGGGTATTCCTTAGAAATGACATGCAACAACTATTTATAGAAAATTACCAGTTAACTGATTGATTACTACTTGTGAATTAAATCAGATTTAATTCAATGGACCTCTTGTTAGCCCCCTATAAATTTTTTGACAAGCAAACATGGGGCTAAAATGTTTTTGAGCCTTCAAGGAATGCATTTCACCTGAAAACACATCATCCTTGAAGCCTCCTTGTGCCTTTTTCCTTTGATGAATTCCCCTCTGTTGTTTCCAGTTATAAAGCTTCTCTGTTGTGAAGAAAAATGCCCAAAAGGCCTCCTGGTCCTCTTATTCCATCTCCATTAAGCCTCCATTTCCTCCTATTTTATTCCCACTAAACCCCACTTTTCACCCCTCTCCCCTTTGTCAAATTTCCCCTTTTCCTGCCCCCAAATCCCCCTTAAACCTTCTAAGTCACTTTCTTTCCCTGCTTGAAACCTTTAAAAACCCTTATTGCCTCTACCGTTACCCTTCCCTGGCCTTGAATTTAATTAAAAACGGGCCAAATAACCATATTCTTCATGTATGTGGGTTTAGCACCTTTCGGCCCTAGCCCCAGAACCGATTCCCCCCCATGTGACCCGAGCGCCAAGACTAGGCGCCAGAGCGAAAGGCGCTTATCGCAAAATCCATATCGGGCACGTTTTAAACCATCGATTTGTATAGATCGGACGGTCGTCGCGTCCCCACAACGTCTTCCGTTCACTCTGTTTGCCACCCCAATCACGCATCCACTGTCCGTTTTCCCGTAGATCAACGGTCAGCCTTTCACCCGCCTGGTGGTCCCCGCAGCCGCGCACTATTCAAAAACCGGTGGTATCCATCGCACCGCGTTTGGAGGATGGGCGGTAATTTTATTTTCGAAGCGATTCCACTCACCGCCTGACACATGGCTCTGTCACTATTTCAAAACTGCCCCCCATCGCGCGTTATCGTTCGGCATTTGACCCGGCGTGATATGCATATCAATTTTCCGATCTGGGGATCTCCATCCAATGGTCATTGCACCCCGAAGATGCGCGGAAATTAACCCAAGGTATCCGTACCCCTGGCCCGCCATCCGTCACCCTCCGCTACGTTTTCCACCGTCGATCTCCTCCTGAGATTAGACGGTCCATATTCGATCGCCCCCGTCTTTGACCGGTCCCACCGGCAGAGCTCCATGTCACCTCCCTTCACGGAATTTTCTCATTTCATCGGTTTTTCGCTCGATTTTCAAAACCCTTCATCGTGCATTTTCCGCCATCGATCATTACTCCCATGCAGGATTGAACGGTCAGCATGCTCTTTCTCCACTGTGCCATCACCTGTCTAACCCTCCACCATTTTTATTTTTCCTGTTTTCACCGTTCTACTGCAGTTTTGCCATTCGATTCCACCATTTCCACCATTCCTCTGGCCTCTGAAGCATTCTCCCACCACCACCCTGGATGTTGTAATTGATTTGTTTCCATTGTGCATGGTTTTTCACCAGACTGGTATTTCGCTCTGCCTGTCATAATCGCAGTCAATTCTATTCAAAGCACAAAGATGTCGTTACAGTAACAAACGAATCAGCAGCAGAGATCAAGGTGTTAGAGCCCGAAAATTCAAGATCAAATGCTCTAATCCTCATTCAAAGAATTAAGGCGCAGTTGAAGACTAAAGAAGCACACGAAACAAAGCTATATCTATGTTCTATATCAGCAGAGTACTTTTCTCCAGAAAGACTACCTTTCAGCGTTCTCCATGCCCCCTCGAGCCCTAAAGAAGCTAAGTACACTGACAGAAGTTTCTCTTACTGTCAGGACCACAGTTATGAGGTATGGAGAGACCTGTAGACCTTTTCGCCGTGTCACTTAATTCAGAAAGCTACGATAGAGTACCATCAGTCGGATTTCTTTAGAAGAACATACTTGAAGTTATTAACAGACTTCTGGACCATGCTCAAGAGTACACACAGTTAATGAAGAGCCATTTTGCAGAATGGACATTTGACCTACCTCTCCTCTATCTTAATGAAATTCATTTAATGAATATCACCTACCATTTTCATTCTCTTCTCCTATAAGAATTCCTGAGAACATATTGTAAAGGTTGTTGTTCATTTGTTGCCGATTGCTGTTACGGGGATTCATTTTGAATGTTAGAACAATCTTGGGAGGGAGTAGCAAAGTAGTTTGTATGTAGTAGGCTAGGAGGAGAAAGTTTGGACTGTATTAGCCATTGAGCTCAGTGTATGTGACTGGTTTTGCATCAATTAATCAAGCAAATTTCACGGGATCCTGGTCTATTACTATTGGTGATGTTTTTCTAACACTGTTTATTACATTTTCATACTGTTTCATTTTTTGCTGGCTCGCATCAGAAATATGGCATAGGATTTACCCTTGTTAGGTACCCTATGTCTCTGCTCTCCCTGCCTTCAATGTTTTCTACTAAATGTGTCATCTAAGGGTTGATTTTAGTTAATTTAACCAGTGTAGTGGATGTCATTGCCTGCTAGCTGATGTATGAATTAATGAAATATATCTTTAGTTTTTCTTGTTCGGTTTAAGCTGGAAGATTTGGGAACACTGGGGATTAGAGTTAGCCCTGTCCACTAGGATCCTTGTGCGACCAGCTGGCCTTTCTAAGATCTCTTGCTAGTGTCAAAGCATTGAAGGTTAAAATTCCTTCTCTGATCTATAGACCCTGGCTCTATTAAAATTATATTTTTTTTTCCCTTGGAGCATGTTAAAGCTGACCTGGAGTTAAATGACCACTGGTCCGATCTATAAGCTGCACCTTTGTCCCTCCTTTGAGAGTTATCTATGAGTATGTCCAAGGAGGTCTAGATTTAAATGACCTCTGACTTGATCTATAGATAGAAATTGGGTTGATTTCCTTCTTTCACTTTCAATCCTTAATGTCCCATCCCACCATCTATCTAAAAAGATCCTTTAGTGTAGATGACTTTCCCTCTGAAATCCTAGGCTAGTTGTTGCAAGTAATTCCCTTTCATGACTCCATATCCCAGTGGATGGCACTTCTGGACCTATCCTCTTTGTTGAAACATCCTACTGCTTTGTTCCTTTCCTCCCATTACTTTCTCAGTCTATTATCTCATGACTCAACCCTGCAACCAACCAACCAAATCATTTAAAACCCTCCTTTGTGCTTCATAACTAGCCTAATACCTAATCTTGAGCTTTCAAAGATATATCATTCTTTTTATTTATGGAGAGATCCCTCTCCGGATCCAGGAGGGCTAGATCCTAGGATCCCAAAGTGGTTTGATGTTGTCTTATCTTTTGGTATTGCCAAATCTTCCAAAACATAGGAACCCCAACATAATGGCGACTCCGCTGGGGAATAAGACCAAAATCTTGATTTGATAAATCACTATGGTGGATAGTAAAATTGTAAATAATCCACCTGGCGACTCCACAATTCCTGAATGATTAAAGGACTCCACTGGTGATCAGTAGGCCGCTGATTATATGTGTGTTCACAAGACTCCACTGGGAGACCATGTCGCAGTACAACATAATCCATGCCAAAGACCAAGTCACTTGAGTAATGGAAGACCCTGAACGGTTTGCAAAAATGTATCCAGATTTCATAGCACTGTGTCGTGATACAATTTCTAGTGACTTGGCAGAATTGAAGGTGGAGGACCTTCCAGGGGTTAGTCCTCTCAGCTCAAAATTCACACCTGTGCTCAGGAAGATCTTCTTAGAAGTGGTGGTTGAAAGGTATGAAGCTGAGATTGAACTTCTGAACTCACAAGAGAAATCATACCAGTTGAAAGACCCCAGAGAATTTTTGGAAAGTCTCCCTCCTCCTAAAAAAGAAGAAATTCCACTGCTTTTTGATGTGCAAGAAGAAGATAAATGGGCTTTCAAGAGACACTTTGAGGATGCAGTGGAAGAAGCAATAGTCAAAGCTACTCAGGATAAATACAACCTACCAATCATGGAGGGCCTAAAAGAAGAACTTGTACATCATGTGTTCATTGATCCTGTGGCAAAATATATGGAGGCCCTAATTTGCTCAAATACTCCAGCATTGATATTTAACACAGGCCAAATTCATCAGGAGTGGTCACTACTGATGGTGACCTCAGTTTTGAAGAACCACATGTAGAGCACCCTGTGGTTATCTCTGACAGGCAGTCAATGCTCCTGTCCTTTTTTGTTACTGCTTGACTGGCTGCACTGGCACTATTGTATCACCTAAAAACATCAGAGATTTCCAAGTAGAGTAGGGTAGGTAGGAAAGATAAATAAAGCTCAGTGTGTGAGCATGTAGTTAGTTGTTTTTAATTTATGCAAAGTCCAGCAAGCTAGACAGTCTAATCCTGGCTTGACTATTTTTCAATTTATGTCTTAGAGTGTAGAGAAGAAATCTTCTAGACAGTTTAATCCTAGCAGATATAGTTTAGGTAGAGAAAATATGAGGCCAACAGTCTAATCTGGTCTCATGGAGTAATAAGGGTAGAAGTAGAATAGGTTATTTTCATGCTTGTAAAAATTGATGATGTAAAGGGTCTGCAAATCCAAATGCACCCAGAAGAAAAAATGTTAGGACTATAGTGTGGGTAGGTAGTTGTTTGGGAGAATTTTACTGCTGATATGATGTCTTCATGATTTGTGGCAGTTGATCCAAGAAATAAAATGGATGGGTCAAGTACCAGGCATCTGACCTACACCAAAGATTTATCCTCTGAATTCTTGACTCCTTCAAGAAGAAGCCATCCCCATGTGGAGCCACTGTTAGCCCCCTATAAATTTTTTGACAAGCAAACAGGGGGCTAAAATGTTTTTGAGCCTTCAAGGAATGCATTTCCCCTGAAAACACATCATCCTTGAAGCCTCCTTGTGCCTTTTTCCTTTGATGAATTCCCCTCTGCTGTTTCTAGTTATAAAGCTTCTATGTTGTGAAAAAAAATGCCCAAAAGGCCTCCTGGTCCTCTTATTCCATCTCCATTAAGCCTCCATTTCCTCCTATTTTATTCCCACTAAACCCCACTTTTAACCCCTCTCCCCTTTGTCAAAGTTCCCCTTTTCCTACCCCCAAATCCCCCTTAAACCTTCTAAGTCACTTTCTTTCCCCGCTCGAAACCTTTAAAAACCCTTATTGCCTCTACCGTTACCCTTCCCTGGCCTTGAATTTCATTAAAAATGGGCCAAATAAACATATTCTTCATGTATGTGGGTTTGGTACCTTTCGGCCCTAGCCCCAGAATCGATTCCCCCCCATGTGACCCGAGCGCCAAGACTAGGTGCCAGGGCGGAAGGCACTTATCGCAGAATCCATATCGGGCGCATTTTAAACCGTCGATCTGTATAGATCGGATGGTCGTCGTGTCCCCACAATGTACACCGTTCACTCCATTTTTCGCTCCGATCACGTATCCACCATCTGTTTTCCCGCAGATCAACAGTCGGCCTTTCACCCGCCCGGTGGTCCTCACAACCGAGCACTATTCAAAAATCGGTGGTATCCATCGCACCGCGTTTGGAGGATGGGCGGTAATTTTATTTTCGGAGCGATTCCACTCACCGCCTAACACGTGGCTTTGTCACTATTTCAAAACCGCCCCCCATCGTGCATTATCTTTCGGCATTTGACCCGGCGCGATATGCATATCAACCGTCCGATCTGGGGATCTCCATCCAACGGTCATCGCACCTCGAAGATGCACGGGAATTAACCCAAGGTATCCGTACCCCTGGCCCGCCATCCGTCACCCTCCGCTACGTTTTCCACCGTCGATCTCCTCCTGAGATTTGACGGTCCAGATTCGATCGCCCCCATCTTTGACCGGTCCCACCGGCAGAGCTCCACGTCACCTCCCTTCACGGAATTTTCTCATTTCATCGGTTTTTCGCCTGATTTTAAAAACCCTTCATCGTGCATTTTCCGCCATCGATAATTACTCCCATGTAGGATCGAACGGTAAGCATGCTCTTTCTCCACCGTGCCACCACCTGTCTAACCCTCCACCATTTTTATTTTTCCTGTTTTCACCTTTCTACTGCAGTTTTGCCATTTTCTTCCAGCATTTCCACCATTCCTCTAGCCTCTAAAGCATTCTCCCACCACCACCCTGGATGTTGTAATTGATTTGTTTTCATTGTGCAGGGTTTTTCACCAGACTGGTATTTCGCTCTGCCTGTCATAATCGCAGTCAATGCGATTCAAAGCACAAAGATGTTGTTATAGTAACAAACTAATCAGCAGCAGAGATCAAGGTGTTAGAGCCCGAAAATTCAAGATCAAATGCTCTAATCCTCATTCAAAGAATTAAGGCGCAGTTGAAGATTAAAGAAGCACACGAAACAAAGCTATATCTGTGTTCTATATCAGCAGAGTAATTTTCTCCAGAAAGACTGCCTTTCAGCGTTCTCCATGCCCCCTCGAGCCCTCAAGAAGCTAAGTACACTGACAGAAGTTTCTGTTACTGTCAGGACCACAGTTATAAGGAATGGAGAGACCTGTAGACCTTTTTTCCGTGTCACTTATTTCAGAAAGCTACCACAGAGTACCATCAGTCGGATTTCTTCAGAAGAACATACTTGAAGTTATTAACAGACTTCCAGACCATGCTCCAGAGTACACACAGTTAATGAAGAGCCATTTTTCAGAATGGACATTCGACCTACCTCTCCTCTGTCTTAATGAAATTCATTTAATGAATATCACCTACCATTGTTATTCTCTTCTCCTATAAGAATTCCCGAGAACATATTGTAAAGGTTGTTGTTCGGTTGTTGCCGATTGCTGTTAGAGGGATTCATTTTGATTGTTAGAACAGTCTTGGGAGGGAGTATCAGAGTAGTTTGTATGTAGTAGGCTGGGAGGAGAAAGTTTGGACTGTTAGCCATTGAGCTCAGTGTATGTGACTAGTTTTGCATCAATTAATCAAGCACATTTCACAGGATCCTGGTCTATTACTATTGGTGATGTTTTTCTAACACTGTTTATTACATTTTCATACTATTTCATTTTTTGTTGGCTCGCATCAGAAATATGGCATAGGATTTACCCTTGTTAGGTACCCTATGTCTCTACTCTCCTTGCCTTCAATGTTTTCTACTAAATGTGTTATCTAAGGGTTGATTTCAGTTAATTTAACCAGTGTAGTGGATGTCATTGCCTGCTAGCTGATGTATGAATTAATGAAATCTATCTTTAGTTGTTCTTATTGGGTTTAAGCTGGAAGATTTAGGAACACTGGGGATTAGAGTTAGCCCTGTCCACTAGGATCCTTGTGCGACCAGCTGGCCTTTCTAAGATCTCTTGCTGGTGTCAAAGCATTGAAGGTTCAAAGTCCTTCTCTGATCTATAGACCCTGCCTCTGTTAAACTTATCTCTGTTTTTTCCGTTGGAGCATGCTAAAGCTGACCTGGAGTTAAATGACCTCTGGTCCGATCTATAAGCTGCCCCTTTGTCCCTCCTTTGAGAGTTGCCTATGAGTATTTCCAAGCAAGTTTAGAGTTAAATGACCTCTAACCTGATCTATAGATAGAAATTGGGTTGCTTTCCTTATTTCACTTTCAATCCTTAATGTCCCATCCCACCATCTATCTAAAAAGATCCTTTAGTGTAGATGAATTTCCCTTTGAAAGCTTGGGCTAGTTGTTGCAAGTAATTCCCTTTCATGACTCCATAGCCCAATGGATGGCACTTCTAGACCTATCCTCTTTGCTGAAACATCCTACTGCTTTGTTCCTTTCCTCCCATTACTTTCTCAGTCTATGATCTCATGACTCAACCCTGCAACCAACCAAAAAAATCATTTAAAACCCTCCTTTGTGTTTCATAACTAGCCTAATAACTAATATTGAGCTTTCAAAGATATATCATTCTTTGTATTTATGGAGAGATCCCTCTCCGGATCCAGGAGGGCTGGATCCTAGGATCCCAAAGTGGTTTGATGTTGTCTTATCTTTTGGTATTGCCAAATCTACCAAAACATAGGAACCCCAACACCTCTCACTAGCTCATTCATTAGTTATAACTAGTTAAACTGATTTTAACTAAATTTCTTGAGTTAACTAATTACAACTCACAAACAACTGTAACTGGACCCCATAAAAATAGGAAAATACTCTACATGCCTCCTATTTGACCTCTAATTTGAATTTCTTAAGCTAACTAAGTCTTCTTGACTCATTTAACTAATACAAGTCGTCATGAGATGAATTTACAATTTCTCTTCCAATTTAACTAAGGGAAAATTAAATCAGAAGCCTCATATGGTGCCATTTTTTGGATTCCATTTCTAGTTGTCATTTTCAATTTTTCTTGTTGCCAATTTGAACACTCCCTCTCAACAAGAAATGAATTTAATCTATCCTGATCAGGTACCTTTGGAACGTTCTACATGCAACACTTCTCTAGTGTTGTTTTCTCCCGCAAATTCTAAAACTGAATAGCCTCCAAAAAAAACTGAATTAGTATTATGCATCTGTCATCAGAGTCTTTGGTTATTTCTAGCTACTACACTGTCTACTAGAAACTCTACGCTTCTACTGACTCTGCATATTTTCCCCATGCATTGCTGCCAACTCTGATCTGCGCTCCAGTATTTGACATATGTCACTCTAATTTATGTCTTCCTGACATCTGACTGCATTAATCCTACTGATCATTCCTTCTACTTTGTACTAGGGAGTCCTTGTAGCCAGGTGCGACCTATGAGACTAGCCATCTCAATGGATCTTTCCAAAATTTCTTCTTTTGGGTTTATGTCTACACATTGCCCCACCTCTCACCGCGAGGTATGGCTGCATGTGCTCCCTATGCCCATCTAGCTCTAAATCCCCCCCTTCTAGAGGTCTCTACTTGAGTGGATGCCTCCACTCAGTCTTCTATCTGCTTCTCCAATTGTGGCTACTTCAAAATTTTCTAAGCTTGCTTCTGAGGTTTCATGTTAAGAGGAAATTTATGCTCCCTCTCAACCACCAAGTCACTAACCTATGATTTTTTCCTCAAATATTTGCATGCTTCTTCGACCTTGAGAGCATACATGTTCTTGAATCTTACACCGATCTGTTTCACCTGTCTTGTGGCGATGTGTCTAAGGAACACCTTTCCTTTTATAAATATGACATCATAGCCATGGTCTTCCAATACTGCTACAAATACAAGATTCTTATTTAGTCCTGGAACATACAAAACATCTATCAGCCTGAGAGTGGAGCCATAATCTCTCTGAAAGGTAACTATACCTATGCTGGTCACTCTATACTTCCCATCATCTCCAAACTCTATGTTTTGCTGGAGGTCCTTCTCCTCCAAGTCATGAAAATATCTCTATTCCACGTTATATGGAATGAGGTACCGCTGTCTAGATACCACATGCATCCCATTATCATTAGGGGAATTTTGAGGTCTAAAATGGGCCTCCTAAGGAAGTTATAAAATAATAGTTGAAATAATAATATAAGATTAGATTACATCATCAAAGTTTAGAGGGAAAAAATATAAAAACTACTTTTCCAACTCGTATTTTCAACTTATCTACATATGGGTTTACTAAAATTTCGATCTGGAACACTCATTGGATGTATAAATTGATTCCTCATCCAAGGAGTACCCATATTTCATACTTCTGATGGATCTTTCTACATGAAAAATGAGAAATACGTGAAAAATGTGATTCCAAACACGTTTTTTCATGTATTTCTTATTTTTCGTATTAGGGTCCATCGAAAGTATGCAACATGGGTACTCCCTGGATGAGGAATTAAATTTTTCAGCCAATGAGTACTCTTGCTTGAAATTTGAGTAAAAACTTGGGATATAAGTTGAAAATACAAGTTGAAAAATTAGTTTTATTATTTTATTATTTTTTAATCTTTTTACTTTTTTACCCAAAAAATGGTGAATCATCCCCCATGGTTGACATCATCATCTTGCATCCTATTGGTTCTTATAAATTTTATTTTGGTTGTACATTTTTCTTAGGAGGCCCATTTTAGACCTCAAAATTTCTCTAATGAGTGCTGGTCATGCATGCAATGAGAGTAAAATCAAGCTCGAACAATGAAGCTAGCGCTTCACCCGCCGCAACTGCATGCTCTTTCTTGATTGCCTTCTTCTATGAACAATTCGAGGCATAATGCCCGTGCTTGTGACAGTGAAAAACTTGATGTTGGACAAGTATCTATAGCCTTATTCACCTTGGGACTTCTTTCACTTTTCTTTCTTTCCTTTTCCGACCAATACAAAATCTTCTTCTTTGTCTTTGTCGGAGGTTCCATATCTGGTGCTCCGCCTTATCTCTTCTATTACCAAGTCGGACCATAAACTCTCCTAGTCTAGTAGATTCTCCCTCCCATTCATAGAGTCATGGTAACTATGCCAGATATTGGGAAGTACTAGAAGATCTAGGCTCACCAAATCATCTATAATGTCCCAAATGGGGAAATTTCTGCAATGCTGGGAATATCTTGAGATATTCCTATTTTCCACCTCTGGGAGTATTAACAATCAACACTGAACTATTTCAGAGATTGACCGCAGGGGAATTTGCTGTATATTTCACCTTCACAAGGAAGGATGAGATCCAGAGGCTACCTGGCCCACTAGTAGACTCTGCCAATAGAACTTGTCAAGAGCTAATAATTCCCTTCAAGGAATTTCTACAACGACTACCCATGAGGATGTTGTATAAGGAAACCAATGAGAAAATAAGGCCATCCCGGTCTTCCGGGATGCCTTAAAGTACAATACCAACTCCCTACGGAATATAAGCTCAAATAAATAACCCTAAAGGGGTTATTCGGATCTCCCACCAAAAAGTATGCCGGAATAGTGCTCAATGAGAGATCTTGACAACATGAAAAATTCAACAAGTAGCGATGGTGAAATAATGCATCATATCATGTAAGAAGAGTAAAAATCTGATATAGAAAGTGTACTAGCAAATGTTATATAAAATCCTTGAGAAAATAACTCTCCAAAGGTGAGTCATCAGTGCAAATCAGCCTCAAGGAAGATATACATGCTGATATGAAGGAAATACACTACTACGCCAGTCCAGCTACTCTTTACTGCACGGTCTCTAGGGGAAAATGATTGCAACTGATATACATGAGATAATATAGCAATACAAGCTCAAATAAATATGGGGGAGCAAGATCTCAACCCCAGAAAAATTTATTACATCAATCCTCTAAGGGATTGGCTAAAATACATAAAACTGGAAAATTCCAGAGTCGTAGTGTAGCTGCTACAACTCAATAATAATACAAAAATGGAGAAGGAAGTAGATGTTGCAATAAACCATGAAACCTCCTCCAATGATCTCCAAAGTGAAGGGGCTGATCCCCTCATTTAATAATGCACTCACTAGTGCACAAAATGAGCTCCATCTGCAAACCCTCTTTGAATATAACGTTGTAAGAAGAAGGGACTGCACTGGGCATGAGAGAAACATAGATGACCTGATGCCAAATCTGCAATAAAAGCTCTGAGATCTCCTTTTTTGATCTCCTAGAGAGAGAGATGGCCTTTCCTCTATAGAACAACTCTGGAAGTGAGATGATGGAAGTCCGTCACTGAAACACCAACAACTCCAGCATTCTCTTGCTGCAAGAATAACACAGTAGCTGCAAATGAATGCCCTGGCCTCATGCCATTATGTAAGGAAGATGAAGAAAAATCTCTCCATGGCCTCCCATGGAAGAGAAGGGCATTCCTAAACAGGAATCCCTCTTGTGCTAAATAACAACAAGTTGAAGAGAGCTTCAACTTCGATTTCCATCTTCAAGAATATCCAAGAATGATCTCCACAATGTCTCTCCTTCATCTTTTATGCAAAGCATGCATGGACCCCACTCACATTATGGTTTCTCCCATTTTTAATTTTCCCTCCACTCCAACTACGCGATCTTCTTGTGTAAGCTTCCCCTCTTAGGGTATGTTGTTGACTTTGGTCAACCATGGTCTAGCTCACTTGCGTTTGGCCCTTTTCACGCTTGGGGCCACTATCTTAAGCCACGTAAGTGATTTTTGCACCTTATGAGTGTTTATTAAGTTGCTACAATGGGTCCCCTCAACCATTTTATTCCTTTTATTAAAATAAAAGCAAAATTAATGTCCCAAATACTTTATTGCAAAATTTGGAACATTATAGTCCTCCCCTCCCAAAACTTGCTTGTCCTCAAGAAAGAGCAAGGATGAACTGCAAATATTCCTCCACTCAAGGCACGGAGTCTGAAATATCTCATGTAGATCCTCCATCCTCAAGCAATCAACTAGAAAAATGAGTCACCCTCCAACTAGGCAAATCCTGAAAGTACTCCTCCACCTTGTGCTCATGGAATAGGTGGGCTGAATTTCTGAACTTGGTAAGCTTCATAGCCTACCCCACATTGTCCTCTTCTCCACTTAGGATGAATGTGGAGTGAAAGCTGAACTTGGGCTGCAATATTGTTGCCTTCAAGAGGCAAGACGGAGTCTAGATCCCCAAGGACCTCTCCTCCAATGCTGCAAAACAAGTTGGCCCAAATCATCTCATATGTGATGAGTTGGATTCCATCAACATATGGCATCCAAACAATCATATGGTTGACCTCATGGAAAAATACATGGCTGAAAATGGTGACCATATCATCTCTCATACTCCTCTTGGAGCATGTGCTGCAAAAGAAATGGAGGTCTTCTCTCCCAAAAGGCACATCCACCCAATGAGTCTCTCCCTCCACATGATACATATGGGGTTGCTGTTGATATATGGCTGAAATAAATGGCCTTCATGAGAGACCCAAGCCACCCCATCAATCATACAAACCATGAAATGCCTCCTCCAAAATTTTGAACTCTCCAAATAACTCCTCCCACATGAAGGAAAGAGATGAAGCTTGGCAATCATGGGTTTCCCATTGCTTCTCCTGAAAAATACAACATGCAAAGTGGGGAGAATCAAACTCCCAATGGGAATCTTCAATTTATTTTCCTCCTTCATAACGATGCTTCCTCTAAACAATGTTCCATCAACAACATGTGGAAGCATAAACTTATGAGAGCAAGGAGGTGAAATTTGGTCCCATGCATGGAACCAGCGCAGGGCATCATTTTCCTGCCTCAAAAGAGAAAGTAACAAGTGTCTGTTCAGCCACTTTTTTTCTGCCACATTCATCCTGCAAGATGTGATCATGAAAACATACTTTGGTGCCAAAGGTGCACACCAAAACTATGTGGCTTTCCCCCACAAGCCACCCATAAGATGGCCATCATTCTTGTTGCAATAGACCATAAGTATAGTTGAACATAATGTACAAGAAGGAAGGATACCTCTTGATCTGATATGCTTCTCATAAAGATAAGAGAGTGCAAAGCATGTCACAAATAGTTACCTCCCTCATCATGTACTTTGGCCTTTGAGCTGAAATGGCTCAAGTGAAAAGTCCCCATTACTGCAACATAGTAGGGGAGTGGTTGTGCCAACCATCTCATCATCCTTGGGCTATGCATCTATCCATATGTTGATATGCAACCATTAAGTTGCCCTCCCAAGCGGACTCCTCCATCAATGAAGAGTATGCATGGAAATGCATGAAAGAAGAACCCATAAACACTGCATGTAGATTCCTCTTCTTGTGCTCGTGCAACCAAGCCAAAAGAGTCAAAATGTATTAGGAGTGCTCTCCTCCATTACTCCTTCATGCTCATCACCTACATGCCTCCAAAATGTATCACTTGTGAAGTGGCTTGGAAGACACTCCAACAAGTAACTCAAACTCTCAAGTGACAGCGCTTCTGGCCTTTGGAGTAGGGCCACTATCATCTCAAAGCTCCTCTCTTTGACATGAATCTTGTCAAAGACTCCTCCCATCATGTTGCTGCAAATGTAGAGCTCCTCCTGTGAAGAAGGTGCTACTTGGCATCTAAGATAAAAGAGCAATCCTCTTACTCCTGCAACACCCAAACAAAATATGAGCAACAAGAATGTATGCTGCTCCCCTATACTTTCACCATACCCAATCTGAAATGGGAACATAATGAGTGGTAAGAGAAATTCCACCCCATCATGATGCACCCATACTCTCCCCTTTGTCCATCAAGTGCAATGAGTGTGAAATGATCCTGGGACCTATGGGTTATGGATCCTCCACATTTCCGCTGAGCACATATGATCCACAAAGCTCTGCTCTTTGTTGTAAGTATCCTGCCACTTGGTACCTCTTCATAAGAGCTACCATTGTCCCAAAACAGATTTCTCCTTTTGCATTTCATGGGACATTGAAATGCAATCTCCTTCATGACAAAATTTCAAACCCCACCCTCACATGTGATGCATGGCTCAACAATAGTGCATGATGATGATGAGGGTTTATTTCCTCCAAAATGGCACATCACAGTAAAATTTCCTTCCTCAAGACAATTAGCATGCAATAAAGTACAATCCTCCATGATAGATGCAAACTCATGCATACCTTGGAGAGATTTGGAAGAATCTTATGTTGCTGCAAGAGTCTCTTCCTCAAGTGTGATGGCTGCCTCAATAGCTGAAGGTGGACACTACTCCTCCATGAATGTAATAGTGCTGGCATGTGCCTCTGGTGGTGAGGGCTCCTCTATCCTTTGGCCAAATCTTCTGATCAAGATCTGAGAAAAATCAACAAGAGTAGAAACCCTTGCATGCCTCCCATGGCTGAACCACCAAGTTATTTCCTCTTCCTTCTGAACAGGTGTGAAAAGTTAGAGTCTCTTGGAAGACTCCAAGGTTTTCTCCATATTCAGCAAGATACTCACTTAGAATTATAATTCCAAGTGTTCTTCCATGCTTCTTCTTTGCTCTTCTATGAGAATAGGAAGTGCATGGTCCTTCCTCTTCTCATTCTTCTATCTCCTCAACCTCCTTGGAGAGGTTGTTGCTGGACCCAAAACTGATGAGATCAATCTCATCCTCTACATCATCTTGACCTCTTCTTCCTCTAGAATTCAAAATTCACAGGCTAAGCCAAGTTCGAAGCTCTGATACCACTGTAATGTCCCAAATGGGGAAATTTCTGCATTGCCGGGAATATCTTGAGATATTCCTAATTTCCATCTTCGGGAGTATTAACAATCAACACTGAAATATCTCAGAGATTGACTGCAGGGGAATTTACTAGATATGTCACCTTCACAAGGAAGGATGAGATCCAGAGGCTACCTGGACCACTAGCAGACTCTGACAATAGAACTTGTCAAAGGCTAATAATTCCCTTCAAGGAATTTCTGCAACAGCTTCCCATGAGGACGTTGTATAAGGGAAAAAATGAGAAAATAAGGCCATCTAGTGCTGGGATGCCTTAGAATGCACTTGATACAAACTCCCTACATAATATAAGCTCAAAGAAATAACCCTAAGGGGGTTATTCAGATCTCCCACCAACAAGTATGCCAGAATAGTGCTCAATGAGAGAATCTTCAGCAACATGAAACTTCAACAAGTAGAAGCAGTGAAATAATGCATCATATCATGTAAGAAGAGTACAAATATGATATAGAAAGTGTAGCAGCAAATTTTATATAAAATCCTTGAGGAAAAGACCTCTCAAGGTGAGTGCAAATCAGCCTCAAAGGAAGATATACATGCAATGAAGGAAATACACTGCTACATGATCCAGCTACTCTATAACTGTGGAGTCTCTAGGGGAAAATGACTGCAATATAATATACATATGATGATACAGAAATAAAAGCTCAAATAAATATGGGGGAGCAAGATATCAACCCCAGAAAACATTATTACATCAATCCTCTAAGGGATTGGCTAAAATACATAAAACTGGAAAATGCCGGAGTTGCAATGTAGCTGCTGCAACTCAATAATAATACAAGAATGGAGAAGGAAGTAGATGCTGCAATAAACAATGATACCTCCCCCAATGATCTCCAAAATGAAGGGGTTGATCCCCTTATTGAAGATTTCACTCCATAGTGCACAAAATGAACTCCTCCGGCAAACCCTCTCTAAATATAACGTTGTAAGAAGAAGGGACTACGTTGGGCATGAGAGAAACACATATGGCCTGATGCCAAATCTGCAATATGAGCTCCAGAAATATCCTTTTCTGATTTCCTAGAGAAGGAATGAGCTTCCCCTCTACAAACCAAATCCGGAAGTGAGATGATGAAGGTCCCTCACTACAACACCAGCAACTCCAGCATTCTCTTGCTGCAAGAATAACACAATAGCTTCAAATGACTGCTTTGGCCTCAAGCCAAGATTTGAGGAAGATGAAGAACAATCTCTCCATGGCCTCCCATGGAAGAGAAGGGCATTCCTAAATAGGAATCCCACTTGTACTAAACAAAAACAAGTTGAAGAGAGCTTCAACTTCGAATTCTATCTCCAAGAATGATCGCCACAATGGCTCTCCTTCATATTTTATGAAATGTATGCATGGACCCCACTCACATTAGGGTTTATCTCATTTCAAATTTCCCTCCACTCCAACTACGCAATCTTCTTGTGTAAGCTTCCCCTTTTAGGGTACGTTGTTGACTTTGGTCAACCATGGTCTAGCTCACTTGCCTTTGGCCCTTTCACACTTGGGGCTGCTATCTTAAGCCACTTAAGTGACTTTTGCACCTTAGGAGTGTTTATTAAGTTGCTACAATGGGTTCGCTCGCCCATTTTATTCATTTTATTAAAATACCAAATACTTTATTGCAAAATTTGGAACATTACAGAAGGATTGGCTGCAATACATGTACAAATGGAAATTATGCAGAAATACTGGAGTTGCTGGGTAGCAACTGCAACTCTGAAAATAACTGGAGATGGTTGTAGATGATGTGCAATATGAAATAGACCTCCTCCAACATATCTCTCAAGTGATAGGTTGATCCTATCCCAGAAGATCTCTTCCTCCAAGATGATGGTGCAACTCCTCACTGCACTGTCTATGATGGGAGATGCTTGGCCTTGGTGCCAAGATATGCAAGTCAGCTCTGAAACCTTCCTTCTAATCTTTCCGAGGAATAGAGACTCCCTCCTCTGAAATATTAGACAAGGAATGGTGTTGTGGAACCCCTCCACTACAACACCCAGCAACACTACGTTATACTTCAGTAGAAATACGCAGTGACTGAATATGTGGCTTTTGCCTTAAGCCAAGATGTGGAGAAAATGAAGAGAAATCCTTCAAGAGGCCTCTCAAGAAGGAGAGGAAATCCTAAAAGAGAATCCCTTGTGCTAAGCAACACTGCAACTCAGCTAAACAGCCGGAGACTGAAAATATTCTAAACAGACAAATGATCAAATGCTCAAAGATGTCTCACTATGGTTGCCTCTTCCTCCTTTTATGCAAGTGAATGCCTCTTTTCCCTGGACCCCACACATTAGGGTTTCTTTCACAAAGAATATTCCTCCCTCTCAAACTCCGCTGTCTTCTCATGCAAGCTACACCTCTTAAGAAGTGTTGTTGACCTTGTCCTCATGCAATTGCCCCTTTTCACACTGGAAGGTGCAAAATTAAGCTGCTCCATTGATCCTTTTCACACTATGAAGGATATTATTCCTACTCATGGGCCTTTTACCCATTTTATTCACCTCCTAGATGAAATAAGAAAAAATTAATATTCCAATTTTCTGCTCGCAAATTTTGGAATATTACATGGAAGCCTAGTTAGCAAAGAACAAGATATTATGGGAATATTTTGTCATTTTTGCTGAAAGACATTGTGACAAGTGTCACTGCAAGATTCACCGGAAAGTTTGGAAGGTGAATTTTTTTTATGTTGTTATCCAAAGGCCGAAATTTTTATATGGTGGTGCATTTTTTTTATTCTAAGGTTGGGCTAGTCTAACTAGAGGCCGCCATGTGCCCTCTCTGGTGGACCAAGTCCAAAGTCTGAATTGCATTACATATCAAAGGTCGGATTTAATGGTGAGTTTGAATTACATTATATATGTTAAAGGTCGAAATTTTAATGAATTCCAAGGTAATAAACTGTAAATATTTGGGTGGAAAATTTTTTACACAGAGGTTGGGTCTCGACCCTGCGACCTCCTACCACACAATGCACCGTGTTACCACTATACCATGACATCAAGTCTTAACTATACATGTCACTGAATTTTATTTAAATCCATGTGTAATGAACCGGTGAGGGTAGGGCAGGGGCCAACCCTTGACCCATGTAACCATATGCGAATACCATGGGGAGCGCGTGTTGATAATGGTGGAGATTAGTGTTAATGCGATTTATTTAACCCATAACCAAATGCTAAATGCCCTTATCATATAATTAATTTTGGATTATGTTAATGCGACCGATTAGCATTAAATCGAGCTTATCCCTAATTAAAATATTAATTTATTTAATTAAACCTGAGTTTAATTCGGCAGAGAAGATCGTGGTCCGCCAATTTCAATGTCAACCCCAAATTTAGCGGCTCTAACTGGAGTTATCTCCAGATTTAGTGGGGTTTCCTAGGCCAGAATTGGGTAGGCCATAAATTTGCAAGATTCGACCAAATTGGGAGCAAGAAGAGTCTATTCTGGATGATTTGGACATTCTCAACACATTGAAGTAGGTTTCAGGAGCAGTGGATGAATGTAATTTTTTTTTTCACATTTGAGCTAATACAGAGGCCGAAGCCATGGAAGTTGGACCAAGGAGATGTAGCCCAGGAGGGGTGAACTCCTTCATTAAAACACTGTGTTAATGGATTATATTTATGGTTTGTTGTACATTTTATTTTTCTTGTTCAACATTATGTTTTAAGTTAAAATGCTCATGAATTTAACATGAAATTTGATACATTTACTTGTTTTAACACTCATGAACACCTCATGAAACCTATGCACATGAAGAAAAAGATCAGCAAATTATTTATAGTTCTGAAGATGAAATTAGAACAAAAAAATAACATTCAGATTCAGATCAAGGTGGTATCAGAGAAAAAGGTTGAAAGGTTATTTGCTTGATTTTCTTGAGTTTTGTGCAATTAGGGTTTTAATGGTTGCAAATTTGTGATGCTTACAAGGTTGAAGTTGGAGAGATAAGTAGGGAAACTATTGGTTCCAGTACTGAGGTTAGGACCAGAAGAAGGAGAACCATAAGGGCACCATCTCCACCCAAAGTTTCACTCACAACTACACTTGAAGCACCTCAAGTTTCTCTAGCTGAGATTGAAGAGGTACAAGTTGCAACAGAATCTAAGCTAGAATCCATAGCCATCATGTTAGGTGTTGGAGATACTGAAGGTATTTCAAAAGAGAAAGCATATAAGAAGGTTTTCTATGAACTGACTAAAAGGGTTAGGATCATATTTGAAGAGATGGATTCAAAGGGCAGTGGAGGAAAGCCTCCTCCATCTCCACCATCTTCATCATCATATACATCTTCACCATCAACATCATCTTCCACCTCCACTCAAAAAATTCAAAAGGAAAAACTCTCTTACTCAAACTTGGTGTAAAATTTGATCTTCCAATGTATAATAGCGAGGTAAATGCAGAGAATTTGGTCAATTGGATTTGTTAATTGGAGGTTTATTGCAGATTTCAGAACCTTCATGAAGATGACATAAATGTTTATTTGGCTTCCTTCGGGATGGAAGGATATGCACTTGTATGGTGGGAAGCAAGGACTCAAGAAGAGATTAAAAACAACAGTAAGATCTCAATGTCTTGGTCAAGTTTTATTGTTGCTATTAAACGGAAATTATATCCTCTATATGACATGCAAAAAGCCATTATGGATTGGCATAATTTTAGACAATTGAAAGGGAAAAGTGTGCAATATTATACTCATGAATTTAGGAGAAGAGCTCTTATTTTGGGTATTAAATTGGATTCTCAAGAAACTTTGTTAAAGTATATCAGGGGTTTTCACAGTTACCTTACACACACTATTCTCATGTTCAATCCCACAAACTTAGATGAGGTTTTCATTCAAGCCACACATTTAGAAGCAAGAGGGAAACATAATGTAGATGAGAAAAGTGATAGCTTCTTTAAGTATGAGGGTAAAGGAAAGGGCAAGTTTAATGGAAGAGGAAAGAGAAATAGCTCTATCAAAATAGAGAAAGAGAAACTCACATGTAAACATCGTTCAAATAATGTCCATGATGAAGACCACTATTGGAAACTTCATCCAAAGTTGAAGCCAAACAAATTGAAAGCCAAAGAGAAGGGGAAAAATGTTGCGATAATTGAACATGACTTAGGTTCAGATTCAGGAGATAAAACAAATATTAAATCCATGGGTTTGGAAGGTAAGAACATAGCAAGCACTAGTTCTTCAATTTCTTCCAATGTAACTCAAGATGAAGATACACTAATTGAACTCTTTCATATTAGAGTCGTTTCTAAACATACCAAGATAGACACAATTTTTGATAGTGGTTCTCAAGCTAATTTGATTTCTGAAGACTTAGTTAAGGAGCTAAACCTTGAAACTGTTAGAAATCCAAGACCTTATCCTTTAGGGTGGATATGCAATAATTCAAAATTACAGGTAACAAGGAAGTGCATATTAAGGTTTGCAATCAATTCAAACTTTCTTTATGAAGTTGAACTTGATGTGGTACTGCTTGAGATTTCAGGTATTGTTTTGGGAAGTCCTTATCTTTACGATAGGAAAGTAGTATTTCATCGCCGTGAGAATAATTATCACTTGTTTAAAGATTTAATTGAGTACATAGCTAGAGCGCATAAGAATAATCCAAGTTTGTCTCTTATACATGTAGGAGAAATGAAGAGAATAGTGAATGCAAGTCAAAATTTGACTTTGTTAATGATCAAACATATAGATGTTTTGGATGAAGCCTTTCAAAAAGATGCATCAAATGAAAAAGTTGATTTCATTGAAGTTTCTTGTGCTTGTAATGAGATGTTTCAGGACTCTAATAGGTTGCCTTTGAAAGGAGGTAAAGAAGGCGTGACAGATTTGTAGCAATCAACATCAGTGTTGAGCGGTGTTGGAAAAAATATTCCAGTGAAAGAGAAAGAAAAGGTCAAAGAGAAAGTGTCAAAGAAATTTTACAAAGAAGGCATACGTTCCACAGTGCTTGTTTTTGGTTTCCCAAGGGTACATGGCAATGGCGAAAATACTTGGTCAAAATTCAGCACAAGTACAAAGCAAGAGCAATTAAGAATCACCATGATGACAGTGTGCGAGGTGAGACAGTTTTTAAGTTTCCTTTGATTGATGACCAGAGGTTAGAACAAGTTTTTTTATGCAATGACAACTTTCTGCTCTGAAAATTCATGGAAATTGGAGCATGACGGTGTCAACAATAGTAAGAGAGGGTATCAATATTCAAGGAAAAAGCTTAGTTTTTGTGAAAAGCTCCAATTGATGAAAATGGGAAAATTTCAGTGGATTGAGACTTGAAGGGTGAGGGAATAGTATGCTCAACCACATGTTCAGTAATCAAAGAGATTTTGGGGTCCAAAAGGCTTCTAGTGGGGAGGAATGATCAAGCACTCAGTGTTAAAGCTAAAAAATTAAAGTGCTCAAAATCAATTGGAAATTGAATGACATCGAAGAGCTCGTCTCTAGGAATCTGGCGCAATTTGTTTCATTTAAACCGACTTCAGATGAGGAAGAAAGAGCCTGTTGTTCATTTTCCTAAAAAACTAAAAAAATTGCAGAAAGGACAGAATGCTAACATGGCAGCCTAGTCATAAAACAAAAGGATATTCTGGGAATATTTTTTCATTTTCACCCAATGATACGGTGACTAGTGTCACCGTAGGATTCGTCAGAAAGTTTGGAAGGTGAAATTTTTTTATGTTGTTAATCCGAAGGCCGAAATTTTTATATGGCAGTGAATTTTTTTTTAATAAGGTTGGGATAGTCCAACCAGAGGTGGAAAAGTGGTGCATCTAGGGGCCACCACGTGCCCCCTCTAGTGGACCAAGTCTAAACTCTGAATTACATTACATATCAAAGTTCAGATTTAATGGTAAGTCTGAATTACATTATATACGCCAAAGGTCGAAATTTTAATGAAGTCCAAGCTAATAAACCTTATGTATTCAGGTTGCAAAAAATTTACACAGAGGTTGGGCAGAGGTCGAGGCTCGACCCTGCAACCTCCCCCCACACAGCGCACTGCATTATCACTATACCACATCATCAAGTCTTAACTATATATGTCATTGAATTTTATTTAAATTCATATGTAATGAACCAACAGGGGTAAGGTGGGGGCTAGCCCCCGACCCATGTAACCATATGCAAAGACCACGGGGAGGGTGTATTGATAATGGTGGAGATTAGTGTTAAACTGAGTTATTTAACCCATAACCAAATCCTAAATGCGCTTATGATATAATTAATTATGGATTTTGTTAATGCACCTGATTAGCAATAAACCGAGCTTATCCCTAATTAAACTCTTACTTTATTTGATTAAACTTGAGTTTAATTCGGTGGAGAAGATGGCGGTCCGCTAAATTCAGCACCAATCCCAAATTTAGCGGCTCTAACTACAGTTATCTCCAAATTTAGTGGGGTTTCCTAGGCCATAATTGGGGAGGCTATAACTTTTTCAAAATTTGACCAAATTGGGAGCAAGAAGTGTATATTTTGGATGATTTGGCCATTTTGAACACATTGAAGTAGGTTTCAGGAGTAGTAGATGTATGTAAACACCATTTTTTCACATTTTATTTAATACAGAGGCCCAAGCCATGAAATCTGGACCAAGGAGATGTAGCCCAAGAGGGGTGAACTCCTTCATCAAAACACTATGTTAATGGATCATTTTGATGGCTTTTTGTAGATTTCATAGTTGTTGTTCAAAATTATGTTTTTAAGTTAAAATGCTCATGAATTTAGCATGAAATTTGATACATTTACATGTTTTAACACTCATGAACACCTCAAGAAACCTATGCACATGAAGCAAAAGACCAGCAAATTATTTGTAATTCTGAAGATGAAATTAGCACAACCAAACTAACATTCAGATTTAGATCACATGAATACCATATCTTTTTTTATTTTATTTTCAGAATGTGGGATGCAGAATACCTATCCTATGTATCCTCTCTCCCTACATTATTCACCACCCCACAAAACCTTAAAAATTAGCCAATTTGATTCTCGTAGAACATTGAGTGTAGAAAATCATTTTTCCTCAACAAGCCACTTTTATCCTTCACTTGAATAACCTCCTCTTTGCATTTTGCAACATCAAAAACATATATTTATCCACTTCCATAATCTGTACATAATGCATATTATAGGATACCTCATCTGCAACTTCTTTGTACCACCCACCCTGCATATTTCATTTTCACATCTGCCATTTTGCATCTTGTATTAATTATGTTGTGTAATGCCCCTTTTTAAAACCCCAAGTTCTGTAATTGTAATTAATACTTATAATTATGGAGATGGCTAGTATAAATATCTTGATAGACATTATTTGATATAATGTGCATTTTATTTTATGTATTGCTAAAAAACAAAGAAGAGAGTATCCAACACAGATCTTAATACCTGAGAAGAAATTGTGAAGAGGAATGGAACAATTCCTATCCTACATTGAATTAAATGTTTAGTTTTCAAATTTTGTAGTTGAACTATCCAACTACCAGAAATTATGGAAAGGAATTGGGAAGTGGTGTTGAACTTATCTGGAGGTATTGGGTGCATACCCATTCTAGACACATTTGAAGTAACCATAAGGCCCAAGAGAGGCACCCGAACTCTGAAGTAGATAGTTGTGTAGTGTGGTGGTATGAAAATGAGTAGGGGAATTATAGAGAAAGGTGTGTGAAATAGGTAAAATATATGGGATCAAATAGAACGACAATGAATGTTGAGACTATGTCTATGAGAAAAAGTAGACAAGAATTTGTTTGAGTCATATAAAATACTACATGTGGAATTGTGATTTTAACTAAATTAGGATGAGGAAGTTATTGCGGAAGCTTTTAACCTAAGCTCGAGGGATATGATACTTTTCTAAATAATTTCCTTAACTAAGCACGTAAAGAACTAAAAGGGGAACTACTAAGGAATTATTGGATCAATGAAGGGCATCCTTTGTGCTATTTAGTCCAATGTTGGTCATATTGTGGGCCCTAACTCAATGGTTGGAAGGTAGAAAATTGATTCATGTATGTGGAGAGTGGATTTCATATTTTGTAGCCTCATTTGAATATTTTTAATTCTTAGTGTGTCTTCCTCTTGAGGAATCATATCTACGTTACGGGTGGCCATCTACAAGAAACTATAGTGCAGTCAAGACTATGGTTGGGTGGAATGCGACTCTCCCTTCTTTATTTTCCAACAAAGCTTAAGTGACTTAGATAACTACATATATTCTCTTTAATGAAATGGACTCATTTGAATCAAAGGTTCATGAATTTTGTCATCCTATGTTACTGAGTATGTTATGGATGATAAGCTGGAAGTAATGGTTTCAGAAGTATTGATTTGATATAAAGATTAATTTTCAATATAAAAATTATAAATATGATATAAATATAAGTGTTAATGCAAGCAAAGGCTTCTCAAAGACAAGTGACTCATGGAGCATCCAACCCTATTGATGATTGAAGAAACTAAACCTTCCTATGAATTTGTATGCAAGTTGACAGAAAAATGGGGTCGAGGATGTGGATCAATAACTCTAAATTCCCAAGGTCAATCCATAGGTTTCTATCATCTAGAACTCTCAGGAGGTATCCATCCTTAACATGTTTTCTTCTTTTAGAATTATCACTATACAATTTTGGCTCATAGGATCGTTAGAAACTTGTTGTTTAAAATACCTTTTTGAATGCATAAATGGATTAAAAAGCCTCAAAATACTTTGGGGCACTCAAGTTATGTATATTAAAGAAATTAAAATCAAGTTTTTAAAAATATCTATTGGATTTTAGTTTAAAATAACCAGAAGAAATGCCCCAAAAAGGCCATTTTGTCTATTAGTTAGACTACAAGAACACTCCTTTACCTATAATTACTTGTGTGTACATGGTAGTTTAACTTTAAAAATCTCGTGGCATAATATATGTGGATAAATGCTATCAACTCCGAGTTGATTATTGTACCATACCCTGAATTTTTGAACCATGTCCCATTTCCATATCAGATTTTTTTGTATTTATCACTAATTTATTTAACAAAAAAATGGTCTTATCTCAATGATTTGTGGCAACATGTATTATCTTATAGAAAACCCTTTGAAGTCTAAAAAAACATGACAACTTGATTTATCTTGGATAATTCAAGTAAATAGAACCTTGTGTATAAATTGCACATGTATTCTTTTTTCCTTCACGTGTCTTCTTCTTCTCAATTTGTGCTTGGTTGGTTGGTTAGTGCCTTATTATTATGTCAAAATATAAGGGCTTAATAATTTAGTGTTTAAGAACTTTATTTCTATGAATTGTTATTCACAAGGTGTGCATTTATATTTCTCTTTTGGATTCATTACCAACCCATCTGTTTGTGTTGTAAGGACTATGAATATAACGACCAAATTTCTTGTTCGACATTTGATATCTCAAATGAATAACTCAATAATTTTGAGATTGGTATGGAATGTTTAAAAACTTGATGAGTTTATATTTTTGAAAATCATCTAGAGTCATCAAGCATTGCCAAGAAATAATATTCTTTAGCTATATGCCCATGAAGATTTGAACCCATGTCATTTGCATGGTGATGCCTTGTCTCAAACCCTAAGCCCATCCTAAAAGATTATAGTCTCAACTCTCTTGATTGGTTGGATAAAATATAAATTTTGTTGGCCACCTGCTCAGGTTTATGAATTGGTAATCCTATCCTTTTGGGTTTGGTCATTTGTTAATTTTAACAAGCAATAAGTTTTGGTTTTAGCCAATCGAATATTACAAATTATAGATTTAAATTTTAATGATATTTTGCGTGGAATAGTTGAAATTTAAGATAACTAGAGTATTTGGCTAGCATCATGGTTCTTTTTAAACATTTTAAGATGTTTGAAATAGCCCATATCATTAGGATATTTTTGTAGAATATTCCTTAGTCACTTTCCATGTACATTTTATAGTCATCCATATTAAGGATCTGATCTAAATATATCCATATTGATCTCAAAATATTTATTTTGGATTTACCATGGATCCTACTAATGACAATTATTTTTAATTGTAGTTTTAGGAATAAAGAATGAAAAGTTGTCATAATTGTTTTAATTCTTTATTGCAAAAGCTATTGAATTTATCATACCATTTTTGGTATAGGCTAGTTTTTTTTTGTATCATATTTTTCAATATGGAGATATTTGTGAGGAAAATGACCATAAAATTGAAATATTTAGTGAATATATTGAGTAAAGATACTATAACTCTGGAGGTAGAGAGTTTTAATACAATTGACATTGTGAAAGCCAAGATTCAACACAAGGAAATAATTCCTTTTGACTAGGAAATACAAATATTTGCCAGAAATTATTTGAACGAAAAATAAGCCCTCACTGATTAAAATGTGCAAAAGGGATATATGCTTCATCCGTTGCTTTCTCTAAGAAGTAGAATGAAAATATTTCTTAAGAATTTGACAAGAAAAAACCATTACTCTTGAGGTGGAGAGCTCAGAAATCATTGATAATGTTAAGGAAAAGATACAAGATACTTATAATTAGGGCTTAGGTACTAAACATCAATGGTTAACCTATGCTGACAAGAAATTAGAGGATTTTTTCACCTTCATTGATTAAATCACATAAAATGAATTAAATCCAATTAGTTTTCCATTTGAGAGGTGGAATGAAGATATCAAAAATCATAATTAAATATAACTGATTTTCTATTTGAGAGGTGGAATTCATATCTCAAAAATCTAGCTTAGAAGAAAATAATTTTTGAGGTTGGTAGCTTAATTACTATTAATAATTTCAAGGCTAAAATTGAAGATAAGGAATTCCTTCAAATCATCAAAGATTTATCTTTTCTAGAAACAAATTTGAAGATGATAAGATTGTATTTTATTATAATATTCAGAGGAATAGACCTTGCTTATTATCCTTTATCTCCAATGGAATATGCATATCTTTGTGAATATGTTGACTTGTAAGGCCATCAAACCAAAATAACTAGTGCAGGAAGAGAATTCGAGTTCTCGGGTTGTGGTGGTGATTCCAAGGCAATGTAACATCAGTTGTAGACTAGTCTTGAGTGTGCAAGTGTTGCATGCAGTCAGATGATCAACCTTGGAATATGTTCAATCATTTTGAAGGAATTTCCTAAATAATAGAAGCCTAATTTCTCAAGGAATTGTGCAAGGAAATAGGGACTCAAGCAGAGGCATAAATTTACTAATTTTGGGTCAAATGTTTTCAATGAGCAGAGATATAGGTTATTCACTTTCAGTTTGTGATTAGATGAGCAAAGAAATTGTAATACATATCTATTCATCATATTAATGCAAGCATGCATTAGGGTTTTTAGCCGATTTCTTTCCTGTGGAAAAATATTGTGTGCATGTGTGTTGTTTCTCATTGCATGTTTGTGATTGATGTTCTAAATTGAATTAAATCCTGTAGAGCAGTAGAGTAGGATTGTGTCTTGTGATTTAGATCAAAATTTCATGAGTAGTTGCAACTATACACCATAGTTTCTACATGGTATCAGAGCATGATTCACATTAGAGTAGGAATTTCAAATTTGTTTCTCAAGAGGCTCAAATTTGTAGTTTAGTGCAGTTGAATCCATTCAGAGCTAAGATTATGACCTTCAACGAGCTGAGGCTAGAGTATAACTTGGAAGGCAAATCTTACTTAATTGCATGGAAGGATCGCATGGAGGTGGTATTGGATGACAATGGATTTCTATAATACATCAAGACAAATGTTGTAAAACCACAAACGTCTAATGCCCAAAACGTTGCTCAGTGGAAGAAATATGTATCCAAGGCAAGGAGAATCATCTTGGAGGGAGTATGGGATCACATTATCTCAAATATCCATGGGAAAGAATTTTTTTTTGTAATGTGGAAAGAACTGACATAATTGTTCAAGAATAGTGGTGACCAAAAGAAGCTGGCGCTCATGGATAAAGTTTGAAATATTAAGATGCAAAAGAATGACACTATTCCGCAATATCTGAGAAGGTTCACACAAGTTCCTGATGAAATTGGAGTGTTTTGTGTTAATTTTGTATAAGATGACTTGGTAAGCCTAGCCCTTATAATTCATCCAAAGAGCTAGCATAACTACCAAGATTCGATGAATGGGAGGGAGAAACTATCGAATTGGGAACACTTATGGTATGATTTGGTAGAGGAGGAAACAAGGTAGAATACTAGAGATGGGAATTCATTCAAGAGAGAGGATGAAGAAAAAATTGCATTGATTGGAAAGGGAAAGAAGGAAAAGGGAAGAAATATCAATCCAAACTAGAATCTAGCCAAGGGGGAAAGAAGAAATATTTGTCCAAAATTAAGCGATTGAAAATTTGGGTGTTGCAAGATAATATTTGTTACATTACCATGCATGGGAAAAAAAAATCTACTTATTTCAACTTTGGTAGTATCAATGTCATTTGCAGAAACCTGTGGTTCAAACCCAACATGATTTTTGTAGTAACCAGGAGTATGATGTCTATGTGGACCCAAATGATGAGTTCCACATTCTTCCTAGGGTTCAACCCTTCCCATATTATGAATTCCATGAGAAGGTCCAAAAATTTTCCTCTAGTTGCTTTCCTTGAAGCAAAACTCAATCTTGTGGAAAGGTTGGGCCATCTTCCTATTTGTAAAAGGACATGATAATAAAATCTGGCTTAAAGAGACATTCCAAGAGAATCCATATTCTTTGTTCCCAAAGTAGCTACATTAAACAATACATTAAACTCGTTTTGAAATACCAGAGACATCTACTGTGAATAATACTTAGCTCTAGCCACCCTAGGCCAAATAGGGAACACAAAAGGTCCTTTTGTGGAACCCTTTTTCCATTTTTTCTTATGCTTGAGCTGCTTTCTAAGCCCTGAACTACATAGCCAAAGTGTTGGCCACTTGTACCAAACACTTTGTATTTTGGCACCCTTTTATATGCCAGTTTGAGTCATCCAGTTATGAAATATACTTCCATCAAAAAATACGGTAAACAACCTTTGATCTTGGTGAATTGGATATGCCTCTGAAAGAAATGGTCTCGACAACTACTTCACACCAACGAAGAAGGCATGCATACCAATATCTTTAACGCCCCTTATAAGTGACTATTTTCCCTTGATGGTTTGATCTCACTACGTCTTGTGCCATCCATATGTCATATATAATTTAACTCTTGAAAATTATGCAAACATAACCAAGAAGAAAATCCTAGAAGATTGAAACATGCATCACATAAATAAACTTGAAACCTCAATGGCGCCAAGAAGATTTTCATTATACTCTCAGGAGAGGAATGATCCCTTTATTAAACCATGCTTACAAATGAGAAACACCACCATTTATATAGATGAGGAAATAAATTTCCTATGAAACAAAATAATAATATTTAGGGAGAAAATTGAACCTAGTCTAAAAAGATTAGATCTAGTTTAAATAATAATAATAATAATAATAATAATGTTATTCGACAAAGGCACATGGAGAATATTCAAATGATAATTCCCCTTGGAGGCTTTTGATCAACCCAACTGTAGAAGATGGGATTTATACAAAATTAATTTTGGAAATCAAGCTCAACATCTATTGAAGGGTCTAGTCCCACTCTTTAAATTAAAAATGCATCTCCCAACTTTAATCGCATGAATGTGTCCACGTGTTCGAGATAAATTATGGTCCAACTAACTATAATAATCCTCTTGTGACTAATTGAAACGAGATCAACTAATAGACACCTATAATTGATATGCTTATGATTATTTTTAACAAGAAGGATTCTAGATAAAAAGGTCCAAAGTTTGTACCAGTGGCAGTGCTATCGGTTAGATTTACTAGACAATGTGTGAGGGCCTACGACCAACTTAGTTTGAATTTTTGGCGAGATATATGACCATTTAATTGTGTGGGAAGTGACGGATCGAGTCAATTTCCTTAATTTTTTCTCTCTTTAGATTTCATTTCATTACTTGGTTGCAACAATAACATGATCATGGTCTCGAATGAATTTATTTTGTCCTCTTGCTTTTCCAGTATTACGAGGGTTGTCCCTTACAACTTCTCTCTAAATCATCCATACCAAAATACCTTCTTTACTCCCATAAATGAGTCTTTGTAACCTTAGATCCAGTGCATGGGAATTTCCATCCAGTTTCCATGTGGAAAAAATCAAAAGACTTTTGGGATAGTGATTGGAACCTGCCATGTATTTTCTCACATTTATTCTAGCCCATATCATCTTGATCCTCTCTTCTTCCACTCAATAATTCATCTTTGTCGGCTCTAAAATATGCAACTCTCTAATTCCTGAATTGATTCTCAAGCCCCTAAATTCTTCAACAATTCATCCTTCATGGAAAAAAATACTCAGACAACTGACTGGAAGCCACATAAATCTTGTCCATTTGGGGAGTCACAACCTTTCTAACCCAAAAACTAATCCTTTTTCTTGGAGAAAAATGAAAATGGAAAGTCAAAAAAATTCAAAAAATAACTTTAGAGGAACAAATATTTGGAACAAAATCATCTTCTTATGAGAATCACAAACTTGTGATTGAAGTGTAAGTAATTTTATTCGAGCATATTTAGTTTTGGCTTCTTCTTTTTTACTATGTGCACACCCCCTGTACATTGAATCCTAGAGAATTCAATAATACATATAAAATTTGGTAGATGTAAATCTTTCTTGACCTTTGACAAAGATAAATAAAAGGTGGCAGGCTCATTTTTTGTGGATACCCTTGAAGGTGATCCTTACATAATCCTGTAACTCCCCATTAAGTGGGACCAAAAATAAAATTTGGTGATTTTCCCATGGATGATAACAACACACATAGGTTAAATATCACATCATTAATAAAATAAGTATTGGAATTAAATAGGTGAAATCTCACATCATTAATAATAAAATGATTGTCATTAAATATGGTGCACCAGGGAGTCAGAAATTCATTTTCACTTCAACATAAACTTCACACTTAGAAAGAAATCCATCCTCATTGATAATGGTATCAGAAAAATTATTTTTTGAGTGTTTTAGGTCACTTACATGCCATAGAAAATGAATGCAATGGCATGTGGAAGGGTATTTCTCACACTTGAAGAACCCCCAATCACAACACCTAACATTCTATTGACAATTTGGTGGTGAAATTATATCATTAAAAATATTAGGTTATTTAGTTAAATTAAATCCATTATCCATCATCTCATACAAAAGATGATATACAATAAACAAGTTATATTTTATGAGATCCTTATTTAAATATCCCACTTGGCCTTCTATAGCAACATGTGTTGCAACTGCAGTATCAACCAATGATTCTGCTTCGACAGAAGCTAGCTCCTTTGAGACAATTCTTGTTACCTCTTCAGTAGCAACAACAACAATAGCTCGCACTCTTGTGACTGTTTATCAGGTTAAAAAAACCTAGTATAATAAAATACAACAACAACAAGTATTTGTTCTTCTAGTGACAAATCGACCAACAAAGAAAGCTAAGCATCTTCATGCTTTTTGTCAATAACAATAAATCCATATTTCTACCATGAAATTTTCCTAGTGGATTATGATGAATCTTTCCTTTCCAAAGAAATATTCCAACACTCGGATATAATTTACCATTGGAATCAGTGAAGAATTCTAATATAATTTACCATTGGAACCTGTGAAGAATTCTCCATTTGAAGAAATGTTTTTCATGAATCATGTTATTACCTCTTTCCCTATATTTTCATCAACTGGAAATGGTCCAACCAGGAAATCCATTTCAACATCCTATGCATTCTTGTACAAGCTAACTACCTCTTTTTTAAAATGTTGGTAACAGAGGGAATGAATCCCAAGTTAGTGCTATGGTAAACATGGTGCCTGTAATAGGGTCTATTTTTAGAACAAGTGGAGTACCACTCAAAAGGTAGTTGTCCAACCAAAGAAAGAAAATTGTTATTGAACAATGTTAATCCCAATTGGGAAATATTTGAAATTTTATTTGTGGGTGACATGAGTATTTTTCCATGGGAAATCAAGTTAGTCCTAGTTCAATGGGAGGACATGCTCCTGGAATACTGTGGGCGAGGTAGGATCTGCGTCACCTTCCTAGATAAATTTGATCTTAAGGGGTAGTCTATGTATAAGGGGGGAATCTACAAACATCAAGAAGACAAGCCAGAAGTCAATGTGCATATTTCCCTCCTCAAGGTCGTAATAGTTATGAAGAGAGTACCTTGAATATCAATGAAGTTGAAAAAAAAAGCTTGGCAGAAAGAAACCAAGAAGACAAACTAGTATTAGCAAGAAGAAAATGGGAAGATAAACCAATGTTAGCCGGAAGAAACCAAGAAAATTCATGCAAAACCTAGGGTTCACTTTTATTTATGGAGAATAGAGGTCACTTTAGCATAGACTAAGAAAGTAACTAAGGGAAAGGCTTATTGGGCCTGTTTTACCTTAAGAGACAATCCCTTAGCTGTGATAAGGAATCAGTTCTTAAGCCATTTATATGATTATGTCACAAAATTATTTGTCTCTGTTTAATGACCCTCAAGTATTTATCATTAAACCCTCAAATATCAAATATAATGAACATTTCACAATGCTGTCTTTTTCTTATGTTGAATGAAATGACTAGAAGAAAATGAAAGAAAGAAGTAAAAAATGATATGCTGTTACACAGAATATATCATCTCGAACCCCAGAAGAATTATATGAAAGAAATAGTTAAAACGAAGGAGTGCCAATTAAGGGTTTTAATTCTTGCTTACATAGGTAAAAAGAGACCTGCTGCTCATTACTTTGTTTTATTCAAAGATAGAAAACACATAACAAAAACTTGAACACATATCAACATAAACATATTCCAGAAACTTTCTTCTCGTTCATTAAACTTTGAAAACTTTGAGTACAAAAATTGTAGTCTGAAGGTCCAAAACTCAGAACCTTCCTTCCTCTGAATTATTACATTAAATAAAATAAAAAGTAGTTCGAAACTGCTAAACTGATCCTAACTACCTCAACTCCTGAGGACTTTGAAAACTATCTATTACATACTCTCAAAAAGTCTTATTACATTTACATCATCTTTGAAAGATTATAATAACATAAAAATTAACACCCTAATCTATATGTTTAATGTGAATAGTTGATGATGCTGCTACATTTCCCAGATCAGCTTCTGATTTGTCTTTCTTTGAAGTTGAAGGATATTTTGGCAAGTATATTTTCCAGGCTCTGCACTTCTTCCATATCTCTACTCTTGTCCTGGGTGAGTGTATCAGATTGTGATACTCTAACCTGAAAGCAGTGATTCGGTTGTAATATGGTCTTTCTGTAAATAGAGTTTTTACCAGCCACAACAGCTGAAAATGTCTCTGAAGAAAGTTGATCATCGTTGCCCCCTTGATTATCTGAGTCTTTTCATGTGTATTATCAAATATTCTTTTTGTTAATACCAGTAAGTTTTCATAAGAATCCCATGACAAGAGACCTCCTCCTAGTGCCCAGCATGAAGGTAAACCTACTCTTGTTAATTTGTCCAATGATTTATCAAACTAACTTACTGCTTCTTTGATTTCAATCAACCTCTTTTCTGTGGCTTTCCTGTAATCATTCTTGACAATAATCTTATTAATCTCTACTGCGTATAAGATTATATCCTTAATCTCAGTTTCCTCCAATTATTGGTCTATTTTGGAATTAATAAAGTCGATGAATCTTTTTGCCCAAATATCCGTATTGATTGTCTTCTGTTTATCTGCCATTACTTGTTCTTCAAATTCTCTGATAAGACTCCTTTCTTCTGCAACCACCATCAAGAAGTCCCAAATTGACTTCATTTCAGAAATGATATAATTCCAAATGATATATTTTTCCTGTATTAAAGATATTTTCCCTTTCAATTTATCTTTAAGGCTTTTGATCTCAGCGTTGGCATTCTGACTATCCATTTTGTATTTACTAGCTTCATTTTCTGCAGCTTGAATAATATTTGATGTAGTATCTATATCTGCTTGAGCCTTCTTCCGGTCTCTTTCCGCCATCTGCAATTCAGTATTCAATTGAGCAATATGTGCTTGTGGATCTTTGTTACTTGAAGGAAAAACACAAGTACAAGTATGACTATCAATATGATTTTGCAATGATATTGCAGTTTGTTTTATTTTGGAGATTTCCTCCTCCTTTTGCATAAGATGTTGTAGCAGCTTTTCTTTCTCATTATTTACCTATGTAACCTTTGCAGCCATTGAATGCTCTCTTGTAGGTATTTTTAGCTTTTTATTCAATGTAGATATCTCTGCTTCAGCACTCTGCAGAAGTTTCTGCACAACAGTCCATTAGGGTCCATCCCAATATTTATTATGATTTTATTCAATTCCTCATTTTGAATGGTTAAGGCCCTATGTTGGGCTGCTAGTTTATCATTTTTATTATCACATTTTAACGTCTATTTCATCTATTTCTACCATTATTTATCACATCATTTATCATGGTTTATCATATAATTCCGTCTTATAACTATTTATGCTCTTATGGATAAATATTATTTCCTCTCCTTTATTATTAATAAATTAATGATTATTATTCATGATTTTACCAATGATGTTTTATTAATATATTTTGTAACATCACTCACCATTTTAGCCTCCAAAATATTTTCCAGATTGTAGATTTGATCTCCAGCTCATCATTCAATATTCCAACTTAGAATTCGCTGGAATAAGAAGTGACAGTTTTGCGTTGAACATTCTAGGCAAATGGAGAAGAATCTAGAAAATATGAAACATGGGTTTTGTCCAAAACAGACCGAATTAACTTACATAGAGTGGTTTGCCCAAATTCGGTCTGTATTAAGAGAAACATAAGGTTATCTGAAGACAATTTTCCTAGAGTCACTGTTGTGGCCGTTTTCCAAATTATCTCAGCTGCAAATCCAAATTCGACCTATTCCTGTTGAATGATTAATGGAAATGTATTTTCTTGCTGATCAATTGGTTGAAGACAATCCAAATTTGTTATGAGAATCATCTTGTAATCATCTCTGTTGTAACTTCTCTCTGCGCTATGTGTATTTAAATGAGAAATAGAGATCAAAGAAGTAGAGGGTATTGGGAGAGCATGCATTGTCATTATTCAAATTTCCTTTTGTAATTTTCAGAATTGTTCATCGAATCTTGTTAATTAAAATAGAGTATGATTGCTTGTAAACTCTGCTACATATGATTAATACATCAATTCGGTTGCTGTTCCATTATTTGATACTGGAGTAGTTTGGCAGTGCTCCACTAGCGGCAAAGGGCTTGGCCCTAGTGGATCCACTTGCCATCTGTATCATTACTTTCTGATTCTATTCGTGTGATGGTTTGCATTAGTTTTCATTTCCTTTGACTGCATTTCTTCATAGTTATCTTGGTTTATTTTTTACTATTTCAATGCTTTATGAAATTAGTGTGTTGCATTAGTGAATTGCATTGCTGATCCTTTCCAACAAAACAAGAATATTTATTTCTTTATAACTTGTATTGTTATGCTTTGCAATTACAGAGCGTCGCTATTCAGGATTTGTTGTTCATTTCAATCAAGTAGGATTTTTTGTTCATTTACATTTTCTGTTTAATTCCATTAAGTAGGATTTTCTATCCATTTCCATTTGCTGTTCATTTCCAGTAAATAGAACTGGTGTTCATTTATGTTAACTAGTTTACTGTTTATTCATTTTTGAAAGAGTTTGGTTTTGCTTTTGAATGTATTACAGAGATATTTCTTAGTTTATTTTCATTAGCAGCATTAGTGATTTAGCTCAGTTACCATTTCCATTTAATTTCTTTAATGTGGAGTGTAGAATCATCAACTGTAAAGGACATTGGTTTTTACTGCCTACGTTCTCAGATTGATTACCTTGTTCATATTTGATTTCATTTACATCAGTTGACAGAGGAAAGAGTTATTACTACTGCATCCTTGACTGATGATTGTTGAGTGAAGTGATTGAATTTTAGAACATTGAGTTTCATATTGTTGTAATTAGATTTCATTTTCAGCATCCGTTTACTCTTGTATTTGAAACACTGTATTGCAAATTGGGAAACATTACTCTTTGGGATTATAGCGTGCACATACTGTGTACACTCTTGAAATAAGAGGACTTTCCCGGGTTGATAATTAATGTGGGATAAATAGGAGTTTTAAAAGGCACCTTTTAGCACCCAACACCCTAGAGTTGGCTTTTTCTAACTTCAATTGTTTAGTGACTTTCCCAAGCATATTCTATGCTCTCATTTCCATTTCATTAGTCTTTGTCAGGTCATTTACAATAAATTGACCTATCTGCATATGTAAGTTCATCTTATCCAACAATGGGATTTTCTTCACATCTACAGTTATATTTACAGTATTGAAATTACTGGAGGAACAAATTGACATGTTAGTAGGATGTGACAAGGCAATTCTGAATTGATCTTTCTCAAGATCCATGGAAGTCAAAAGCCTTGTTTAATCTGGAGCAATCTAATATTTAGCTTGGGCTTCCATGCTGGCTTTCATCTTCTGATTCTTCTCTGCAATTTGGGAAAACATCTGTTTGATCAGAGGTACTTGTTCATGAGAAGTCTCATGTCTTCTGGGTGAGGCAAGAACATTTTGTTGCTCTCCCAGCTGTAGAGAGTAACCAGTTTGATTATATTCATGTTCTTCATGAAACTTTGTCATTTTATCAGCTCCTTTCTCCTCATCTTCTAAGTCAATTATTGTTTCTTTACTTCTTTTATTAGACTTTTCTAAAATGATAGGAGTCTGAATATTTGAACTTGTTGAACTTACTACACCTTTGCTAGATATCTTTTCTAAATCTGGCCTACTTTCATGAATGAAGGATGAATACCCATTCTCAATTATTCTATTGGAAATTACATTGTGTGGGTCATAAGCCCATCTTTCCCCTAGCAGCAAATGCATCTCATCTAGCATTTTAGTAACTTCTTCAAATTCCTGTATCATATTAACAATGAAAGGACCTATAGCTATGGGTAGCTTAAACATATGTCCCTTTTTCATGGGAACAAAGTGAATTTGATCAAAATTCAGAATTTGTCGAATAAACTCCAAGGAAAATAGCCTCATGGGAACAAATATTGGAAGTCTATAAGGCTCAACACCTGCTCCATATAACCTAATCTCTGAATAATCCTCAAACAAAAACCAATCTCCAAACTTATAGTTTGCTCCTAAATGCAAGAATTCTTGAGATTTGGGTAAAAAACAAGGGGGAGAAACTCCATTCAAAACATTATATGCACTTGACATGAAATAACTGGAAAAATCAAATAGTCCATTTTCATTTTGTTCTCTCCTTACTATATCTATCCAGAAAACTACAGATTACTTCTTCTTATTCACATCCATAATATTCAGACCTAGATGCATAAATTCATCCACATTTTGATATAATAACAAGTAAATGATTAGTGAAGGAAATCTGAAAGAACCTGTTAATGATAGACTCATCAACTGTGAATTTACTGCTTCCTGCCAATAGGATGGAATATCCAGCACCATTCCTGGCTTCATAATCATGGAAAACATCCCTAACATCGTTTTATCCACAATACTGTCATCATCTTTGCCCAGAATTTTAGCAATGCTGCTCAGTACTGGCTCGATCTCAGTATCAAAAACCTCCATAGGAAAATATTTGCTATCAGGCTGAAATTTCTGTGTGTTGGGCTTTAGAAAATATACAAGCTGATTGAAGTCTTCACCTGCAAGATTACCATAACATGCTACCAAAGATTCATCGGAGAATTGAACACATGACTCTAACTCAGTGTAACAAAGGGCTTGGCAGATTAATTGGGCGGATACTTGCAGAATATTCTCTCCCTGACAATTCATCACAAAAAATTTTCCAGGATACATAACGGAAACCATACAGGATATCAATTCAGTAAAAAGATGGGTTCTAGGGATGCATGCAGATATCAAACCAGACTTGGCCATGGCGGCATACACTGGAGAATATTTTTCATTCAAGAGGACTTGTTGGTAAAATGGAAGATGAACCAGGGAACAATTCGTGTCTTGGATATCCCTCTTGATATCCATGAGAGGGATATGACTAGCAGAACCGGATAGAGATGAACGCTTGGCCATGATTTAGGACTACAACAACCAACGACTTGCAAGGTGGCTAAATTTTAATAGGGTGACGGAAAATTGAACAGGACACAGCGTAAAACAATCACAAATGTCAACTTAATACAAAATAGCTTCGAGAAAATGAAAATTTTGCTTAAATAGGTGGCGTGGCCTTTTAAAATTAAATGCCGACATGATGCGCCAGCGAACCGTTGGGTTCACCTGACGTGGATGACAGTTGTGACCAACTCAGCATGTTACGTCACTGCGGGGGGTCTTGGGGTACAAAGAATTATTTTGGCATGTGCCCCCGCAGTTAATCTCCACCACTCATCTATCTTTCTTCCATAGTCAACCTGGTCAACTGTGGAGGCACTCTTCTTTTTAATTAGTGCACTAGTTGTGCCCACGGGTTTATTCCTTCGATCAGAGTATGAGCTTTCATCACATCCCGCTTGATATAATGATCGACCTTTAAACTTTAAGTCGGGGACCCACTTCATAAGGTTCAAAGTATCTAAAATTTTTATTTTAATGCAACGGAAAGAAATATTTTTATGCCAAAGTATAAATATTATAATACTTTAAAATATTTTTGACAATTTTCTATTTTTATATTTTCAGAGTCGAAAATAAAATGATATTGCAAATGATCCACAACATCTAGCTCCACCTGGGGATAGTGTTTTTTGCCATGAAACACTAAGAACCTATAGACCAGTGCCTTCACTTCGGGCATGGAGTCAAATGATGCTTGATGAAAATTATACAATGAGGAAAACCGAATATGTCACTAGCACATTTGGGGCCAATTTCCGACGGCCAATTTGTCGCTGATCCGACACATAGGCGTCACAAGAGTGACAGTGTGAGGCGGGGCAAAACGTGGTTAGCCATTACATCACAATTCCAACACTTCAATAAAGCTTCGGAAGAGTGACACTTATTCCGAAATTTCCAGACTTCCGTTGCTCTTTTGACATTTTCCAAATCGTCACTATTCCAACGTTTTGTAAACGTCTGTCTTCCGATGCACTACAATTGTCGGTCTTCCGATGATACTGAACTATCGCATTTTCAATGCTTATAAGGTTTTCAAGCAAGCGTCGCAATGTCAACGCTATGTGACAAACATCGCAAGAACGACAAAAATGTTAGCACTGTCGCATTTCCGATGTTTTGTGCCAAACTTCGCAAGACCGACACAAATGTAAACAACATCGCATTTCCGACGTTTGGTGCTAAACGTCGCAATACCGACGAATATTTTGGTTCAGTTTCATTTCCAACGTTGTGTGCCAAACGTCGCAAGCCCGACGAAAAGGTAAGGCGTCACACTTCCGACATTTATGAGGCGTCGCGTTTCTGACGAAATGGTAAAAATATTTTTTTTATAAAGACGTCACTCTTCCAACGTTTAAAAACGTCGCTTTTCTGACGAAATAGTAAAAATATTTTAAAAAAAGGAATGTCTCTCTTCTAACGTTTGGAAACGTCGCTTTTCCGACGACATAGTAAAAACATTTTTAAAAAAGGAACGTCTGTCTTCCGACGCACAGCTAAAAATATTTTTAAAAAAATGAAACAATTGGAAGAGCGACCATGAAAGTACAAATGGAATGCTCTCTTTCAAATTTCTTTGTTCCTCAACTTTTCCAATTCAATTGTTGGCAATTACAAGAAATGGAAATAAGGGAAATTTTGCAGTTATTTTATGCAAATTAATCAATAGAAGCAATTGGTAAGGATCAATAGTTCTCACTCGCCGAGCAAGGTCTAAACATAGATGGCGTTTAATATCACGACAGAGATCCATTGGTAGGTTTTCAAGAAGAGATTTCTCATCAACTCCACGAGTTGCAACCCTCTTGTACTGATTATATCGCCGGATTCGCTCACTTAGATCTGGAGGTAGTTGGCGGTGCTGCATCCATTCCTCAGTATCCATCTGCTTGATTCTCCATTGTTCCAGCTTGATTGTTAATGATTGTAGATAGGTCTGCAAAAAATTGAACATTCTATTCAGATTATCCAAAATTTCTACAACTAAATTTTAAAATGCATGTCTTCTTTTCATTGGATGTTTAGAGTCATGATTCAGAACTTCAAAAACTTGATTATGAATTATATATGCTTTTGAAAAGCACCTAGAAATTTAAACAGTAAAACTCAAATCATGTCTTAGAATCAATTCTTCAAGGTGCATAAAGTGTTTAGTTTTATATAACCTATTAAAGTAAACATAATCTTCCTGTAGAAATTTTGTTAAGTAGGGAGCCCAGGAAAATTATCAATTATCAACAAATTCATTCGATTTGTAATTGTACAATTTATTCAATCAACATAGTATCAGCATAATGGTAGAGAACTAATCCAACAAATTTTCATTAAGCTCTCTGGTCTCTCTCCCAAGAGATGAAACCATTGCCAAAATATACCCTCGAGAGGGATATCATAGATACATTGCAACTAATATAACCCTGAATACATAAAACATAACTATAATTTTATCCTAATCTACTAATATATAGCCAAAATGATAACAAAAACCATAAGGATAAACATAAAACATCATTGATTCAGTGGGGTAGTTCTAAATCGGATCCATCAACATAGTATCAGTGTTGTCGAGCTTGCTTGAGGTTTAGGGGTTGGAGTTGAAATACCCAAGTCTAATATTGTTTCAAGTCATGATACCATCCTCCGGATAACCATAAAAAACAAATAGCCCATTTCCATTAATAGTGATCACCAAGTTGGAAGATCCCCAACCTTGAGCTACAGAAAGTTGTTTAGAGTGGGCATTGGACTCTGGGAACACATAAACACAAGCAGACTTTCCTTTCCGAATAGACCATTGATGTACCCTACATTGAACAGGTGCCTTTGAAGAGAACCTTGTATTTACAACCCCTCCAAAAATTGAATCCCCCTTAGCAAAAATTGACTGCCCAGTCTCCCCAAAAGTTGGAATTTTGAGGCCTACACCTGAAGGAAATCGGAAGTCCAATACATTGATTGCATCTTGGGTGCAGAAGACTCCATCATTGCCTTCCATTTCTGAAGAACTTGCCCTACATTTACAAAATTAAGATTGATTATACATTCACATTTTTTAGATGTGATAGCTAATGAATATTTGACCCATTCCATTCAAAGTTTAAACATGCAAACTCTTCACAAACCTGCCACAAAATCACAAATATAATATTTGGGTATTCTTGGCAAGTTCCTGGAGGGTTTCACCCTTCAAAAATTCATTCGGTTTATATATATTCTATGCAGAATCTAAATATATTAAACTTTGTGTGAAGGATTCGGAAGGAATCGAAGAAACTCTGTTTTCTTTGTTTGAGATTGGACTGATAATCGATCCATACTTGTTGATTCACAGAGTGGAAATAGATATTTTCAAGAGGAACTGAAGTGAACACTGTAAAACAGCGAAAATCCGGTGAAAATCCGTCTTCAAATGTGATTTAAACGAACATTTGAAGGACAAGCAGTTTTCGAGAAACCATTTACTATTCGCACAGCTTTTGGCATGTAGGTGGTTTTTTTCATTTTTAATGTGATCGTATCAAATGCCGACATGTCACAGTGGTAAAACCACAAATTTCGCATTGCTTTGAGGTGATAAAGTAAGAGGGCCAATTCTATGCGATAGCCATCCGATTAGATCTGTGGGAGATTCGACGGTGTTCGCGTCAGGAGTTGCACGAGGTTTAAACCAAAAGTATGGACCCAATAATTTATGCAACAGAGCTTTATCAAATGGTTTGAATTCTAAAACATTGATTCCGAAGGGTTTTAATATTGTTTCCGAAGATTTGAATATTATTTCAACAGAGTTTTATTAATAGTTGGAGGTTCGGAAATACACTTCTGAAAGGTTTCCATTGGTTAATTTGCATTATAATATTCCTGAAGGTTTAAAGGTTCCGAAGGTTTAATACTATTTAAAGTGCATTATTATGTTATGAAATGATAAAGGGACTTTTAGCTTCTGAATGTGCATTTTATTATTTTTATCAAACAAATCTGATAAAGTTTCAGTATTTTCAATTTCTCCAACTACAAATTATTTCATCTATGTTTCTAACAGTTGTTTCCCAATGTTATTTATATTATTGATAGATATATAGGTATAAATAAATATTCCTTCAAAGCTGATCTATTCAAATTTCTTATATGTTCATTTTTCCTTCTCAATGATTGCATTTGACAATGGTATGCCTCTTTGGCAGTGCATAATCATGATTTTCTGGTTACTCAAAACAAACAAAGTAGGGGTTCTCAACTATGACATATCTTTAGTCAATAAAAATATAACTTATTTTCACTAAAAAATAAGCCCACATATGATACATTCTAAGATGGAAAGTTTGAAACACCATTTTGAAATGTGATTAGAACTCAGGAACTGGGTTGCAATAAGACATTTTAAACGCACAAGACAAGAAGGTCCAGAAAGGCTCACAATATGCAAATAAAAAATGGATGGCTGCAAGATGAATTGACTTGATATCCCATGCCAATTTAAAATTCATATCAGAAGGTAGGCTTGGAATTTGACAATCACCCCTAGATATCTAGCTAAAATTTGATGACAGTTGCAGTTATCACATTTCCATTCATAATATTCCGACGTTTTAAAAATTCAGTCTGCAAAGAAGCCCATTTTTTCAAGACAACACTTAACCTATATTCGAAAGTCACTGTTACCCTAAAAATATTATAAAATTCTAAATCAAAATCAATGGGTTGAAGATCTTCAAAATTATAGAAATTTCATGCATAAATTGTAAATAAAAAAACAAAAGGAGAGAGCCATCACAACATCAAATTGCCCCTTCTGCAAGCCTGCTTTCTCTCCTTATCTTGTTATATAGGTATATATATTGTTTATAAACGGAAAATTTAGACAAGAATATCTTGCTCACATAAACTTCAATTCATAGGCTATCTTACCCGATTATACAAACATGGATATTGCCCCAAGTCTAACTTTGATGGAAAATCCAAGGATAGCCCTACTCTAGCATGGGAAGGAATCATCCTAGAAACCAAAACACTTGCATTGTAGCACTGAACTTCAAATTTTTAGACAGAAGACCAAATAAAAAATAAGAACTCAAGCCCGAAAACAAAACAGGGTGCTTGAGGCAGATAATGTCTTTGGTAATATGTTGGGGGAAGGGTTAGCTCCCTCGTCCGATGCTTTGATAAAAATATTTAATATATATATATATATATATATATATATATATATACCCTCGACCTCCTATTTTTGGATGTTGATTCTTTTTACGGATGATGTAACTATGGTTATAACATTTGTGTTGTCATTTGGATTTGAAGGTGATGGACCTAATTCTTTTCATTTAGTATCTCTAATATCTTGACCTAATAATGTTCTTAAGAGTGCTTCAAGCTCTTTCAAATCACCATCTTTATCAACCTAAAAATATAAAATGATCAAGACACAAAACATAATTGCGTAGATAATAGAAGAACAAATCGTTGATTTAAATGAAATCCTCTTTCAAGGTTTTTCCTCCCTTTATGAATTACATAACTGGACTTGCTTAACTTTGATACCTTGCTTGCTTTACTTTGAAAACAAGACCCTATCCCTGATACGATCATGTCGTCCTTGGCGTTTTTGCACTTGGTTTCCCTTGGGTTCTTTGGAGGTCTGGTGCATTGCACACTGTAGATATATAACCTAGTAAAAATCATATGCAAACCATTCCATTCAAAGTTTAAACATGAAAACTCTTCACAAAACTGCCACACAATCACAACTATAATAGTTGGGTATACTATATCTAGTAAAACAAGTGCACAATAAAATTTCCACTATTGTATTGTAATTGACATAGCCCTTCAATCCATAAAAAAAAAATTGTATGACTAGTCTATATGTTGAACACATTGGACTCATCTGTCAAAAATATGGATTGAAAAATACTCCAACTCTTGAGATTTTTTGAAAATAAAAAGAACTAGTCTTATTGTGCGCTTCAATTTCTAGGCACATTATATTCTTACCTCTGAAACTATGCATATGTGTGTATGTTCCTTTCCTTTTATCCTGGATAAACATGTGTAGGTTTGTATACATGTCTTATTTATGCCTCGGGGGGTATGTTACCTTTGAACCTACATCATGCTCTATATAATCTCTTTGAATTCCATGCATGTGTCAAATTCTTATTACAAACTACCTCAAAATTTGTGTTTGTGTCAAGGGGTCATTATAGTTTCTTAGGATGGATGCAGTTTATATATTCTTGGGTGTGACTAGAACTTAACTATGAAAAAATAAATGAGGTAATCCTTTCCCATAGCAAAGAAGAAAATCTCATTAAAATATTCCATCTATCACTAGTTGAGATATCCCACCATCCATTCCCTTTGACAAACATCTTGTAGGCCCTATATTTAATCATGATTTATTCTATTCAATTAAGGGACGTCCTATTGTCGACATGGGTACAACGAACACTTGCATGCAATGGGAGTAATATGGAGATTTATTTTTGTTTGGGTTTAAGTCTAACACACAAGCACAAAATCTTAAAAAGAACATGACTATTCACAATAAGCCAAAAACACATTATGAACATTAATGTTTGCATAATGGGTGAAACACATCTATATTATGATAAGAGAAGAGCATACAAATGATAATTCCTACGGTAAAAAATGATAGATTTAAGAAAATATAGATCTGGAAAATATGATCAACAAATTCATTTGCTTTCAAATAATTAGTGAACACTTCCATAATTGCTGAACACTTCTATAAGTCTAGGATTCGTTTTCTTTCAAAGAACTGACCTCATTTTTTAACACATTTGCAGTGGAGTCCCCAGAGAACACACGATGCATAAACTCACAAAAATTGCAAAATACCAATCAGCAAATCCCAAATCACACATCAGGAATCTCCCAACAAGAATGCACTCCAATGAAAATGCCCCTGAAGAATGTTTTCCAACTGATATTTCACCTCTACCCAGCAAGACCCTGAAAAGGACAGTCCTAAGAAATATGCTTCGTTATTTCTGCCATCGGAAAGGGGAGGCAAAGACCCACAAAAAGGTCACTCTTGGTCAAACAAGCTTTGCAGGGGAGAGCCTAAAATTATTTAGAAGTCAAGAAGACTAGTTTCCTTTTTCCATTCTTATTGAATTCCCTAAAAGATCCATCCTCATCATTCTTCTATAGTGAAACATGCACAAAAGAAAATATTTTTTTATAACATAGATGCATACAAGTTTTTAGATAAAAAGCAATAAGCCCAAGATACACCTTGTCACTGTCCACCTATCAGAAAATCATGTTGAATACGTCACCTTTGAAAAATGATACCATTTGGAGACAATGCCACATACATTTTTGCTTCCGCTGGGCTTTCCTAAAGATTAAAATCCTAACAGATTATAACTGAAACATATTAATATTACATAAATAGATTAATAAATCATTAGGGTCATTATCTGTGTAATTTATTGCAGACTGTCAAATAACCTTTGGGAAAGTTATAAAATTCATATGAAAATACATTAATTTACATATCAATAATTACATCATATACTGATGCAGCCTTAGCTACATAAACCCACATATTCCATATTAATGCATATAAAATGCATGTGCTCTAAATCTAATGGAAATTACTATCCGATTTTTTTTTTTTCACATAATTATGATTATAAACCATAATTAAAATACACAATTCATTAGAATTCGATCTATGAATTCTACTTTGGTTAACAACCAAAGTGCCAACACATATATTCGGGCCCACAATTTGTCTTTATATTGACAGTCAATGCATCCATTCCCAGAATTAACTCAACTTAACGTAAGTTATAATAACATTATAACTTACCATTTTTTCCAATTTATTACTCTTCACATACACCGATGCTTGTCCATTTCCTTTACAAACAAATCAATAAATCATATACGGACCCACAAAATTTATTAACTCACCTTTAATCCATAGATCTACCGCTTCCTTCATCCAACGACATTCGCATACTCCACATGAAATGCACATAATCCAACAGATATCGCATATGAAATAGCATGATGGTTAAAGGTTTCAAACCTATGCGAAATAGGCGGTTTCATAGTGCTAAGTGTCAATACCTAAGCACTATTGCATTCATACAGGAAATTACCACTTACCATCTTACACTCACACGCAACCCATTTGTTGTTTTCAAAACCCATCCATCATTTCATTTCACCTTTTCTCACGGTTTCTTTACAGAAATCAAGTTCCGGCAAACAGAGATTCAATTCCTCTGTTGCTTCTCAGAGATTTAAACCCATGATTTCACTTCTTCAACTTACCGGATTTGGCATTCCTATTAAGAAGTCATGGCTTCTTGTACTAACAATTGACAATGCTCTAAATTAACCATACCTCTGAACTATTTCAAATACACAACAGATGCAGAATTTTCAAGGAAGGCATACACACCAGTTCCATTATATGATAATGATAAACATAGATTTCCCCTCTGTTACTCTGCCAGTGATTCTTCAAGAACAATTAAATCACTTCCCTCAATAACTCTCAATTCTATCATTTATTCATGAGGTTAATTACTAACCATTCAACGCATAATTCTGAATTAAGTAAATCAATCCAATCATGATTCTAGCATAACTATCGATTGTCATAGTTGAGAAAATAGAGCTCGTTCCAGTTATCATGCCTTTAAATATGAAATTGTCATCTTTACGTTTACTGTGAATGCAGATTTTTTTTTTAAAGGAACCATACACACAAAAATCAATTAACAATAATTGACCTGAATTTCATCACTTCACAATATTTGACCATTTACGTATACATTACCCATGTACAGAGGATTGATTTTGAATGGTTTTCATTCGCCTTGATTCCATACACATTTCAGTATTTTCAATTTCTCCAACTACAAATTATTTCATCTATGTTCCTAACAGTGGTTTCCCAATGTTATTTTATTATTTATAGATATATAGATATAGATAAATATTCCTACAAAGATGATCTATTCAAATTTCTTATATGTTCATTTTTCCTTCTCAAGGATGGCATTTGACAATGGTATGCCTCTTTGGCAGTGCATAATCATGATTTTCTAGTTACTCAAAGCAGAAAAAGTAGGGGTTCTCAGCGATGAAATATCTTTAGTCAATAAAAAGATAACTTATTCTCACTAAAAAATAAGCCGACATATGATACATTGAAAGATGGAAAGGTTGAAACACCATTTTGAAATGTGATTAGAACTTAGGAACTGGGATGCAATAAGACATTTTAAACGCACAAGACAAGAAGGTCCAGAAAGGCTCACGGTATGCAGATAAAAAATGGATGGCTGCAAGATGAATTGACTTGATAGCCCATGCCAATTTAAAATTCATATCAGAAGGCAGACTTGGAATTTGACAATCATCCCTAGATATCTAGCTAAACTTTCATGATGATAGTAGCAGTTATCACATTGCCATTCATAATATTCTGACGTTTTAAAAAGTTAGTCTGCAAAGAGGCCCATTTTTTCAAGACAACACTTAACCTATCTTCGAAAGTCACTGTTACCCTAAAACTATTATAAAATTCTAAATCAAAATCAATGGGTTGAAGATCTTCAAAATTAGAGCAATTTCAAGCATAAATTGTAAATAAAAAAATAGAAGGAGAGAGACATCACGACATCAAATTTCCCCTTCTACAAGCTTAGGTATAGATATTGTTTACAAACGGAAATACAAGAATATATTGCTCACATAAAATTCAATTCATAAGCTATCTTACCCGATTATACAAATATGGATATTTCCCCAAGTATAACTTTGATGGAAAATCCAAGGATAGCCCTACTCTAACATGGGAAGGAATCATCCTAGAAACCAAAACACACACATTGTAGCACTGAACTTCAAATTTTTATATAGAATACCAAATAAAAAATCAGAACTCAAGCCCGCAAAGAAAACAGGGTGCTTGAGGCAGATAATGTCTTTGGTAAGATGTTGGGGGAAGGGTTAGCTTCCTCCCTGGTAACTTATACCACGCTTGTTGATGGACTATGTAGAGCCGGTGCCATTGATCTTGCATATAAAGTATTAGACAAAATGGTAAAGCAGGGCCGTTCTCCAAATGTCTACACTTACAGTGCACTGATCTATGGACTTTGTAGGGAAGGAAAATTGGAAGAGGATGAAATGTTCATTGATAAAATGAAGGAGAAAGGCTTACAACTTAACCAAGTAACATACACATCATTGATTGATGGCAACGTCAAATCAGGGAGGTTGAATCATGCTTTTGATCTATTAAGTAAGATGATAAATGAAGGATGCCAACCTAATTATCGAACTTATTGTGAGCTTATGAATGGTATAGTTCAAGAAAACAAGATACAAAAAGAACACTTGATTCCTGATGAGGATGCAGTAAGTAATTCAGACCCTGATAACTTGGATGAAATTCATGACCTGGATGGAATGCCACTCAAAATAAACAGTGTTCTTACATTTAAGCTTCTTGAAAAAATTATGGAGAAGCATTGTCAACCTACTGTAGATACTTATAGTGCCTTAATTGAAAAATTATGCAAATCAGGCAGACTCCTTGAGGCAGACCAACTGATAAAAAATATGTTAGAGAGAGGCCTCTGTCCCAATGAAGCAATTTATACAGCTATTATTAATGGGCACTGTAAACAAGGAAACTGCGTCTATTGTTTGGAGCTTTTGGATAGAATGTTTGAAAATGGTTATGAACCAGAACTATCTTTGTACAATTCTGTGATTCCTTGACTTTGTAAAGAAGGCAAGGTGCAAGAATTGGAAAGTTTGTTTGAAAATGCATCGCAAAGTGGACATAACCCTGACGAAGGGATGTGGACAATGCTAATTGATGGCCTTCTCAAGGATAAGTTCCTTGGCAAGTTATGAATACAAATGATCAGTTGTATGTCGTTGTTCTTTTTTTCAAAGAGTGAAATGTAAGTGAGCTTCTTTGTGACTGATTTTCTTGTAGAGAGGGGAAATGTTCATGGGATTAATTTGATTTACTCTCACAGAAGGAGGATTCTTTGTGCTAAATCCAACAAAGAAGGCACCGCTCCTAAGCCTAATTTTCATGTGACAGGGATGATGCTTTTAAGGCTAACTGTTGCCTTGTTTTTGTGCCTAGAGTGGTACTGTTTGGCAAATACAAAATGTAAAACAGGTGTTTGTAAACACTAAGTGCTGTTGACAGAGACAGTAGTATGAACCAACATTCAAATACAATATTACCAATTGTTATAACATGAAGATATCCATATTTTGATGCACAAAAAGTTATGTATGGATGGCATGAAATCATGTTTCATTGTGAAGATTTCACAACAGAATCTCTTTTCATCTAAGTTTTGGACCAACACAAAGGAAAGGAATGAATATTAACAGATACTAGCATTGCAAGGTTGTTTTCCAATATATGGGTGCTGTTGTTTGTGTTAAATTCTGAACCTAGCACATGTAAATTAATTCCTAGTAGATTTATAACTGATATACTAAAAAAAATCACAACACTAGGTTTAGAATTTCACACATCGACAACCCAGCCAAAACTACCAATTGGAGACACGGATGGATGACTGCTGGGGAGCTGGGATTAGAAGAAGCTTTTCATGAATCATGGACTGCATATGTAAATGCTCTGAATGCTCGTCAAATTTGATTAACTGACAGAGAGGACAAGCTTCTCTGGAGTTCCTCTCCTTTTGGTGAATATGTCCCCAAGCTTGGATACATCATAGTGATTACAGTTCGAGTCCCTGCAGAGTTAAAGTGGTGGAGGAAAATTCTTTGGAAATCTAAGTGCCTAGCCAAGGCAAAAAAATTTATGTGGTGCTGAAAGAAATATCTCAACCTTGGATGTGCTTCAAAGAAGGTATGTGATTGGGCCTAGTTGATGCCCCTTGTACAGAAACAGTGAGGAAATGATCATTCACGTTTTCCAGGAATGCCCTTTCATCAAACGAATCTGGGCAGTATACCGAGCGACTGTAGGCCAGCTAGGACAGTGGGAAGGATCAGATATTGAAGAAACTTGGAGAAAGTGGCTTGCATTATAGTCAGTAGTAGGCACAACTAATATTTTTAAGATTTGTGGTTTGTGTGGTCCTTAAGCGTGGAAATCGCAGGCATGGAAACTCGTTTCCAGTTACATTAGGATTATTTGGAATTTAATCAAGATTGGTATGGCTGCACATTCAATTTGGACCTTCTTTAATGGAAAGATGACAGGTGGGGTTTTCTTTCTACCTTCATTGGTAGATGGCATGCCACAATACCCTTTTCATCAAGGATTGATGTGGGATTAATGTACAAGAGAATGGTTATCTTCATGTGATATTAATTGTACTCAAAACCTTATATATGTTGGTCATTATGCATTCATGGCATTATTCCATATGATTCTTGATGAGTGTTCGACGTTCGCTTATATTACATCGTGATTCTTCTATACCTATTTGGAAGAATTGGAAATGATTTTAGAGGAAACCTATCCATTGATTATTAATAAAAGGAATTATTTTATAAGGTTGGGCCATGTTGATCAATATTTGATCACCTCAATTGGAAATGTAATGTTCATGGTCATGAACTAGGATGTATTCATAGATGTCAAGGCATCTCACACTTCTAAAATTCAAGTTCTTGGGTGTCTAGTCCTTCAAAATGTCCTAGCAGTTAAAAATCATGTTCATTGAGCTATATTTATAGAGGTTTTTGTTTACTTTGTAACATATAGGCATGCAATGTGGTAATGCAAGGTTTTTGAGATGTTTAAAAACTAGATAACAGCTGAAAATAATCTTCTTGTTGTTGGTCCAACTCATTGGCATGGGGCTTGTTAGAAGACAAATGATGATTTGGCAAGTGGGTAGGAAAATTTGGAATGAATTCAGATTAGCTGGAATTTCCTTCTTATAGAATAGACATTGTCACATAGTTAGCTTTTCAAGAGTCAAATAAGCCATTTGGATAATATTTGGCTATCCAGATGTTAACCAGGATGCCTATTTTGTCAGAAATATAGAGATAGTGTAAAAACTAGAAACTAGGGCCAAATTCCACTCACGTCTGCTTATTTGATTAGGATAATCATTCCATTGAATCCCTCTTTTCGAGAGGACCAAAATCAATCTAAAGATCGTCAAATTTGGTCAAGAAAATATTTGTTTATTCAAAAAGAAATTCTATAAGTTATGATTTTGTTTATGTGGGAAAATTTGAAAATTCAAATTTCAAATTTGCCTCCAAATTTTAAGTTCGGCCTTTCCTCCATCTTGTCTATAAAGAGGAGCCTTATTCCTCATTCAAATCATCCTATCTCTCCCATAGGATGGTCGCAGGAGAAAGGTGTCTCCATCAAAGAATGTAGGGCTTCTTTGGTGTAATGTGAGGTTTATTTGATGGGCCAAGTCCCTTGGGAAGAAGGCCGACCTTCTTAGAGTCATATCTGGATACTTATGTGGTTTGATTTGTGTGATTCATCTTCTATTGAAGATCTGAGTTACATTTTAGGTTAACTGTAAACATAAGGATCAATAAAAGCATATGGGTGTAATTTTATAAGTAGACCGCACCTATTGGAGACATTCTCAAGTTGGTTGCAGGCTTTACCTTTCTAAGTATACGCCGAGAAGGGTATGCATTGAAATGCGGAAGCCTATTTCAGGGTTGGAATAAGTACTAATTTGTATCAAAGTAAGGTCAACTTATTATGAAGAGAAGCTACAAATTTATAAGAGTGTTTTGGATACATTTGTATGGGCTATTGTGGTATTACTCTTACCCTAACCAAGAGCTACCATCTTTAGTAGTTACTTGGGCAGAAATGATGTGCTTGGATAGTTCTGGAATGCTTGTAGGACATACTTCAGTATCATCTTAATGAATTGCAAGTAACCCTAACCAGTAAGGGCTAATTCAGGAAGCCCTTATCAGTATTCAGAATTGCAGTCTAAGGTCACATCTTCTATTTGGTAAGTCAGTGTTGTCTTTAAAGTCCTTGTACTCTCTCTCTCTCTCTACTGAACATTTGCTTATGAATAATAAGAATAATTGATCAAGGTTTTTCTCAGTCTTGGGGTTTTTCCCTGGCTTTCACCATATCCATGTGTTATCTTATCTTGGCTTGTCTTTTTCTTCGATCATCTATGTTCTTTCTTCAATTGCTGTGTATATGATAATAAGCTATGTGATTGCTAATGGTATTTTGGGATAATAAAGATCTCTAAAGTAATTGTCTTTGCAAATAACATGTTATCCTAAAAAATTAAAATGGTATCAGAGCCTAGCTAAAGGCAAGCCCAAGGCAGAGAAATAAATCACTGAATTCATGGAAAATCATGTTGGGAAAAATACTGAGAGGGGGGGGGGGGGGGGGGTGAATCAGTATTTAGAGCTGACTCACAAATTTTTAGTTTTCCTTTCTCTTAAAACCATATGTTACATTCTTTGCATCAACTTGCATGTCTCAGAGATCTTATTGCATCATTTATTCATCAGATAAGTAGCAAGCATGAACCATCAAACATAAGCAACACATATGAACACCGGGATTTAATTGCATCAGAGGCAATTTAGGAGAAAACCCATAGCTACTTTGAAGTCTCTGTCTTCAATATTTTAGTACAAAGAAAACATATTACAATTTCTATGTTGGCGCAGACTTATACCAGCACGCAGGCACCCACCTGCAGAAGGATACAACCTTCTCTCATTTACCAGCCTCTCCTGGAAGGGAGCTACAACCCCCTGATCATAACATCAGCTTCTATACACAGAAGGCTTCAACCATCTGATCCACTGTAGACCACCTTTCATCAATTTTCACACTAGTTCAAACAGTTTCAATGCAACCATTTATTCAATTATCAACAAACATATTTACCCAATTCTTCATAGTGCGACCACTGTAACCTATACATTAGAAGTAATCCAGACTTCAGAGAATATATGCATTCATCACATGTATATTACATGTATGTTAATCTTGGAGAAACCCCAACATATATAATTTCAATGTAGATGAGCTCTAATATATATATATATATATATATATATATATATATATATATATATATATATATATATATATATATATTAAATCTTTGTTCTTGTATAGACACAATAATAATATGTTTTGAGAAGCGGATAGGATCTACAAAAAACCTGAGATTCATATACCATTCTTTTAGCGGACATCCATGATTCTTCATAATTCATCAGTTATTTCTGAACGAGTTCATTGGGGTTTTGCTGTTCAAATGATTCGCGCATCCAAATATTCCTTCAGATATCTCCAAAGGTGATTCCTTTTCTTCAACCTTCACTCACCCCTTCTTCATAATTCTCATTACTTATATATTTTTCTCCCTTATTAAAAACCATGGATCAAAACTATTTTAACTGCTAATGGTAATCTTTACAATATTTCCATTAGTTTGGCCCCTCAGGGTTTTTATATTTTTATTATTATTTTTTTAATAAATTGTTTATCAATTTCTAAGAAATTGACAAACAAAAACAATATCCAATTCTTTCAAATAGATTAATATTTCAACAAAACTTTGACCCCTGGCCCACATATGCGCCCCTTCGTCCCAAAATAAACTTCGCGCAAGTCCAGTGCCTGATCACCGTTGGATTGCGAGCCTTCAAGATCGACAGATATCGCTTGTGCAACTTTCATGAGCAATAATGCATGATGGCACGTCGTACTCGTGTTATTCTTCGTGCATCTTGATTAAACTCCAGGCAAGTCTGACGAATGATCACCGTCCGATGGCCCCCTTTCAGATCAACGGTGCAAAAGCAATTTCGCTGGTCGTCTTGGTATGGCCTTTAACACGCGAAGGCACATTTTAAAGGGTGGTTTTGAGATTTTTCTTGGGACACATGTTGAATACTAAATGGAATCGCTGCCAATTCGTAAATACCACCTATCATCCAAAGGTGGTGCGAAGAAACCCACGGTTTCGCTCCAAACTGCCGTCATTGTTCCTCTTGATCATGGTTACGCCTTAGCACATGGTTCCATCAGCCTTATTATTTAAAAAATTACAAATCCACTTCAATGTTCCTTTATATATTCATTTTATTCATACTCTAGGTTCTATTACACAATCAACGCAGAGACTCGTAGACTAACCAATACCACTGCATCTTTAGACCTTCCATACTAACACAAAGGCAGAGGCGTATAACTACGAGCATTCAGGGGTTAATTTAATCAAAAACCAGTCACCGAGGTTCATATCATATATTCAATGAATATATATATAACTCCACTGTCGATCATATTAACATTTGTTCCTCGAACAACTTACAGAACCAGAGCACCATTAATCCCATCCATTATGTAGATTCACTTTACTGTGCCCTGGCTGAATTACATATAGTAGTTATATAAATTAACACAGGGACGGAGTACATAACTGTAGATTCAAACATTCTTGCACATGCACAGGGACAGAGTATCACCAAAACTCAATCATACACAGGATTTCCTTTATCTTCCAACAGGATACATACATATTCCATCTTCAATTATGCTATAACCTCTTTGTCCCTGTTTCCTTGACTGATACTGCAGCTCTGTAGCTCTAACTGTATATGCATTCTTTATGTTCTTCTCTGCTACATTTATATGACAATTCCTTTGCCATATCCTTTGCCATCAATGAAAATATTTCCAACAATATCCCCCTTTGGCATTGATGGCAATATTCTTCCGCTGATTTTCTTACAGAAACCTTTTGTTGCTTTTCCTCCCCCTTTGACATCAATGGCAATGGGTTGACATTACCATGCTCCCCCTGAGATCATGCTGCATCTACATAATATAGCAAGATGACTTATGAAGGCCAACAACACATCCTTTTCATATGACCAACGCTCCCCCTTAGCCTGTGCATTTAGAGATGCCCAACAACACTTCACAGCCAATTTAATATTCTGTATTTAAGCAGATCTGATCCTCTGCATGGCAGAGACTACTGCTAGCTTCTGTCTGAGATATTCGAATGCTTCCCTGGGTAGAGGTTTGGTAAATATGTTAGCAACTTGTTCTTTGGAAGAAACATGCTCCAATTTCACCTTTTGTTCTAGCACTTTTTCATGTAAGAAGTGATATTTGATGGGAATGTGCTTGGTATTGGAATTCATAACAGGATTCTTTGAGATACTAATGGCACTTGTATTATCACACATAATGGAGATAGGAGGTGAACATTTAATTTGAAAGTATTGTAGAGTTTGCATCATCCAGAGAAGTTGAGTGCAACATGATGCTGCAGCCACATATTCTGCTTCTACTGTAGACAAGGAAATGGAGCTTTGCTTCTTGCTAAACCAAGATACCAACCTGGGCCCCATAAAGAATGCACCACCACTAGTGATTTTCCGATCATCAACACTTCCAGCCCAATCTACATAAGTGTATGCATGAAGAGTAAGATTAGCATTCTTTGGATACCATAGTCCAAAGTCTTGAGTTCCTTGTAGATATTTGAATATTCTTTTCACAGCCTGAAGATGAGAATCTTTTGGATTCGCTTGGAATCGTCCAACAATCCCAACTGCATGCATGATGTTTGGTCTTGTCCCAGTGAGATAAAATATACTTCCTATCATAGATCTGTATTCTGGTTGATTTATGGTGGGGGAATCATCATTAGAATTGTGATTACATCTGGTTATCATTGGTGTACTTACAGGTTTGCAATATTCCATGCCATAATTCTTCAGGATTTGCTTGAGGTACTTTGCTTGTGATAAGAATATACCATCTGTTTCTTGTTGCACTTGCAAGCCAAGAAAGAATGTTAGTTCCCGAAGTAAAGACATTTCAAATTCCTGCTACATATCAGAAGAAAATTTCTGACTCATAGACTCTCTATTACTTCCAAAAATGATATCATCAACATATACAACCACAATCAATAGTTTATCATTTTCATTTTTTGTGTATAAGTTGCTGTTAGCAGACCCTTTTGAAAATCCTTGTTGATGAAGATATTTGTCAAGACGATAGTACCATTCCCTTGGAGCTTTTTTGAGATCATATAGAGCCTTTTTAAGTCTACAAACAAGATTTTCATCATTTCCCAATATGAATCCTTCTGGTTGTTCTATATAGACTTCTTCTTCTAGATCACCATTGAGAAAAGAAAATTTAACATACATTTGATAAACTTTGATTTGTTGGAAGCTTGAAAAAGCAAGAAACATTCTTATGGCTTCAATTCTGGCTACAGGAGAAAAAGTTTCTTCAAAGTCTATACCTTTTTGTTGAGCATGCAAACAAGTCTAGCTTTATTTCTTTATAACATCTACATTTCATTTAACTTGTTTTTGAATATTCATTTTAGTTCAGGTAACATTTTTGTCATGAGGTCTTGATGTAGTTCCCAAGTGTGATTCTTTTCAATTTGATCAAGCTCTTCATTCATGGCTTGAATCCAACATTCATCTTTGCTAGCTTGACTAACACTGTAAGGTTCAATAGTGTATAGAAATGCCAAATTCCTAGAAGACCCCGCAAGAGTCCTTCTTGTTTGTACACTTGATCCCTTTTCTCCCAAAATTTGAGATTCTGCATGATTCTTTTGAACATATATGGATGGAGCCTTTTCAGACAAATCATCTTCGGGTTCTTCACTAGGTTCACTGTTTGTCTCATTACTATTTGATGTAGAAGGATATGTGTCATCATCATCTTCATCTGTTGTTTTCTTTTCTTCTTTTAGGCCTTGAGAACTCATCAATAGCAACATCAATACATTCAACAATCTTTGAAGTCTTTATTGTAACATTTATATGCCTACTCCAGAGGTAACCAAGGGAATATCCCTTCATCTTGCTCACGGGTTCAAACTTGCGAGTTTTTATGTGATGTTCTTGATGAAGCATTTGCTTCCAAAAAATTCTAAAATGCTTTATAGTGGGAGGATTACCATACCAGAGTTCATATGGAGTTTTATCACTATTTACACGAACATGTGCTTTGTTGAGAATTTTTGTTGTTGTATGTGCTGCTTCTCCCCAAAATGTGTCAGGCGTTCTGGAATCATCAAGCATAGCTCTAGCCATTTGTTGAATTGTTCTGTTTATTCTTTCTGCAACACCATTCTATTGTGGAGTGCCAGCTACAGAGAACTGTCTTTTTATGCTGTGTTGTTCACAGAATTCAAGAAATTCTTTGGATGTATATTCTCCTCCTCGATCAGATATGAGACACTTGATTTTTAATTCTAATTCATTCTCAACAAGTTCTTTGAAGATCTAAAATTTCTCAAATGCTTCATCTTTGTGTTTAAGCAGCCCAATCCAACACATTCTAGAGAAATCATCAATGAATAAGATATAGTATTCTTCACCACGGGGGTGACTTTTTCCTCACAGGTCCACATATGTTAGTATGAATGAGTTCAAGAGGCTTACTTGATGATCCTTCCTTGGCATTAAATTGCACTCTGGTTTGCTTACCGAATTGGCAAGATTTGCATATGATACTTTGAGGTAGAGTAATATTGGGAAGATCATGAACAGCTTTAAGTCTGCTTGATTTGTTGATTTGAGAGAAGCTCAGATGCCCCAAACTTCTATGCCATAGCCAGTTTTCTTAAGATTTACTCAAGTAGCATTGATCTTTGCAGTTCTTCAATACATACAGGTTGCTTGGAGTTCTGTTTCCTTTTATAATTGTTTTACCTGTATCAAGATCACGTACCACACATTCTTTTGAGCTAAAGACAACTTGAGTTCCTTGATCACACATTTGACTTATACTTAACAGGTTATGCTTTAATCCATCCACATACATGAAATTGTTAGATTTCACCTTTTCTTTTAGAAAAACAGACCCTTTTCCCTTAATGACAGCAGGAGTATCATTTCCAAATGTAACATTCTTTTCTTTTTCTAGAGCACTATATGCAAGAAGTTTGTTTTTGTCACTTGTCATGTGTCTTGAGCATCCACTATCCAGTAATACCATTAGTTTTCTTCATCTTATTTAAATAGCCTTTATCTTACAATTTTCCGGTACAAATTCCTTATTTTTCCATACTTTGGAGCTTGAATGAACGTGTTCTTTTGGATGAACTTTACCCCTGCCATTACGATTCTTCATAGCCAATTTGTGCAGCAAGCACATTCAACTTCATTTTGAGAAAGGAGAAAAATTGTTATAAGTATTCTTCATTGTTTCAATATCAATCATATAACTCTTGCTTCTCTTGTCATGATGGTTTAATATGCAACACATTGAACAGCTTTATGACCAAAATTGTGACATGAGAAACATTGTCCATTGAAGAAGAAATTTCTGTGATCATAAAATCTTTTATATGAATTTATTTGTTGATTGGTGTTTCTTTGAAAGCCATTCCTATTAGTTTTCTTTGAATTGAGATGATCATGCTTTACCTGTAAAGATTCTTTATTCCCTTGTTGAGTGTCAACATGTTGTAAACTAGCTGTAACTGCTTTTTGATAATTTGGTGCTGAAGTCTTGGAAGATTCTCCAGTAAATCCAAGACCTGTCTTTATAAGAGGAGAAGGTTGTACCTTGATAATCTCATCTAACGTTTTAGATCCTTTAGCAAATCTAAGATTCAGATTTTTTACTTTTTCAAGTTCTTTTCATAGGCTTACTACTTCACACTCTAATTTCTCATTGTGTTTTTCCTTTTCTTCAAACTGATTTTTCAGAGTCTCTATGGTTATTTTACTCTCTTCTAAGAAAACTTTGAGTTTATTTTTTTCATCAAGAAAATTACTGTCTTCTAAAGCATCCACAAAAATATCCTTTTCTTCTCTAGAATATTTTTCAAATTCCATGAGAAGTCTAAGATCTTTTTCACATTCTTCCTCACTATCAGATAACCCATCACTATCTTCTTGAGTATAGTAACTCTTTTTAGTGCTAAAACGATTCTTACTCCTTCTTGCAACTTCCTTCCCCTTTTTATGCATTTCTTTATAAGGACACTTAGCATCATAATGTCCAAATCTTCCACAATCAAAACATTTGAAAGGAAGCTTACCTCTGAACCGTCCTGTCCCAAGTTGAAGTTTCTTTACAAAGTTTATCTCATCTTCTTCTGAGATATATCCTAATCCTTCTGTTTTTTGTACTTCCTTCCCTTTTATAGAAGTTCTAAAGACTGATTCTTTGACTTCAACTGGTCCTCCTCTTCTCATTTCATATGCAGTTAGTATGCCATGACGTTGCACCACAGTAAGATTTTGAAGATCCTGCTTTTCTTCAAGTAGAAACTTTTTGACTCAAATTTTGTTAGAGATCTTAAAGACTTTCTCAAGTAAAGTAGATTTGGTTATTGTTTCTCCCATATTTCTCATACAATTTACAATATCATCAAGACGTAAAAAGAAATTGGCAATGCTCTTCTCATTATCCATTTTTAGATTTTCATATTGAATTATGAGAGTTTGTAGTTTCGCACTTTTTACCTTTGCATCACCTTCATAACTTAGAATGGTCTTGTCCCATATTTCCTTTTCTGTATTCAGCTGCATGACTTTGACAAATTCTGATTTAGTTAGACTTCCCAATATAACATTGACCGCCTTTGAATTTGTTTCATAATTCTTTCTTTCCGTTGGATCTGTTGGTACTGCAGTTGGATATTGATATCCTCCTTCAAAAATTTCCCATACCTCTGCTCCTATAGATTGAAGATAAGATCTCATCCTTGTTTTTCAGAAGATTAAATTTTTTCCGTTGAAGAGTGGAGGCCTGATAGATGTTGTTCCATATTGATTGCTCATCTTGCTTGATCTTCCCTCTAGCGGTTAAGCCTTTTCAGAAGGACTTGCTCTGATACCAATTGTTGGGAAAAATACTGAGAGGGGGGGGGGGGGTGAATCAGTATTTAGAGCTGACTGACAAATTTTTAGTTTTCCTTTCTCTTAAAACCATATGTTACATTACTGCATCCAACTTGTATGTCCAGAGATCTTATCATGTCTTTACTTAGATCATTGCATCATTTATTCATCAGATAAGTAGCAAGCATGAATAGAGATAACTGTACAAACCATGAAACATAAGCAACACATATGAACACCAAGATTTAAGGTGGAAACCCAATTCGGGAGAAAACCACCGGTGCTGAAGTCTCTATCTTAAATATTTTATTACAAAGAAAACATATTACAATTTCTGTGCTGGTGCAGACTTATACCAGCACGCAGGCACCCACCTGCAGAAGGCTACAACCTTCTCTCATTTACCAGCCTCTCCTAGAAGAGAGCTACAACCCCCTGATCATAACATCAGCTTCTATATACAGAAGGCTTCAACCGTCTGATCCACTGCAGACCACCTTTCATCAATTTTCACACTGGTTCAAACAGTTTCAATGCAACCCTTATTCAATTATCAACAAACATATTTGCCCAATTCTTCATAGTGCTACCACTACAACCTATACATCAGAAGTAATCTAGATTTCAGAGAATATATGCATTCAACATCTCGTGTATCCTTCTGTGTATATTAATCTTCAGAAACCCCAACTGTCATATGCACTTTCAATGTAGATGGCTCGCATATATATATATATATATATATATTCGTGTTGTTCTTGTATAGACCTGTAATAATAATATGTTTGCAGAGAAGACCAGATATACAAAAACTTACCTGGATTCATATGTGTTCTTTTAGCAAACATGCGCCAGTTCTTCGTGACTTCGTACATCGTTTAAGACCAAAGGTTCATTCAGATTTTACCATTAAGAACAGAATTCGCGCATCCAGATCTTCCTTCAAGTATCTCCAAAGGTGATTCCTTTTTATCAACCTTCACCCCACACCTTCTTCATAATTCTCATTACTTATATATTTTTCGCCCTTATTAAAAACCACGGGTCAAAACTATTTTAACCGCTAATGGTAATCTTTACAATATTTCCATTAGTTTGGCCCCTCGGGGTTTTTATATTTTTATTATTATTTTTTTAATAAATTGTTTATCAATTTCGAAGAAATTGACAAACAAAAACAATATGCAATGCTTTCAAATAGATTAATATTTCAACAAAACTTTGACCCCTGGCCCACATATGCGCCCCTTTGTCCCAAAATAAACTTCGCGCAAGTCCAGTGCCCGATCACCGTTGGATTGCGAGCCTTCAATATCGACGGATATTTCTTGGGCAACTTGCACGAGAAATAACACGCGATGGCACGTCGTACTCGTGTTATTCTTCGTGCATCTTGATTAAAATCGGGGCAAGTCCGACGCATGATCACCGTCCGATTGCCCCCTTTCAGATCGACGGCGCAAAAGCAATTTCGCTGGCCGTCCTGGTACGAGCTTTACCGCGCGAAGGCGCATTTTAAAGGGTGGTTTTGAAATTTTGCTTGGGACACGTGTTGAATACTGAATGGAATCGCTGCCAATTCGTAAATACCTATCGTCCAAGGTGAATGCGAAGAAACCCACGGTTTCCCTCCACACCGTCGTCACGGTTCCTCTTGATCATGGTTCCGCCTTAGCACATGGTTCCGTCAGCCTTATTATTTAAATGATTACAACTCCACTTCAATGTTCCTTTATATATTCGGTTTATTCATACTCCAGGTTCTATTACACAGTCAACGCCGAGACTCATAGACTAACCAATACCACTGCATCTTTATACCTTCCATACTAACACAGAGGCAGAGGCGTATAACTGCGAGCATTCAGGGGTTAATTTAATCAAAAACCAGTCACCGAGGTTCATATCATATATTCAATGAATATATATATATATATATATAACTCCACTGTCGATCGTATTAACATTTGTTCCTTGAACAACTTACAGAACCAGAGTACCATTAATCCCATCCATTATGTAGATTCACTTTACTGTGCCGTGACTGAAGTACATACGGTAGTTATATAAATTAACACAGGGATGGAGTACATAACTGTAGAGTCAAACATTCTCGCACATGCACAAGGACAGAGTATCACCAAAACTCAATCATACACAGGATTTCCTTTATCTTCCAACATGATACATACATATTCCATCTTCAATTCTGCTATAACCTCTTTGTCCCTGTTTCCTTGACTGATACTGCAGCTCTGTAGCTCAAACTGTAGATGCATTCTTTATGTTCTTCTCTTCTACATTTAGATGAAAATTCCTTTGCCATATCCTTTGCCATCAATGACAATATTTCCAACAAATCCTCCATGCTCTCCTCTCCCTATAGCTTGATATGCTCAACTGTCATCTCTTTCAATTTTAGATCTTTATCGAAGATTATAAGTGACCATGAGGTGCACTATCTCAAGCATTCAATGGATTCTTAACTCTGGAATTCTCTTGGTCTTGAGGAATCTTTGAAGATCTAAGGGAAGGAATAATTGAAAGGGGTTTCTAGTTATTTTTATCTCTTATGTTATGAAATGATAAGGATTTTGTTGTTGAATCTCTGCGGGAATATCAAAGAAATCAAGGAAGACCTAATTGTTTCAAGGATCAAGGGGTTTGAGCTATTTGAATATGGTTAATGGCAGCCTCAACTTTTGGCCCATGTCACAAACCCAATATGAGGCTCATATCCATTACATTTAATGGTATGTCGATAAGAAGGTTGGTTAAATTCAATTTCCACCCAATCTTCTGCAACAAATCTCTGAAATATCATTATACCAGGTTGAGGTCATTTCAGATCAGGGGAAGATTCAGAAAATAATCTCTTGATATTGACCTTGAGACTTTCCCTAATATACTACTCAAGGCTTCCTTGAAGCATGTATATGCCTGCGACCCTATGGATGTCCCTAAGGTGAGACTGTAGGTGAATAATTGTTGCAGTATTGATTAACCCTAAATTAGGAGAGACTTCTCAACAATTTAAACTTTAAATATGTCTGAGACAGCGTGAATTCTTGGTCTCCTTAAACACAGTGAGTTGGAAACCATGTTGCAGTAGTCTGACTTCTAAATTTTTAAAATTTTGAAGGATCGCAATCGTTCTTATAGTCACTGATTTATGATGTGTCACATTGCTCATATCAAGGCACAATCCTAAACAAGAATACTAGGGACATAGGTTTGCTTGCAGTCATATGTCACATCAAGGGATTCATTATAAATTAAGGTATAATATGTTATAATCTCCCTTGCTTAAATACTATGACATCTTTTGGAGATTTAATGTCTGAATATCTGGAACATCATTAAGCTCCCTATCATTGAAATTTCTCTCTGACTCAAATCCAGAAGTATGGTAAGATTGTCTGAGTATTCTAGACTAAAGCATTGGGAATCATAACACATTAGCATTTTAAGGCAGAAGGGATTCACGCAACGTTTTCTTCAAGTCTCAATAAAAGTGGATGCGGCTCTAAGAGATCATTTTACTTCTGAACAATGTTTTGTCAGTAAACGATTCAAAATTCTAATAGAGTGAGTTTGTAAAGTTGAAATGTATACTCTATGTTGCTACTGTAAGGATGTTGAACAGTGTTAAGGCTGGTACTTATGAAATGGCAGAAAAGGTGTGCTCAGATTTTACCCAAATCATAAGTCATAATATTGAAGCCCTATAAAAGAAACATTGAATGTTCACCATGTATGTGATCCCAGTTTACAACAAGTGTTCTCAGATTCTTTAGCCTATCCCTTGGTAATATTCACTCAATTTCTCTGCCACATTTGAAGCAGTCTTCATCAGTAGGACCTATCAGAAACCAAGAAAATCTATGATACCCTTTTTCTATTGAGAGCTAATAAATGGCTTCTTAAAGTAAGCCTTTTCATCAGCCCATGTAGAATGTATTGAAATAAGAAACAGAGAAGACCCTAATTCTGGCTCTCCATATAAAGCCTCATCTTCACGATTCTAATCAACTAATGCAAGGCTTCAGGGGGAGCTATAGAATCCATGGCATTATATCTTGATGACTCTTCTTGCAGAAGGCAAGTCATAGCAGCTGATTGATGATTTTGGCACATTGGCCTAAGAGTCCATAGCAGAAAAGAGACAGGTTACAAGTGGCCTGATGATTATACAAGATCACCTTCCCTATATTCATAGGGAGCTATGGTTGAGCCATACACATATTGAGGATTTTTGTTTGATGACCCTTTCTGTTTACTGATTTATGCAGGAGGTAATTTTTATGGAATACGCGGCTTTGATGCTCTATTCCTTGCGCCTAAAGGTATGAAGAGAAGAAGAAGTTGTTGGTCTACACATATATAACTTATGGGATCCCTGGAACTCCTGACAATGACCCTATCAACCATATGCCTTGACTCAATATATGAGTGAGTCTCGTGTATTAAATAGTTTCTCATTAAGATATCTTCGTGATTCTATAATTTGAGGTACACTGCTGGAAGCTAATATTCCCTAAACATCTTAATTCTGGTTCAAAAGGATCAAGATTCAATTTCCATTAAGGCTTTCCAAAGAAGTTGGCTGGCATCACTATGACACTATTACGGAATTATAAGGGAATAGAAAGGCAAAGGCTCAAGTATCATATGAGAGAAAGAAGCAATTGGAAAAATTGAGATCAAAAGTAGTGGAGTTAGCCGAAAAGCAGCTTGCCCCAGAGATGGATAAGGTAAAACTTGACAACATATTGGTCAATTTACTTGATCCTTTATTGGTTATTCAGAAGGAGTATGAATACATCACCGTTAATATCAAGGTAACCCCTAGCAGATCAAGGGCTACAAGTTGTAGTTTTCGTCTGAATATCAACATACCACAACCATGCTTACAACCAGGATATGTTTTTTAAGGAGGAAAAATCTCGTCGAGATCAACATCAAGAATCCATTGTAAAAAAAAAAGTACAACTTGTGGTGATTCCAGATGAGCATAGATGAATAGCTACAATAGATGTCGAATGTGGAAATTATGGAGGAAAAATATGAAATTCATCTTCCTTTTGCATTCGAGCATGAGGAAAATCAATCATCAATGAAAATTCAAAATTTTCAAGCTGAGCAAGATCAACCAAATTGGGGGCAGAGTTTGGGGAACCTTTGTAAGTGAATGGGGCCTATGTGATATGGCTACAAGTTATATACCCCCACACAATCCGATATGAAAACAGTAAACATTGTAGGCATAGGGTTAATTAACCCCACACATAGGGATTACATAGGTTTTGTTCCCATGCCACATGCTCATGAACTGAAATCTCTATTTACTGTCAATATGTGCATATGTAGCAACAAGACATCTATTCAATTTTACTGGTTGGTTGGCTCTAAGAACCAAGCCCGAATGAATTTGGGCGGGCACCCTCAACCGAAACGACCCGACCCGAACAGGTTTGGGTGGGCGCCCTCAAACAAAACGACACGGTGCGCCTGACCAAACGAAGGCACAAGGGAGAATTTCACTATGGCTTGTGTAATGGTACACTCATATCAATGCTAAGCTTAACCAATCATACAAGATCAACTATTATATAAACATTAGCAATCAAACTATGTTTCTACTTAAGATTTATAAGATACACATGTTGGCATAGAGCTAGTAAGGTTATGTACTTATTACTATGATTCCGGTCAGTGTTAATAAGTTATTGTTGGGGTTCCCATGTTTTGGCCAGGTTGACAAGACCAAAAGATGAGACAACATAGAACCACTTTCAGACCTTAGGATCTAGCCCTCCTAGGTCCAGAGAGGGATCTCTCTATGATAGTCAAAGGTTTTATGTCTTTGAAGCTCGAATGTTAAGGTTTTAGGCTAGTTATAGGCACAGGGTTTTTTTGTTTTATTGTTTGTGTTTGGTTGTTGGGAATCAGGAAAGAAGGGCCCAATATGAGACAAGGATGAGCAAAGAGGAAACTAGGAAAAGATAGATAACTCAGGGAACATCAAGGCCATTGGGCAATGGAGTCAAGAAAGGGTTTACTTGTGTTCAATGTGCAAGCTTTCAGTTGGGCTAGTCATCTAGAGCATTTGGATCTTAAATATGATATTTGGAATGGGACAATAAAGATTGAAAATGAGTGAGAGGGAAAGAAGGAAAGACAACCAAATTTCTGTCTATAGATCAGGTCAGAGGTCATTTAACTCCAGACCTGCTTGGACATACTCAGAGACAACTCTCAAACGGGGACAAAGGGGTTGCTTATAGATCAGACCAGAGGTCATTTAACTCCAGGTCTTCTTTAGCAACTCCAAGGAAAAACAAGTATAAGTTTAACAGAAGGGATCTTAGAAAGGGTTAATAAGATGGAAAGATCCTAGTGAGGCAGAGACAGGGTTCTAGACCTCCCAATGTTCTTGACTCATCCATAAATCCTAACAAGAACATCTAAACATAGATTTCATTAATTCATACATCAGAGAACAGGCAATAACATCCACTACACTGGTTAAACCAATTGAAATAAATATTCAGATACACATATAAGCAGAAAACATAAGGGCTGGGAGAGAAAAAACATAAGGTACCTACCAAGGGTAAATCTTATGCCAAACTTCTGACGCAAGCCTGAAGAAACATAATGAAATGAAAGAAAGTCAATCACAAATACAGAGAAAGGAAAACATCACCAACTGCTTTAGATCAAGATCCAAAGAAATGTGCTTGTCATATTAAAAACAACACCAATCAGGTACATTGTTGCCCACAGCTTGAACATTCAATCTGAATACATCAAATCTCAGCCTATCTTACAATATTACACAGAGAACTTGTCTTAAGAGGAAAATGCTTGCGTTTCACTGATAACTCATCAACAACCTTTACAATAATTTCCTTCTGTGCTTTATAGCAGATGATGAACAGAAGGTCGACTGAGGTGGTAGGTGAACACTAAATGTAACATTAAACACAAAATGAATGCAGGGACGAAACCCATTCTGTTTGATTGCTGTGTATTTAATCTCTGTCACTTCCCTTGTGAAGGATGATCTTCTCCGGATATGATCTTGACATCTTTTGGCTGTAGTACTCCTGGTGCTTTGAACAAAATAAAATAAACTACTGCGAAGTCTGCCACATAAATGCTCTGGTGGTTTTGAACTGCTGTTAGGGTGGAAATTCCTTGAGGGACATTGTGCATAATAAAATTTGTATGGGCGCCTCGTACTTGACGAAGAAAAACATTCTGCTGATGAATAAACCTTGATGTTACCTTTTACTGTGCATAAGACCTTTTGATTGATCCTCGGGGTTTTGAATCTGGTACTTCGCCTTTGAAAAACTAGATTGAGTCTTTGAAATCTCCAATTTGACGCTTTAACTCCTTGATTTCCTTCATGATTTATCTTTGCCTCTCCCACAAACAACTCTGACCGGGAACTCTGCTCTTTTAATGGCTCTGGAGAAGATTGACAGGTTTTCAACCCTGTCCTTTGATCATAGTCACGTCAAAACGCCACCTCGAGCCCTTCTTCATTAATTGGGTCTCTGTATACGGTCCTTTCTGCGTTTTCTACCTGCGTGATAGAGCTGATGAGCTATGGCAGTTTTCCGCGCTTGATACCCTGCAAAAACGTGAAACCTGTGAAGAGAAAACATGGATGGGGACATGGATGCGGTGTGTATGCAGAAGACGGCCATGCAGACGCTGAACTGGGGGAGAAGTCACGAAAAAAGGTGACAAATCGCTCTGGAGAAGGTGGCGGTCTGTGGAGTGAATTTCACTGAAAAACCTTAAAAAACACGAATTTGGGCGAATATATGCAACAACGTGAACGAGGGTACGGTGGACACACGTGGCAGGAGTGACATGGCGAGTGGACCCGGGGGTGGTCAACGGAAGGCGAACAGATCTGGACTGTCGATTATGGTGGAGATCGACGGCGAGGGTGACAGACGATGGGCCAGCGGGCATGGCGGAGACAGATTAACGGGTGAGTAGCTCAGACGAATGATGACCATTGGATGGGGCACTTAAGATCTAACGGTCGTCGTGAATTTCAATGTGAGGTTTGGACCGAACAATAACGCGTGGGGGATGGGTGGTTTTTCCGTCGTACAAAGGACACGTGGCGGCAGCTATATGGAATCGCTGGCCGATGGATACAAACCACCCTCCGCCCAAAGGCGGTGTAGAATAAACCGATGGATTTGGAATAATGCTTGGCGGGGTCCACAGGGCGGATGGGCTCCGCGCCATCGATCTTTCGAGGAAACGGACAGCGATGGCCCGGCACGGAAAAAGGCGGGAAGACGCGACGCTGGAGATTTTAAAGACTGTCGTCCGATCAATCGAGATCAACGGCCGACGCTGCGCCCAACAAGGCTTGAGATAAGCGCTTTTTCTTAGGCGAGTGGTCACAGCACTGGGCTACATGGAGGAACAGGGTGCAAGGCTACGGGGAAAGGGGCTCAGGCCCTTATAATATGAAAAAATATGTTTTTTAAGCCATTTTTAATGCAATTGGAGGACGGAATTTGGCAACGATAGAGGGGAAAAGGGGGATTTTAATCATGCAAAGGGGGAGGGAGGGATTCGATGGAGATTTTTGGAGGGATTTGGGAGTGTAAGGGGAACTTTTAGAAAGGGAAAAAAGGATGAAATGAGGCATTCTGCAGGGATACTAGGGGCAAGTGCAGGCCTTTAGGGGAAGGAACCAGCAGAGGGGACTTGTATAAGGCAAAGCACAGAGAGACCTCAAGGATGATGTGTCTTCAAGGGAGATGCATTCCTTGAAGGTCTCCAAAATGACATAGCCCCCAGATTGCTTGTCAAGAATTTCATAGGGGGGCTAACAGGTATGAAATGAATAGGGAAACATAGATCATTATGTCAGAACAAGGAGCTTAGCTTGAATATGGAGTTCCTAGACACTGTAATCTAAGACCTGTATTAAGGATATCATGTTTATACGAATATGTGTTATTCCATTACGTGTAGTTACATCAAGAAAATCTTGGTCACTGATTCAATGGACTTGATTCATTAGTACTAATATCATAGTGAAATCAATAAGCTTATAGATTCAATAGAGCTTACTACTAGCTTAAGTAAGGTGATATAGTGATAGTTACTAAGCTTAAGATGGGCATCATAGGTACGATACGATCTCTTATATATACCAATCCGCTTTTAGTTCCATATAACTGTTATCATTGTAACTAATACATGGGAATCATAGAAGAGAGATAAGGGTGATTACATTACTCATCTTAAGTTAATCCAACTCTTTTCACTAATCAAAGCTGGAAAGAGCATATTCTATGATATCGAGCTAGAACAGGAACAAGCATATCTCAGAATTGAGCTTACATTACACCTATGTCCACATTAGCTATTGAAATACAAGATGATTTATTAGGTAGAATATTGTATGCTATTACTCTATCCTTAACCTGTATGATGAATATGGACATTGTAGTATACACTAGAGTAACACTGAAATGTACTTTTTATAAAAGACCAATATGAGATAATGTAGATTAGGGAAACACTATACTCATATAAACTATACAAGCTTATGGATCCAGATATGATTTGAGCCTATACTACGACATGTATGTTTTTTATCACTTTATTATGATATATTGATTGGCCTAGGATTAAGGGACATTTCAACATCCTGGAGCACTAGAAAATACACCATTGACTTGGCACCTTGGTACAAGGGTTTTAAGGGTACAATTGAACGAACAAATATAAAGGATAATTTTGTGTCTTACACGATTAGTGGAATCATAGAGGAAATTAATGAGACAACATTAAGAATTATAGAGTTGCCTATTCGCAAGTGGACTCAGGATTACAAGGAATTTCTGGAAGCATTGATGACTAGGAATGATAAGATTAAAGAACCATTCATAAGGGACTATAAGGAATACAATACTGATACCAGGGTCCATTTAGAGGTGTTATTTTCTAAAGAGAATATGAATATTTCACTTCAAGAGAGCCTTTTAAGGAAATTCAAACTGACTACTACAATCAGTACAAGTAACATGCATATTTTTGGCTCAAAGGGAATCAATCATAAATATGAGACCCCTGAGCAAGTTTTGGAGCACTTCTATCATATCCATCTTGAATTCTATGAAAAGAGAAATAAAGTCCAATTGGACAACCTTCAGCTTGATTTGCTGAAATTGGACAATAAAGTCAGATTCATCCTAGGAGTGGTAAATGGAGAAATCATAGTGAACAACAGGAAACATGAAGAGTTTCTTACAATCAAATAGATGAAAAAACACATACAAAAAACCAAATAATAATGATGAACAAGCTTAATATTGAATTATGAACTATAAACAAACTTACAAAATGTGACACTATGAACCTTGTCAAGCACACAAGCAAAAATATCCTGGACATGACCTTGGTTGACAAGTTGTATTGCTCATGATGCAAGAGGATTTGTACCTGCGCTGCCAAGTCATTCAAAATCCATAATTATCTATACAATAAATAAAAGTAATGGATGTAGTATTTTTTACTCTAAGATGCATTCTTATGATAATGTTAGAACATATGTTGAAAATGTCAAAACATACCTGAATAAGCTCCTCTTCATTTCAAGAACAATTTATTGGAGTCACTTGAACTTGGAACAAGCCTCCCACGATCTGAAAGAGCAAAAACTAAGTCAACAATGACTTTTTTGTTGCTACGTTGGATTGAGGGAGGTTTTCTCTAAGATTAAATCGCTCCAATAAATTATTCTCTACCAAAAAGGGCCAACCACATGAAGGTGGAAGCTCTTATGGCCCCTCCGCCCCACATCACTCTCAATTCCCCAATACCCAATCTATATTTCATTTTTTACTTTCATGAGCAGAAAAAAAAATATATTCAATAAATAACAAAAAAACAATGCAACAAAAAGTACGCAAGGAAACATTGAAATTAGTGCTTGACATAAAAATAGTATGATAAATGATTTTTTATATAATGCAAAAAACGTTCCAAGTATGGTAATGTTTGTCTTATAATAATACAATATTTTACATTATCAAATTTTCTTTTTCTTCTTCCTATTTCTAAAGCTCTTAATTACATCATCAATATCATCGTGCTCTACTCCTGTTTCGTGCCTTTCCCGCACTGCTGACCTAGTTGCATAGTCACGATGTCTGGTCTCATCCAGTGACCGAGCATTGCCTACAAAAACAGATAATATTAAATTTTAATTGTCAGTTTTTAAATATCATTGAACTAGTTCGGTAATATTAATAAAAAAAAATTGCAATGAGATTATTTACCTAGTGCACCAGTTGTCACTGTTGGGACCATTGCCCTGTCTTCCTCTCTAGTGGTAAGATCCTCAAATATAACATTCTCTGTCATTTAAAAAAAAAACATTATAAGGACAACCATCAAGGTATAATTAGAAAAAATTATAAGTGGAAATTAATTACCGTCATGGTCCTCGCTGATAGTAGCATTGTCAGCCTGGTCCCCACTACAATGATCAGGTTGCACATTAGGAACATGTTCTTCTGGAAATATTTCGCTCTCAACGCACTGCTCTACAACTAGGTTATTTGGCTCGTTGAAATTGTTGCTCCCCTGATTTAAAAAAAAAATTTAGACATTAAATTTATGGACGAAAACAAACATATTGAAAGGTTAACGTTTTACCTTATCAGGCATTCTAGATCTTGGGACCTGTCCCAAGCTTCTACGATATTCAACTACGGCTTCATAGCCGGAATGGAAAGCGATATTTTTATCCTCCTTTGTAGTTTTCGTTCCAAATTCATCACCTTACATTACATATGATTGTGTATTTTTAATGTTATTTGATAGGATTACAAAAACGTTGGAAGGCGATACAATTAATTATAAGATGTTTAGCTACTTACAATTCTTGCGGCTAATTTCAAGTAGCCGCCTGGCCTAGCTTGTGATGGCCCCTTTTTTCAATCCCAGCTTTGGTTGCCTTCGAGGTGTCTGGCAACCTATCGTCAAAATATTGAAGTTAGATATGACGTAGGACACTTTTATTTTAGACATAGAGAAAATTAAAGCTATTGAATTAAAGTTGTAATTTACCTTGCGGGTCCAGTTGGCATTTTTCCTTCTTTCTTTGCCCTTTTCTCTTTTTTGTCATGGATGAGTGCTCTCCACTCACTCTCTGGAACTATGAGAGGATGCTCGTATCTAGGTTTAAATTGCAATTGTGTCCTATAGGTGTCCCTGGTATATTTCAAATATTTGCTAGCTACTCGAGCCACTGCTGTTCTGTCAAATGTGCCCACCCCAAAAAGGGCTTCTAGATAATCTAGAAGTTCTTTTTTCAGGTTGGAATTCTGGGAGTTCCACCTTATGCGTATGGTTGGGCCAAAAATTACCAGTGCATGGCTCTCCAAAAACCTGTAGAACTCATTGTTTCCTACACAGAAAAAAGATATTATCATTAATTTAAAAATAAAAATCATAATAAAATATGTTTTAGATAGAGTACATGAAATAGTTAAAATATTAAAACTTACCTGGGAGTTGTACGTGCTTTATAGGGAAACCTTCATCGTTCACCAACAACGTGCCATTAATGGTCCCCGTGGAGCTGACACGTGTAGCTCCAGGAAACACAATAATATAGTTGGCCATATCAGCCTCATCACTGCCAACACGTTCAGCGGTTGGATGGGTGTCTTCTTGGGCAGGGTGTGTTTCTTGGCTACCACCTAAAGGCGTAGAAGGTGTACGAGAGGGTGGCTCTGCAATCTCTTGCCCTTGTGTCCCACTACCACCAACACCGGGTGTAGTAGGTGTCAGATAACACTACATACAAAAGAATTTTTTTTGTTAGTTTAGTTAATGTAAAAATTAAAAATCAAACTATCACAATTCATCTCATGCAGAATAAAAAAAAAATATCCTTTTGATTTTTTATTATTACCTTATATGTTTCTAGCTGGGTCATAAGTTGTGTTATCCTCATTGCTATTTCAGGGGTTTGAGGCGAAGCGTCTACCAAACGCTCAAATTCCAACATTGCTTTTCGCACCTCTTTTCGCAGAAACAGCAATGGACATGGGGATGAAGAAAGCTCTTCCTCGTAGAGGGAATCATCAGGCATACCATGGTTAGGTGTCTACATATTTGAACAAAATTAATATTATTTCAATTATGTAAATAAATAAAATACTTGAAGATAGAGAAATGCTAACACTTTACATGTTCTTTCGCTAGCCCCTTTCCGCAATCATCCTGTCTCAGGGTTGTTCCTATACTGCCCTGATCAGTCTGCCACATTGTAATAAAATTAGAAATTTGAAAACTTGAAAACAATATCTAACTTGAAAACACAAAATGAAAAATGATAAGTCTAATAATTCCTTGACTGATATTTCCTGAGTCGCTGTACCTATGCACAATGAGATTGTAGCGAGAATTACTATCACATGTTAAAAACTATAGGATCACTATGTTTTTTCATTGTAATTTGTATCATTGTGTCAATTAAATGCATACATGAGGTATGTTGTCAAATGGAAAGCACTCTAATCATTGACAAGGTAAATTCATATAGGGTTTTTTTATGGCAAGAACAACACCTAATCTTTATATGAAACAAAGTCATTTCACAACACCAAATTAGAGACTATTTCAAACTTATGTTCACACCTTTCTTGGTTTATTTTAGTTCTGTTTATGCCAACTCTTAGCTTAATTACTTGACCTTAAAACTATAACAACTATGTAATCAAATAAAACCTTTGTCAAGGTATTGTCAATATATAGTTCTAGAATCACCTTTGAAAAATATGCCTCCCTTTTAGTCTAGGCTAATGGTGTAATTACCTTAGTGATCCATTAGTTGATTGATATCCCTATTAATGTGATACATATAGAACAGTTACAACCACATACAGAGTCTCTCTGTTTCAGTTTTGTGAGGGCCAGAATTGCCTCTAGTTGCAATTTTTGTACAAAAATTTTCCTAGATAATTCTGCAGTGTTGCAACAAACCCACATTTCAACGTAATCTCACTATCTACCAGCCAATGCCCCACTAAAATGTCCTGAAATTAAAACTGCCAAAAATTACCATTTTTACCTCCTCTTTCCAAATCACTTGTTTTACCATTTTTACCTCCCGTTTCCAAATCACTTTTTCCGACGTTTCCAAACAACTGTCGCTCTTCTAATAGGTACCTATGCACAATGAGATTGCAACGAGAATTACTATCACATGTTGACAACTGTAGGATCACTATGTTTTTTCATTGTAATTTGTATCATTGTGTCAATTCAACGCATACATGAGGTATGTTGTCAAATGGAAAGCACTCTAACCGTTGACAAGGTAAATTCATATAGGGTTTTTTTATGACAAGAACAACACCTAATATTTATATGAAACAAAGTCATTTCACAACACCAAGTTAGAGACTATTTCAAGCTTATGTTCACACCTTTCTTGGTTTATTTTAATTCTATTTATGCCAACTCTTAGCTTAATTACTTGACCTTAAAACTATAACAACGTCTATGTAATCAAATAAAACCTTTGTCAAGGTCTTGTCAATATATAGTTCTAGAATCACCTTTGAAAAATATGTCCCCCTTTTGGTATAGGCTAATGGTCTAATTACCTTAGTGATCCATTAGTTGATTGATATCCCTATTATTGTGATACATGTAGAACAATTACAACCACATACAAAGTCTCCCTATTTCAGTTCTGTGAGGGAGAGAACCGCCTCTAGTTGCAATTTTTGTACAAAAATTTTCCTAGATAATTCTGCAATGTTGCAACAAACCTACATTTCAACGTAATCTCACTGTCTACTAGCCAATGCCCCACTAAAATTTCCTGAAATTAAAACAGCCAAAAATTACCATTTTTACCTCCTCTTTCAAAATCACTTGTAGAGTATCTAAGATGAGAAAAATTTATCATAGGCTAGTGTCCTTCCAATCAAAGGGGAGATAGTTTCATGGGAGCATGAGGAATGCCATTTTTGCACATTCGATGCTACCACATATTGAGTCTCAGAGGGAGTTGTCTATTGAACCCTCTTAGCATATATATGCTAGGATCAGGGGAGTGCTAATTGCTGCTAAATATCTCTGCTAGTAGGTCTATTGAGTATAGATATTGAGGTTTCCATTGACAATTCAGTCAGCAATATCATTAATTTTCATAAAGAAGCTTGGTGACTTGTTCCTATTTTGGGATTTTTTGTCTCTTGAAATAACCCTTTACTAATACCATGGTTTGAAAAATATACTTTATGATAAATTGCATCGTGTTCAATACTGAAAAGGAAGGCCACAAAATTAGAACATGAAAACTCATCATGATAGGATACCAGAAACTAGATAATATTGGGGCATAATATCATGATAAATATATCTCATGTCGAAATATTGTACAACATCACATTAAGACAAGCCTATATCACTACTAACCATCAAGGGAAATGAATCATGAGAAATGTCATCTTCTAAATTCCTTGATTTTCCAAAGACATAAATAGATACCTCAAATTTATTACAAGATCTATATGAAATTGTCTCACCCCACAATGCTTTAGAAGTACTCAAAGAATGCACTGTTCAAATCCAACTGTCGACAAGTAAGAATTTGAAGCATTATCTAGAAACTTTTCACCCATGACCCTTTGATCCATAGTAGGAAACTTAATATGAATTACAATATTGAGTTTGGAAATGTAATTTGAGTCATGTAGATTTGTGCGTTCAAAGGCACATTCTGGATAATGCTTGTGACTTAATCAGACTGTGGTGTTTTTAGCAATTCTGTGTGACATTATGTTGAACAAAGTGGTCATATTATAATGTGTGATAATTGACATAATGATTGAGTTGTTTTAATGATGCATACATTGGTAGTGTTTGAATATCAATCTGAAATCTTTGAGTGGCTGGGCTTGATGTTCGTTATACTTCAAGAGAACTTAATTCAAGTCTTTGATTCAATGAAGGAAATAAATTGAGACTCCTATCTCATTTTCCTTTTTATGCTCTAGCCTCTAAGTGACATCATTAGCACATTCATATACACAGCCTAAACTTCAGGGGAAATTGTTGATGTTCGGTGGCATCGTTGTTATACTCCTAAGGTATAGACATCTTGATCACACCATCAAGCAGAGGGAGTAATTAATATTCTATATCAAATTTATAGAAAGACATTAATCCTCTTTCAGTTTTGAAGGGGCAGTCTCCTTGAAACCTTTTATATCATAATTCATCCTTGAGACCTGTAACAATATTATTAAATCATGCTAGTAGAGTTGTCATCCTTTGAAATGGATCTAGCATAGATGATTAGATCCATAATTATTTAAGGAAATGTGGAGGAAGTTTTTTTTTTAAGCAGACAAAAGTCTAGAAAGAATATATGGGTTGAAATTTTTGAAAGTTTATTCCTTTTTAAAAGACAAGTTTATGACCCTTTTGGATCAGAATCTTGCAGTAGTTCTTACAATCACAAAGAAGAGAAGTACCCCATCGAGGAAGCATTGATGGAGTGGACTAAACAGTCTCTAATTTATATTGATCATTGGGAAATTTGACTTTATGATCCTAAAAGTAAGTCTGCAGAAGGAGCTATTCTATCCAATAATTATTATAAGGAAGATCGTGTCAAAAGACTTGATAAAAGAAAAGTCATGACTATTGATCTAATGACTCTAAAAATAATTCCATATATCACTGGTTGCCTGAGAAGTTGCATGAAAACTTTAAGAAAAATAATATATGAAAGATGGATCTGTAATTCAGAGAAGACCAAAGGCTTTTTTTTTCTTGAAGGAAGATCCAGATCACCTATCAAGAGACTCTTTCTTCAGCCTCTTATCTATCACAAGAAGGTTGAAGTTATTGAGAAAATTTTCGATCATTTATGACGTGGTAAGGTTTCTCAAGCTCAACATGTTCTGATCTCATCTTCAAATCAGGTATGGTTTTACATTCATATTATCTGTCTCTACATTAGAAGCCGAGTTCTGTATCTAAGAAGTCAAAGTCCTGGGCATCACTTAAGTGTACCAAATCCTAGGCCGAATCATATTTCAGAAGGTGCCATTTCCTCCACCAAATTCTGGTTATAATGATCACTGATTTATTCAGCAGTTAAGCTCTAATTCTCTTATCATCCCTTTTTGAATCATCCAAGAGAAATCTCATCAAGAAAATACCTTTGAAATTTACAGCGAAGAATTGAGGCTAGCATGGAGCAAGAAGGACAAGTTTCTCTCTTTTTTAGGGTGCATACTTCTTGCAGGACTAAGCCGCAGGTGTGAGGAGAGGTTAAGGGTACTTCTGTGTTTTTTTTTATGGTAATTATTCCTCTGTTCTGAACTGCAGTGAATAGTAACTTGTGGAGGAAGGTTAGAGGGCATTGTAATCATAACAGTGAATTGTAATCATAACAGTGGCATATTTCGCTCATTTATAAAGTATAATAGACACACAAAGTTTCTTCAAACATTTTGCATGCAACAAAAAAACTATTATTGAAGAATGAAGAAACCACATTACCATTTTTCCATGTAGCAATTAAGTCAAGAGTTTCTTCAATGTCGCCTTAGCAGATTAATGTTTCCATTGACGTGGCCCTATTATATTAATCCCTACACTGATGCAACCCTTGCAAATCAATAGAACGACATAGAGCGCGGTCTGGCTGCGGGGAAGGAGAATAGAGTAGGGTCTGGCTACGGGGAAGGAGATAGATGCAGGTCTGGCTGCCAGGGAAGGAGAATAGAGCGCGCGGGAAAGAAACTAAATTGTGAAATGTATGAGAAGTGTAATAATCAGTGCAAGGAAGACCGATGGACGCCCTTGTGTAGTTAAAAATTTAAAATTCAATTTATTAAAGAATAAAAATATCTACCCCCAAAGTTAATTTTTCCTTAGTTTGGATTAAATTAGACATTAAACTCATTAGAATTAATGTTGGAGGATGATTGAAATTCTTAACTTTAATAGATCAACTCAATTGTGAACATATAGATTATTATAAACTTTGTAGTGTTGCTTTCTTCCTTTTACCAAAGTGGGTGAAAGGAACATATCAATGTGGGTTAAAGGAACATATTACAATACTCTTGAAGGTACATGTATTAGGGACTACATTAATGTGACAGATTTGGTGGATGCATACGTGAAGACTTAGGTAATGTTCATCCTAGTGAAGTAGAGTTATATAATGTTGGCCCGGGAAAGGGTATGTAAGATATAACTATAACATGAACTTAGGTGATTTGATACGGGCGTCCTCAACCGAAACGACCCAGATCGAACGGGTTTGGGCGGGCGCCCTCAAACGAAACAACACGGCGTGCCCAACCGAACGAAGGCACAAGGGAGAAAACGGAAAACGGGCTGCATGAACGCGCACAAGGCACTCGTGCGGTCACAACTTAGAAAATTTTATACGGCCGCCCTCAAACGAAACGACCCAACCCGAATACATTTGGGTGGGTACCCTCACACGAAGCGACACAACGCGCATGAACAAACGAAGGCACAAGGGAGCAACCGGAAAATGGGCCGCATGAATGTGCACAGGGCACCTGTGCGGTCGCAACTTAGAAAATTTAATACGGCCACTCTCAACTGAAATAACCTGAACCAAACGCATTTGGGGAGGCACCTTCAACCGAAATGACCCGACCCGAACGCGTTTGGGTGGGTGCCCTCAACCGAAACGACCCAAACCAAACGGGTTTGGGCAGGCACCCTCAAACCAAACAACACGGCGTGCCCGACCGAATGAAGGCACAAGGGAGAAAATGGCAAACGGATCACATGAACATGCACAAGGCACCCGTGCGGTCACAACTTAACAATTTGATACGACCGCCCTCAAACGAATGACCCGAGCTGAACGAGTTTGGGCAGGCGCCCTCACACGGCGCGACACGTCGCACACAACTGAACGAAGGCATAAGGGAGAAAACGGAAAACAGCCCGCACAAACGTGTAAAAGGCACCCGTGTAGTCACAACTTAGCAAATTTGATATGACCGCCCTCAAACAAAACGACCCGACCCGACCCGAACGTGTTTGGGCGAGCGCCCTCACACGGTGCGCCCGACCGAACGAAGGCACAAGGGATCAACAAACGGAAAATGGGCTGCACGAACATGCATAAAGCACCCATGCAGTCACAACTTAGCAAATTTGAAATGGCCGCCCTCAAACGAAATGACCCGACCCGAAGGCATTTGGGTGGGTGCCCTCAAACGAAATGACCCGACCTGACCAGATATTCTTATAGGATATAGTATCCCTTTAAAATTCAACAACTACAATTAAAATCTCTGCTACAAGTGTGGAACAAGATTAAAACTTAACAACGGTGGTAAGTATTGCTCCTAAGAAATTGAGGAATTTTGAAAATCTTGGGGGATTGCATGCTTAAAGACAACTCCACATGGTCTCGAGCAATATGGCCATGCTAAGAGACCAAATCAGACCTTGATAAAAAAAATGCTTGAAGAATGAGAGATAATGTTATTTTAAGCAAAGGATTTTGATCTGAAGTCGTTGCTACAACTGATTATTTGATTAATATGTCACCAAGTTCAATTTTGGGTGACATGAAACTAGAGGAAGTTAGAGTTGAAAGAAGGCCTCTCTTGCACATATTAGGTTTTTGAAGTGTGAAACATGCATGTATGTGGCTAAAGTGGATAAGACAAAACTTGACAACCTATCTTAAGAAAAGGATTTTGATTTTAAGCAGTTGTTGCAAATAATTATTTAATTAAGATGTCACTAAGTTCAATTTTGGGTGACATATGACACTAGAGGAAGTCGAAGTGGAAAGAAGCCTTCTCTTACATGTCTTAGGTTTCTAAAGTGTGAGGATTTCATGTATGTGGCTAAGGAGGATAACATAAAACTTGACAACATATTGGTCAATTTCCTTGACCCTTTATTGGTTATTCAGAAGGAGTATGAATACACCACCATTAATATCAAGGTAACCCCTAGTAGATCAAGGGCTACAAGTTGTATTTTTCGTCTGAACATCAACATACCACAACCATGCCAGACATGTAATATTTTCAGATAATGAGGATCACAACATTGTCTTAATCTCTAGGCATTATGGATTACAGAGGTTTTGTTCACACGCCTCCACCCTTCTGAATTCAGCCTGCAGACATATTCTGGGATTCCAGAGGAGATCTTCCTCCACCCAATAGGCATGAGGGATTCCAGAGGTTTTGGTTCCACACCTCCACCCTTCTATTTAATTAGGAACCCTAGATAACCAAGCAATAGCCATGCTTAATGAAAGGCGAAGGGCTCCAATGCAGCTCTATCCCACTGTTGTCTGGGCCTAAGCTCTGCCATCAACATGCTTGATTTTTTTCCCTCGATTTCTTCTTGGTTTTCAACATTCCTCCCTATATTCTTTCCTGATATCCCCTCCATTCCCACTACGTTCTCTTTGCTTTTTCCCTTGGTTCATTGGAATGATACCCCTATAATCTGCGTTTATTGGAACGATCATTGGTTCATCAACAAGAATTGTTTCATCACTATGTGTTGTTTGGTATCATAATTTTATTTCAATGGTGCACTTCCTATGGTAGTGGCATTGGGAAATCCTTCATTGAATATGGTAAAACACCCGGTAAAGGGAAAGGTAAAGCACGTGAATTTGTTCATTATGTTGTGGAACATTACAACATGTCTGCATATGTGCATGCATGAACATATTTGACCCCTTCCGAAATCAATAGATATCTAATTTCAAGATGAGTTGTGGAATAAATCACTCAACTATGAGCATACGCATACCCTTTAGATGTTGAATATGTCATGAGTACAAACATTTATATCACCATTATTTGTTGGTACGTAAATAAAAAAATTCCCCTGAATTGGTGTCGGGTCAAGCAAATAATGAGATTACAGCTGTTGAGCATAGTCATTGTAACCCTAAACATGGCTCCTTACATGACCCGGCCTGACCCAATTCTCTCGAATGCGTTTCCTTGGGTGCCCTCATAGTACAGAACAACCCGAGCTGACCCAACCCGAACACATTTCCTTGGGCACCATCACACAACCAGACCCAACCTAACCCACCCGAACGTCGAAGGCATGAGGGAGAAAATGAAAAATTGGTTGCACAAACGTGCAGTACAAGGCACACAGGCAGTCACAATTCAAAAAATTTTATACAACCACCCTCACACGACCCAACCTAACCCGCCCTGACCCACCCAAACACGTTTCCCTGGGCGCCCTCACATGACCAGAACTGACCCAACCTGACCTGCCCGAGTGTGTTTCCCTAGGCGCCCTCACATGACCCGAAACAACCCACCCCGACCTGCCCGAACACGTTTCCTTGGGCACCCTGATCACATGGCACGACCCGACCTGACCTGCCCGACCCGACCTAACCCGACCCGACCCACCCGAACACGTTTCCTTAGGCACCCTTACACGACTCGACCTAACCGAACACATTCCTTAGGTAGCATGCCATGACCTGACTTGACCCGACCCACCCAGATGCGTTTCCTTGGGCGCCCTCATAGTACGACATGACCCGACTTTACCCGACCCACCTGAACGCGTTTCCTTGGGCGCCCTCATAGTACGACATGACCCGACTCGACCTGTCCCGAATGCGTTTCCTTGGGTTCCATCACACGAGTACTCGACCTGACCTAGCTTGCCCGACCGTCGAAGGCACAAGGGAGAAAATAACAAATGGGTTGCACGGACATGCACAAGGCACACAAGTAGTGAAAACTTAGCATTTTTTATACAACCTCCCTTAGACGATCCAACTCGAACACGTTTCCTGTGGTGCCCACACACAGCATGACCCGACTTGCCTGAACGAAGGGAACACAAGGGAGAAAACGGAAAAAGGATCGCACAAACGTGCATAAGAAACATTAGTGGTCACAACTTAGCATTTTTTATACAACCACCCTCACATGACCCAACCCAACCTAACCCGACCCGACCCGACTCGAATGTGTTTCCTTGGGTGCCCTCACAATTTGGCATGACCCGACCTGACCCGACCCGAATGTGTTTCCTTGGGTGGCATCACACGACTCGACTCGACCCACCTGAATGCATTTCCCTGGGCTCCCTCATGACACAACCCGACACGACCCAACTCAGTCGGACATGTTCCTTGGGCGCCCTCACATGACCCGACCTGACCCAACCCTCTCGAACATGTTTCCTTGGGCGCCCTCACGGTACAACACGACCCAAATAGACCCGACCCAAATGCATTTCCTTAGGCAACATCATACAACCCAACTTGACCCAACCCACCTAAACATCCAAGGCACGAGGGAGAAAATGACAAATGGGTCGCATGAACGTGCACAAGGTACATGTGTTTCCTGTGGCACAATATAGACACTTATCTCCAAACATCGCAATATTGACACTCAAGCCTCATCATATCATGTATGACACCCTATAAGGAGTGGTATTGAAAATATGAAGAATATGACATAGTGGATGACTATCTAGAAGATGACTCTACCACTAGGATAATTAGTCAAGGTAAATTTGACTAGTACTAAAGGATCGTTGGAGTAGAAAATTTCAAGAGTTCAAGATCTCTTATGGTTTTCAATAAATTTCAAGAGTTCAAATCTCTTATGTAGAACCAAATAGATAGAAAGGTAAAGGTTATGATAATCGATAACAAAAGTGAATTATATGGTAAATAATTTAAGAAAATATGTAAACAACATGGGATATAAGTTCCCTAAACAACTACTCCATACACTCTTTAGAAAAATAAATTCATTGAGAGAATGAATAAGATGTTGATGGAAAAGTGAAGGAGTGTGTCCAATAATACAGAACTAGCATAAGAATTATATACAAAAACAATCAACATTGTGTGTTACTTGGTGAATAGGTCTTCATCATCAACATTGGTGACAATACTCCACATGAAGTATGGTTTTGTAAGAAACCATCACTCGCACATCTTGGATTGTTTGGATTTGATGCATTTTTCCATGTTCCAATGGAAAAGAGGAAAAAATTGGATAACAAGTAAATCAAGTGTATTTTCATAGACTATAAGGATGGAATGAAATGATAGAAGATATGGAATTATGTGACAAGGAAGATAACTTATAGTCAAAAGTGATCTTTAGGGAAGTAAGGTGTAATTATAAAACATAAGATACTTCAAAAAAGAAGGAAAATAGAATTTATTATTGGACTTGCAGTTGGAGTAAAGTGACTTAGATGAGTCAACAGATTTAGCCAAATATTTGGAACATCAAACTTTGATTCTAAGGAGGTCTAGTCGATTAAGGAAAGATCTTGAAAGGTATACCCAACATGATTTTCGGTTTTTTTTTTTGTTATCTGCCATTGAGGATGAATTTAGGACATTTGAGGAGAGAATCAAATTGATACATGGTTAACTTTGGTCAAGATCTATGAATGAAGAAATGGATTGCATAAGAATAAAACATAGCGGATTTGGCCAAGTTACTTATTAGAAGGAAGAATATTGGTTTCAAGTGGGTGTTAAAGGAAAATTTGCATTCAATAGATCAGGTTAGGAAATACAAGGCTTGACTTAGGGAAAAAGGATATTCCCATTCCCAAGTCAAGGGAGTCAAATTCAGTAAGATATTTTCCCCTATTGCAAAATTAAATTTCATTAAATTACTAATGTCTTTGGTTGCGGCTTTTTATCTCGATATATGACAATTAGATGTAAAGATAACAGTTCTACATGGTGACCTAGAGTAAGAATATACATGAAATGACCTGAAATTTTTGTAGTAAAGGGAAAGCCAAAGTTAGTATATAAGCTAAAAATTTTCATTTATGGTTTAATGCAATCACTTAAGATATGGTACCATAATTTTTACATGTACATCCAGGGATTGGGTTTTTTGAGAAGCCAAGTTGATCACCATGTATATCTCAAGTCGAAAGGTAGGTATTTCATATATGTAGTGTTGTATTTTGATAGCATCTTACTAGTTGGAAACAACATGGGTGCGATTAGGAAAGTGAAGATGTAACTATCCTCCAAATTTGACATGAAGGATCTCAATATTGTAAGTTTCTTTCTTGGAATGGATATCATCAAAAGACTACGTAGTGAAGAAAATATTGTTAAATTAGAGAAAGTAAGTTGTGACAACCTTGAAGTGCTTCAACATGTATATTGTACTAAACCAGTGAAGGTACCAATTCATGTCAGGGAAATACTGATTTTTGATCAATTTCCAAATACACAAGAAGAAAGAGAGGACATGGCTTATGTTTCATATGCATTTTTTGCAGCTATTCTAATTTATGCATTGGTCTACACTTGACTAAATATTTCTCATACAATGGGAGTATTAAGCATATACATGACAAAAATTGGTAAAGAGCCTTAATTTGTTGTCAAAAGATTATTAAAATATTTGTGTGGTACAAGTGATGTTCATATCTACTACAATCGAAGACTTGAGGATGAAAATAAAACAATTGTACAAATATTTTTAGATGACGATTCGATTGGATATCTAAAAAAAATGTTTCAACTAACTAATATGTAATCAAGTGTGCCATAAATGGGTTGGTTTTACAAATTAATGGAGTGGGAAAGAAGAACACAAGAAACATTCCTGCCTTGGACAAATATATAAGGTATAAATGACAAAATTAAATAGAGTAAGGGTTGCATTGTTAGTTGGGGGACAAAGAAGTAAACCAAAAGGAAGTGGGGAGGAAAGAAGTGCTAACACGCAACATTTTCTCCACAGTCAAACGTGAAAGAATCATTATAGCGAAGAAGGAAGAGGGGCGACAAAAATGACTAACCCACACAACCAAAGACAATTTCAATGACCTAATGAAAATACAAACATCCTTGTGGAGGAGACTACACACAAGATATAATAAAGAGCATGCACACACAGAGCACTCTCACTCACAGAGAAGGATAAAATTCCGATTGAGATAAATAAAAGAGAACACAACTAGACAAAAAAAGAGAATAAAAACGTTATGTTGTTATCATAAAGTGGGGAGTAGATCCATTCTTCAGTTGAGCATTAATAGGTGGAATATTTGACACTTCTTTCCAATATAGGAGAATGGATAAAGGTAGCAATTGCCTCTCAGTACATGTGCATACTATAGATATGGAACATGATATGAAAAATGCTTAAATTGTTAAAAAAAGAGCATTTCATTGTATATAAGGAATTCAACATAGAAGCCATGATGTTTGATATGATGTTAATATTATTCCTAAAGATTGGATCTTCAACCTTGATTCAAGTACAAGACATAGACCCGTATATATATGGAGGATATATTTGTGAATATATATTAGAAACTTTGTGAAGTATATATCATTTTTTTAGTATTACATGTTTCATTCGAGTTATCAAATTTTTTTTACTTGAAATTTTTGTGTCTTTCATAGAAAAGTATCGTTGATATTTCAAGCTAATTCTCATCGCGTTAATATCTGAAATAAGTATCTTTCATATAAATATATGGTTAATAAATCGGTCAATTTATCAATGTTACAAAACAACATCAATAATAATATATTTGGATCAATTTTATAAACTTACGAAATATCTACAAAACTAAGATTCTTCTTAATATCCTTTTCATATTTCATTTGTTATAACAAAAAAAAAAAATATGAAGCTTATGATATACTATCAACACGAACACATAAAGTTGAAGTTAATGATCAGTTGAGGTGAAATAAAATTACACTTTTTATTTCGGTATTGCGACGCTTTGGAAAACATGTCAGAAAAGTGGCGTTTTTCAAATAAACATCGGTCTTGAGACGTTTGGCTTCAAAACGTCACAAGACCAACATTTATTTGAGAAACTTCGCTTTTCCGACGTTTTCTCCAAAGCGTCGCAATACCGACGAATGTGTAAGACACGTCGCAATTCCGACCTTTCGTCCCATAAACATCGTAAGATCGACGAAGATTTTAAAACGTCTCATTTCCGACGACAAACATAAACGTCGCAAAAGCGACGATGTCGCTAAACATCTATATAGCGATGGCTTTTGGCAGGATTTGAAAAATTGATAGAAATTGGGGAAATTTTCGACAATACGACAAAAGTGTCGGAACTAAAGTGTCAGAATTTCTGCCAAATGTACTAGTGTGTACAAATGATGAACCTGTTATCTTTAGTGCTAGAAATAATGTTTCAGATACTAGCCATTAACAGGCAGTTCTACTACTTCCCCATCAAGATTTTCCACCATAAAAGTGCTATTTGATATAACTTCGGTGATTTTGTAAGGACCATACCATAGAGGATCAAATTTACCATGTTTTCCCTTCTCCTCTCTCTTGGTATCCCACCTTAGTACCAGATCTTGATTTTGGAACATAATCTCCTTTGCCTTTCTGTCAAAAATGGACTTCATTTTCTCTTGCTTTGTGACCAAATTGTCTCTGACTTTTTTTCTGCTTTCACTCAATTCTATTACCTTATTCAGCCTTCTTATCAATGCATTAGGTTCTTCTTGTGCTTCTTGAATAAAATAAATTACTAGTTTTTCTAATTGAATGGGAAACAAAGCTTGAGTGCCATTTACTAAATCATAAGGGGACTTACCAGTGGATCTTCTAGTAGTCATTCTTACTGCCCAGAGAGCAAATATCAACTTTGAATCCCAATTCTTCTAGTTCTCATTAATTGTCTTCTTCAGGATCTTGACCAATGTCTTGTTTGATGACTTTGCTAATCCATTCCCTTGAGGATGATATGCTATGGAATGAGACAATATCACATTATAAGTTTGACAAAAATTTATAAATCTTACTGAGTTTAATACCTGAGCATTGTCTGTGACGATTTTCACTGGACATCCAAACCTGCTGAAAATATTCTCTTTCAAAAAATTCATTACTACCAAATCATTTGCTTTCCTGGTAGGAATTGCCTCTACGCATTTTGAAAAATAATTAGTGGCAGTCAGAATCCACTTAAACTTCCCACTTGATGGTGGATTAATTTCCCCAATAAAATCTAATCCCCATTGTCTGAAGGGTTCTTCAATAAAAACAGGAAGAAGAGGTAAAGGAGCTAACCTTTTATTTTCTACAAATAATTGGCATTTCTAACAACTTCTAACAACTTCTAACAACTCTGTATACATGAGAAAATAAAGAAGGCCAGTAGAAACCTGATTTAAGAATCTTATGAGCAATTAATTTCCAACTATAATGTCCTCTACACAAACATTCATGATACTCCTTTATCACTTCAATTGATTCTCCTTCTGTCAAACACAACAACAAGACACCAGCATGATCTTTCCAATATAATTTAGCATCAATTATAATATAAGGTTGAGCTTTAAGCTTTAAGGCTCTGTGTTTTGATCTATTGATTGAGGGAGGGCAAGAGATAAAACACAAGTAGTGAATAATATCTTTATACCAGTCTAAGAAGAGAAATTTGTATTTGATTGCTGACCTTATTTTAATCTGATTGGTCTCCTCAACCACTTCATCTAATGGTGCAAGAAAATTAATTCCCAGAGTTTGGAAATTAGATTCTGTTAGCAACTTAGCTAATCCCTGTCATTTGACTAACTTAGTAGGCTTAATGTCCAAATAATATTCTTGGATTTTGGCAATCCATTTTCCTCTTTTTCCCTCTATATCACTCTGAATCAGCACATCTTTTACAGTAGAATTAGGTACATATGCTACTATTTTAAAATGAAGTACATATGTCCTGAAAGCTTTCAATGACTTCACTAAGGCACATACCTGCTTCTCCAAGATGTTATATTTGAGCTCTGCATCTCTGAGGACTTTACTGAAAAATGCCACTGGCTGCTCCTTTCCTTCTTCGTTCTTCTGTAACAACACAACAGAAATAGTTGAAGGTGATGCAAATGAAAAAATTTGGAAAGGTTTCAAATAATCTGGACTAATCAAAACTGGAGCTTCTTGAAGAGCCTCTTTTATTATGGCAAAGGATTCTCTTGCATCTTTGTCCCATTTTACTTTAGCATTTTTCTTCAACATATCTGTTATTTTCCTGACAATCTTAGCATAATTTAGAACGAATCTAATCAGAAAATGGATTTTCCCTAGAAATATTTGAATCTCTCTCTTACTTCTAGGTAATGGGATTGTTTGTATAGCCTCAACCCTTGCTGGATCAATTTTCACAACTTGGTTTGAAACTATATGTCCCAGCAACTTACCTTCCTCTAAAGAAAACAGGGATTTCTTAGGATTCAATGATAATCCAAATTTTCTGCACTTCAAGAAAGCCTTCTGCAGGTGCTCCAAATGTTCATCATCAGACCCTGAAAAAATAGTCACATCATCTGAATATATGACTAGAAATTTGTCACCTGCAAAAGTTATATCCATAGCCCTCTAGAAAGTAGCTCATGCATTCATGAGCCCAAATGGAATCCTGGCATACATAAATGTTCCCCAGGGTGTAGTGAAGGTTGTTTCCTTTTGATCTCCTTTCTCTACCGCTACTTGGTTGTACCCAGAAAAACCATCCACCATGGATTACCTATAACCTCTAGTTACTTTCTGCAGGACATAGTCCATCTTTGGCAAAGGATAATTATCCTTCAAGGAGGCTCTGTTGAGATTTCTGAAATCTACACACAATATTATCTCTTCATTTTTCTTCCTAACTGGAACTAGATTTGAAACCCACTCTGAGTACCTAAGCGGAACTATGATTTTTGCTTGCAAAATTTTCTTCACCTCTTTCTCAATAGGGGCTAATAACAATGGATTAATCTGTCTGAGCTTCTGTCTGTGTGGTTTAACCCCATCCTTCAAAGGTATTTTATGTTGAATAATATCTAAATCATAAGTCTTCAAATCTTCATATGACCATGCAAACACATCTATGAACTTTTTTAAAAGACCTGCATACCTTTCTTTATAATCTTTAGGAACTCCTTTGAACAACTTGACTATTTTGGGTTCCTGTTGAGTTCCTAAATTACAATCCTCCATCTCTCCATCCTTAGATGTATTCTTCTGATTCACTGCTACATCGTTAGCATCAAACAATCTTTCAAGAGGAACCAGGCCTCTAGGAAAAATATTATCTTTCAACTCAATTATTTTCTGGTCACCAATTGTCTGCTTCAAGTTTCTAGGCACATCAAGTTGATCAGCTTGATCACTTTCTTTATCAATTTGACTGTCCTCAAAATTTCTAGTCATTGTTAAAAATTGATTGATCTGCTCATCATCTTCAAAAACCTGCCAGTGCTTTACATTATCAGGGATTGAAGGCCCGTGTCTCATTTCAATTTCATATCTCAGTCTTGGATTAATTGGTGGCTTAAATGTGCTAGTTGCAATTTCCAATGAGTCTGCCATTCTATTTTCTTCTCTTGGAATAAATTGAAGGTTAAAGGCTTCAAAATAATTTTCAATTAGATCCCACACCTCATTTCTATAGGATCTCAGTCTGGGATGCTTATTCTGACACCAATTCTTAATCTCTCTTATTAATAACTCAGAATCACCAAAAATGGAAACAGATTATATTCCCATTTTTTTAGCTGTTTGCAAGCTAAAAATCAGTGCTTCATACTCTGCCACATTATTAGTTGATTCAAATTCCAGTTTGAAAGAAAAAGGTAAAATATTACCTTCAGGAGATATAAAGATGAACCCAACTCCTGTACCTTCTTTAGAATATGCTCCATCGAAATAACACTTCCAAATTTTATTTGAATGCAACTAATTATGTACATTTGCTGAAGAGAGTTGCTTCTGTGAGTCTTCAACAAATTCTGCATCTTCATGCAGCATAAAACAAGAGAGATCCTCCTTCTCTTGACCATAAATGGGAGAATTATCTGCCTCTTTCTTTGTGGTATTTTTCAAGAATCTGGTTTATCTATATAACCTCCTTTCTTCTCCATTGAAAACAAGGATGATGGCATATGTGAAATCCAACTTTAAGACACCTCCAAGTTTTGCTCCCCAAGATCTAGACAACAACATACCAAATCTAGCTGGAATATCTGCAACTACTACATCCATCATGATACTCTTGGCTGGAATTTGGGCTAAGGAAACAACCATGTCTTTGATAAGACCTACACACTTCACTCTCATTGAATCAAAGGAATAAAGGTCTCTATATGGCTTAGTGATTTTTAAATTTAGCTCTTTCATCACAAATAATGGCATAAGATTATGTGATGCACCAGAATCAAGCATACAATTATGTAGAATGAAATCATGCAAAAGTACTGATATATAAAAAGGTGGAATAGAAGAGTCTACCTCTTCAACATGAGGCCCGAAATTAACCACTGGTTTCTCTTCTTGCAAATTCACAATATCACCCACCTCATCAGACTGAGATAGATTAATAAACTCCGCAATTTATTTCTTATAACTAGGTGTTTTAGCTAACTCAAGAAGAGGTACTTGAATTTTAACTTTTTCTAACTCTTTAGACAAACTTAAAGTTTGGTTTTGTTTAATCAAATTTTCAGGTTCTTCTTGATTTCTGTTTGGATTTGCATGTTGGTCAGGAATGGTAACAATATTCTCCAAAATATTTGAGTCATTAGACTTGTTTTGGGAAGCCTCAGCTTGCTAATTCTCTTTTTCTTTTACTGGATTCATGGGCTGCTTCCCCTTGTTTGATTGTTTTATTGAATTTTTTTTTTGTGGAGTCGCCATTGGAGAAGAGACTGAATCTTACCCTTTCTCTTCATCATCCTGAGTTCTCATCCTCTTCTTTGATCTCAAGTCATACTTCTTATGCAACTCTGCTTGCATAAAAACAGTAAATTATTTGCAGTAATCATCCATCTCTTCCTGATCAAATGAAATATCATCTTCTTTACATTCCTCTTCACATTATTTTTCACATTCTTCTTCTACATCATTTTCCATATATATGGCAGAAATGTGTTCTTCATATTCTTTATGATAATCATCAGCAGACTGAGAAGGTGTTGCTTCTATATATAAAGGAGCTTGAACTTGATCCTGATCTCTTCTCTCCCTCTGCAAAATCTGCAGGGGCTGCTTTCTGAATTCGGGATTAAAACCCCTCTATTTTGCTCTGTGGGTTTCTTGTTATCCAATTCCAAATTTACTAATTTATTTGACAAATTTTTAATGACCTTAGTCATGTCATCAATTCTCTGATCTTGAATTGACTCTTCTTTAGCTTTAGCTTTATCTTGAACTGGCTGCTTTTCTTGAGCTTTTCCAGTAGCAGTCATATTTGCTTCAATATCCAACGCATCCATTTGGATTTGTTCAAGAGTAGGGGACCTTATTTCTCTTAAAGTAAAACTAAAATCCGATACAAATTCCCCAGAAAAAACAAATCTTACTCCAATGGGAAGAGGTTTCATTTCTGTAGGAAAACTATTGTACAATTTATTGAATCTTTTAATAAAATCACTCATATTTTCATCAGGTTTTTTCTTAATAGCATTAAATTATGTCAAAGAATAACCATGGTCTCTCTTTTCAACCCATATTTGGATTAATTGTCTTTCTAACTCATCCTAATCATTAATTGAGCCATTTGGTAACCCTTTAAACCATTTTCTTGCCTCTCCATTTAGGGACTGCACAAAAAGTCTCATTACTACATCTAGCTATTCAACATTGAAATTTTCAGCAAAAGTGCAAAACAAAGGCAAGTTTTGTTCTGCAATTATTTCATCTTCACCAGTAAACCTAGGAAGCAACTTAAGATATTCTTGAGGCATTGCATTCATTGGCTGAGGAAGATTTAATGGTGCATATCCATTCATTAAGAAATCATGGTTTGCCATGTTTATGCCCTGATTGACTACTCCTTGAGTAGTGGGAATCTGTGTACCAGTTGTAGGTGTGGATGAATGGGGTGAAACAACTGATAAAGGAAGGGGTTGATAAAATAAAGCAGAAGAACTAACAACTATATTAGGATGAGTTTATGAAAATGTGAAAGATACAAATTCAAAATACTGTTCTTCTAACCTTGGTTCTTGGAAGTGAATGGATGAAGACAAGGATTCTTGTTCAGAGAAAGTGAGTTTCGGGGAAATATCCTTGGATGAAAGAGTATGAGAACTGCTGCCAGGTGTAGGCAGTGTGGCATAAGGTGTAGAAAGGATTTTTTATTTCTGGCTCTTTTTAGAAACCAACTTTTCTGGATATGAAAGGGTAGGAACCTTCTGCTGAGAGGTATCAGACCTCGTATGTGGCCTCTTATAAGACAAAATTAGAAAATGAAACAAAACTTTTAATATTTCCTCCTCTCTGAACAACCAAAGGAAATACAAACAAAAACCCAGGGAAAAGACTTCGTTTCTTCATCCTCGGCAACGACGCCAAAAAAAATGCTGTACCTTAAGAGATAATCCCTTAGCTATGATAAGGAATTAGTGCTTAAGCCATTTATATGATTATGTCACAAAATTATTTGTCTCTGTTTAATCACCCTCAAGTATTTATCATTAAACCCTCAAATATCAAATATAATGAACATTTCAAAATGTTGTCTTTTGCTTATGTTGAATGAAATGACCAGAAGAAAATGAAAGAAAGAAGTCCAAACTAATATGCCATTACACATAATATATCATCTCAAACCCCAAAAGAATTATATGAAAGCAATAGTTAAAACGAAGGAGTGCCAATTAAGGGTTTTAACTCTTTCTTACATAGGTAAAAAGAGACGTGCTACTCATTACTTCGTTTTATTCAAAGATAGAAAATACAGAATGAAAACTTGAACACATATCAACATAAACATATTCCAGAAACTTTCTTCTCATTCATTAATCTTTGAAAACTTTGGGTACAAAAATTGTAGTCTGAAGGTCCAAAACTCGGAACCTTCCTTCCTCTGAATTATTACATTAATACAATAAAAAACAATTCGAAACTGCTATAAATGATCCTAACTACCTCAACCCCTGAGGAATTTGAAAACCATCTATTACATACTCTCAAAAAGTCTTATTAAATTTACATCATCTTTGAAAGATTATAATAACATAAAAATTAAAACCCTAATCTATATGTTGAATGTGAATATTTGACGATGCTGCTACATTTCCCAGATCAGCTTCTGATTTTTCTTTCTTTGAAGTTGAAGGATATTTTGCCAAGTCTATTGTCCAGGCTCTGCACTTCTTCCATATTTCTACTCTTGGCCTGGGTGAGTGTATCAGATTGTGATAATATAACCTAAAAGAAGTAATTCGGTTGTAATATGGTCTTTCTATAAATAGAGTTTTTACCAGCCACAACAGCTGAAAATGTCTCTGAAGAAAGTTGATCATCGTTGCCCCCTTGAGTACCTAATTCCTTTCATGTGTATTATCAACTTTTATTTTTGTTAATACCAGTAAGTTTTCATAAGAATCCCAGACAATAGACCTCCTCCTAGTTCCCGGCATGAAGGTAAACCTGCTCTTGTTAATTTTCCCAATGATTTATCAAACTGACTTACTGCTTCTTTGACTTCAATCAACCTCTTTTCTGTGGCTTTCCTGTAATCGTTCTTGACAATCATCTTATTAATATCCACTGCATATAAGATTCTATCCTTAAATTTAATTTTCCTCCAATTCTTGGTCTGTTTTGGAATTAATAAAGTCGATGAATCTTTTTTCCCAAATAGCCCTATTGATTGTCTTCTATTTATCTGCCATTACTCATTCTTCAAATTCTTTGATAAGATTCCTTTCTTCTGCAACCACCATCAAGAAGTCCCAATTTGACTTCATTTTAGTAATGATATCATTCCAAATGATATCTTTTGCTTGTATTAAAGACATGTTCCCTTTCAACTTCTCTTTAAGGCTTTTGATCTCAGCATTGGCATTCTGATTGTCCATTTTGTATTTACTAGCTTCATTTTCTGCAGCTTGAATAATCTTTGATGCAGTCTCTAGATCTTCTTGAGCCTTCTTCCGATCTCTTTCCACCATCTGCAATTCAGTATTCAATTGAGCAATCTGTGCTTGTGGATCTTCGTTACCTGAAGGAAAAAAAAAATTACAAGTATGACTATCAATATGATTTTGCAATGATATTGCAATTTGTTTTATTTTGGAGATTTCCTCCTCCTTTTGCATAAGCTGTTGTAGCAGCTTTTCTTTCTCGTTCTCTACCTCTGAAACTTCTGCAGCCATTGAATGCTCTCCTATAGGTAGTTTTAGTTTTTTCTTAAATGTAGATATCTCTGCTTCAACACTCTGCAGAAGTTTCTGCACAACAGTCCTATCATTAGGGTCCACCCCAATCTTTATTATGATTTTCTTCAATTCCTCATTTTGAATGGTTAAAGCCCTAGAGTTGGATTTTTATAACTTCAACTGTTTAATGACTTTCCCAAGCATATTCTCTTATTTCATTTCCATTGCATTAGTCTTTGTCAGGTCATTTACAATCAATTGACCTGTCTGCATATGTAAGTTCATCTTATCCAACAATGGGATTTTCTTCACATATACAGTTATATTTACAGTATTGAAATTACTGGAGGAACCAATTGACATGTCAATAGGATGTGACAAGGCAATTTTGAATTGATCTTTCTCAACATCCATGGCAGTCAAAAGCCTTGTTTGATCTGGAGCAATCTGATACTCAGTTTGGGCTTCCATGTTGGCTTTCATCTTTTGATTCCTCTTTGCAATTTGGGTAAACATCTGTTTGATCAGAGTTACTTTTTCATGATAATTCTCATGTATTCTAGGTGAGGTAGGAATATTTTGTTCCTCTCCCAGCTGTAGAGAGTAACCAGGTTGATTATATGCATGTTCTTCATGAAACTTTGTCCTTTTCTCAGCTCCTTGCTCCTCATCTTCTAAGTCAATTAGTGTTTCTTTACTTCTTTTATTATACTTTTCTGAAATGATAGGATTCTGAATATTTGAACCTGTTGAACTTACTACACCTTTGCTAGCTATCTTTTCTAAATCTGGCCTGCTTTCATGAATGAAATTTGAATACCCATTCTCAATTCTTCTATTGGAAATTACACTATGTGGGTCATAAGCCTAGCTTTCCCCTAGCAACAAATGTATCTCATCTAGCATTTTAGTAACTTCTTCAAATGCTTGTCTCATATTAACAATGAAAGGACCTACAGTCATGGGTAGCTTAAACATATGTCCCTTTTTCATGGGCACAAAGTGAATTTGATCAACATTTAGACTTTGTCGAATAAACTCCAAGGAAAATAGCCTCATGGGAACAAATATTGGAAGTCTATAAGGCTCAACACCTGCTCCATATAACCTAATCTCTGAATAATCCCCAAACACAAACCAATCTCAAAACTTACAGATTGCTCCTAAATGCAAGAATTCTTGAGCTTTGGGTAAAAAACAAGGGGGAGAAACTCCATTCAAAACCTTATATGCACTTGACATGAAATAACTGGAAAAATAAAATAGTCCATTTTCATTTTTTTCTCTCCTTACTATATCTGTCCAGAAAAATACAGATTTCCTCTTCTTATTCACATCCATGATATTCAGACCTAGATGCATAAATTCCTCCACATTTTGATATAAGAACAAGTAAATGATTAAGGAAGGAAATCTGAAAGAACCTGTTAATGATAGACTCATCAGCTGTGAATTTACTGCTTCCTGCCAATAGGATGGAATATCTAGCACCATTCCTGGCTTCATCATCATGGTAAACATCCCTAACATCGTTTTATCCACCATAGTGTCATCATCTTTGCCCAGAATTTTAGCAATGCTGCTCATTACTGGCTGGATCTCAGTATCAAAAACCTCCATAGGAAAATCTTTGTTGTCAGGCTGAAATTGTTTTGTGTTGGGATTTAGAAAATATACAAGCTGATTGAAGTCTTCACCTGAAAGATTATCATAACATGCTACCAAAGATTCATCGGAGAATTGAACAGATGAATCTGACTCAGGGTAACAAAGGGCTTGGCGGATTAACTGGGCGGATACTTGTAGAATATTCTCTCCCTGACAATTCATCACACAACATTTTCTAGGATACATAACAGAAACCATCCAAGATATCAATTCAAGAATAATATGGGTTCTAGGGATGCATGCAGACAACAAACCAGACTTGGCCATGGCGGCATACACTGGAGAAGCTTTGTCATTCAAGAGGACTTGTTGGTAAAATGGAAGATGAACCAGGGAATAATTCGTGTCTTGGATATCCCTCTCAGTATCCATGAGAGGGATATCATTAGCAGAACCAGACAGAGATGAACGCTTGGCCATAGTTCAGGACTACGACAACCAATGACTTGCAAGGTGGCTAAATTTTAATAGGGTGACAGAAAACTGTACAGGACGCAGAGCAAAACAATCACAAATGTCAACTTAATACAAAATAGCTTTGAGAAAAGGAGAATTTCGCTTAAATAGGTGGCGCAGCCTTTTAAAATTAAATGTTGACATGACGCGCCAGTGAACCATTGAGTTCACCTAACGTGGATGACAGCTATGACCAACTCAACGTGTTACATCACTGTGGGGGGTCTCAAGGTACATAGAATTATTTTGGCCTGTGCCCCCGCAGTCAATCTCCATCGCTTATCTATCTTTCTTCCACAGTCAACCTGGTCAAATGTGGAGGAACTCTTCTTTTTAATTAGTGCGCTAGTTGTGTCCACGGGTTTATTCCTTCGATCATAGTACGAGCTTTCATCACATCCCGCTTGATATAATGATCGACCTTTAAACTTTAAGTTGGGGACCCACTTCATAAGGTTCAAAGTATCTAAAATTTTGATTTTAATGCAACGGAAAGAAATATTTTTATGCCAAAGTATAAAGATTATAATACTTTAACATGTTTTTGACAATTTTCTATTTTTATATTTTCAGAGTCGAAAATAAAAGGATATTGCAAATGATCCACAATAGGGCCTAACAATGGTCAAGAAGCTACAATTAATGATATTGGCACTAGTGTTAGAGACAGTACAGGAAACAATGTTCCATAGAAGATTAATGATTTATAAAAAAAATTGCATTTTTGATGATGTGGAGACTGTAATAATGATTACAGGGAATCTTATGGGAGATTACAAGAATTAATCATGCATGTGATACATAGGTTGGTCTAGTTTCCTTGCATTTCTATTATGTATTTATTTTAAAAGGTCAAGAATTATAAGTGTTACTATTTGGTTCGATTTATTGATGTTTTTCCTTGTATATCTAATAGCTTATATGAATCAGGTTTTTGGTCTACTTGTATGATTAGATTCTGCTTCACGTATAATATTGTATGAAGTTGTTTATATCTTACCATTCTTTGTAGTTTTATTTATCGAGGAAAGAAACTTCTCCAATGCTTTTATAAATATAATTTAATATTGTCTATGATCCTAATGCAGTTGGATTGGAGATTTAGTGGCATAGTAGGAATTTGGGTGGATGGAAATTTTTTAATTAATTTGTGTCAACTACAAATCTATAGTTTTTGTATGAATTTTTATCAAGTATTGACATTTTCCTGAATTGATACTACTCTTCTACTTGTATGGTTTAGCTAAATGAGGAACGTTTTTTAATTTTCCTGAATTGCTAATAATATGTGCATATTGTTAAATACTTAACAAATTTTGAGTCAGTAAGTTGTTTTTTTTTCTTCCTCTTGCATATAGCTAGTTTTTTCAATATCTGAATTTGACATGGCTTCTTGAAACTTATGATGTTAATGTTTCCTACGTGTGTTTGCATTTGGTATTAGGCATGTGTTGAGTAGTTTTTTTCTTGAATATGTATTGTAGCGTCAACATTACAAGCATTTAAATGAAGAGCACATTGAATTAAATTTCTTGATTGTTTCTATTTAATATTCCTGTAATGACTCTGATGCTTACTGCGGGATATAGAAATCGATGTTACAAAAGTGATCCCAGTTAGTTATGGGAAGATCATTTGTTTATATATATATATAAATAATGGATGGTAGGTCTATTTTGCTAAGGTAGGTCCTGTGCATGGGTTGAGATGTTTGATAGAAGTGAAGATCATTGATTTCATGTAACAAAAGCTTCCATGCAATGGCCACATATTTCTCTTGCTTGGCGTATCTTCGAACAATTATTTTGGAATTTTGTTATTTTATCCTCTTAAATGATTAGGATATTTCATTGAAGCATAATGATAAAATACTTCTTAGTTGTGTCTTGACAAGATTTACACACTTATATCCTTTTCATTTTTTTCATTTTTTTCTCTCAATATTTCATGTTTCAATTTGACCTTGAATTGCAGAGAATCTATCCTAATTTTTCACATAACTACTTTTCCTTACAATGTATGGAAATCTTAAATATATTTTCGTGTTGACTTCACAGTTGGTCCTTGGAATATCTGGATGCATCCTTTCCTTCTTTAAGGTTTTTCTTTTTCTTTTTTGAGTTCTCTTGTACAGCTTTCCTTCGGAATCTACCTTTTTTCAAAAAAGAAGAAAAACCATTTTTCCTTTGAAAGTAGAAGAATTGGTCACATATTTAACACTTAGAGTCGGCCGTGCCAGATAAGAAATTCAAAACTAGAAAAAACTAAGAAATTTATGTATCTAAGTATGCCTTACTCGTTGGTACTAATTTTAACATGTTTGAATTAGCTCAAAAGAGTAGGGTTTTTTGATAAAATATCCTTTAATCAGTTCCCATGAAAACTTTGCAAAGCATGAAATGGTTACATATTTAGCACTGTAGCTATTCTTGAAAGGAAACTCAAAATGATCTTAGTATGTTTATCGGTTGGTACCAATTTTAATTTTCAGTGTTTGAAATAGCCTCAAAGAGGGATTATTCATGAAATATACTTGTATCAATTTCTTCGAATTCAACGTTTTTTTTAGTAGCTTGTAGACTGCCACACCTTTTTCGGCTCTACCTCAGAACCTATTCGGAAATGAATTTTATTTTCAAGTTTTAAGGATAGATAATGAAATGTTATTTCTTACTTGTTTGAATTTTTTTTCTGCAAAATCTGATTGACTTTATTATACACTTTTTTGGTATATGTTGAACTTTATTTGCATTTTTAAGGATAGAGAAGGTAAAGTTATTTCTTTCTTGTTTGAATTGATTTATTGTAAAAGATGGTTGAATTTATGGTACACTTCTTTGGTATAGGCTAGGTTTGTTTTGTATCATTAGTTGACAATAAGTAGATATTTGCATAGACATTAATTAGAAGGTAGAGAGTTTTGACAATTTTAACAATGTGAAAGCCAGGATTCGGTTTTGAAATTCACTGGAAATCAGTTGAAAGATGGATGTGCCCTTGTTGATTAATTATCAAAAAGGATTCTACGCTTCATTTACTTCCTTTTCTCGATGGTGGGATGGAAATATTTATTTAGCCTTAAGTGTTAAAGCCATTCTTTTGAGGTAGGGATCATGGATGCCATTAAGGAGGGCATCCAAGTTAATCTAGGCAAAGATACAAGTTAATTAGGGCATACATTCTACCTAGTAACACTTAATCTTGCTAGAAAGAAATTGGAGGATGGTTGTCCCTTAAGTGATTATAATATCCAAAAGGAATCATCTCTTCACTTCGTTTTGTGTTTGAGAGGTGGAATGCATATATTTGTCGAAACTCTAATTGGGAAGACAATTACCCTTGAGGTTGAGATTTCAGATACCATGAACAATTCAATGCCTAAATTCAAAGCAAGGATGGAATTCCTTGAAATCATCAAAGGTTGTTCTTTGTTAGGAAAGCAATATAAAGATGATATAACTCCCACCGATTATGAAATTTAGAGGAATCTACAATGCTTCTTTTCCTTAATTTTTGAGGGGGTATGTATATTTTCGTGAATACATTCATTGATAATATTATTCTAGTTGATTGTAGGAGCTTCCACACAATTGATAGTGGAGGCCAAAATTCTGGATGATGAGGGAACTCCTATAGATCAACAAAGGTTGATCCCTTGTTAGGAAAAATTTTGAAAGGATGCATTTTGTCCTTTTAGGTGGATTTTAGGAGTTCTATGACAAGCCATGTTGGGAACCATAAAATTTTAGTTGGAGTTGCAATTTGTTAGGAAATATGGTTTGTTTTAGTACTTACCTAATTTTCAAATGTAAATTTGGTTTGATACTTATGTAATTTTGTAATATAAGTTTGGTTTTAAATTTTAAAGGTCGTCAATGTTATATAGTGATTTGTTGAAATCAATTCTTATGCCTTCTGATGTAGAACACAAGATTTTCCACTTGGAAGACTCTAGTGACGTACTATCAAATTCATGAAAAAATGTGTTCTATGCTTTCAATGATGCCTAATGCATTTTTTAATTTATCTAAATAGATAATATGATTCTCAACGTGTTCATGTATTTGAATAGGTATGCTTGATTTCTAGGAGGCTAAATTTCAAGATAAGGAGGTGTTGGAAAACTGATTAGGGAAGCATGAGAGTAATTTATATTTTGAGTTTTCCTTATTTTGAAAATTCGTAGTGACTTTCTTAATTGTTATTCATATTCTTATTATTATTGTGTTCTTATCATCAAGAAAATTTCCAAAACAATGAATATCACAACTATACAAAGATGAACACCAGATATAAGCTCCAAGCTAGGGAAAAGCCCCTCTAAGGGGAAAACCCATAAAGAGCTTCTCTTCTTATAGAATTAATTCAAATGAGACTTCCAAGACCAAAATTGAGACCATGACTACCATCAAGAACTAAGTTAGCCAACAAATCATCCTTATTCTCTGCAAGACAAAGTCTCCAAGGGAAGTGAAACATTTCTTCTAAATTTTCCTCTTTGCTAAAGCAATCTGCAACACCTTCTGCAATTTTAGACCTGAGGTAACACTCAAAGTCTTGGCATGCGTCACACATGTGAGATGTACCATAGATCCGAACAGATTAGGGCTTGATTCCTTCTTCGTTAGGATTTTCTAGCCTTCTATGACCTTCAGATGCATAATTTCAATTGCAGACTGAATCCAAAGAATACTGCTTTATGTATATAAAATGAGGTTGAATTCCTGCCTTTTTATATCCTTCTAAGAGGGATCCATAAGCCCTCTCTATGTTGATAAATCTAGGGGTAGAAAATTATACGATTTCTCTTGCTTGATAACTGTTTGTGATGTATTTTTGTTTTAATACATTGGATTCTTATTTTACTTTCTTATTATTATGTGTTATCTTCATAAAAAATATAACAAAAACATAAAGAACAATGGGACAAAGGGCACAAGATATAAGCGATCAGCTAGGTCCAAAACCTCTCTAATATTGAGAGGAAAACCAACAAAATTATTCTTCTTATAGAATCTTCAATATATGAATTCCAAGGCCTAAATCCTTTACTAGATGACCCCTCCAATACCAAGTCACAGTTTATCTTGAATTCTAGTAAATTCAACCCAAGTCTCTTTGCTTCAAATATGTCTTCTTATCATAAACTCGGACCTGCACCTTGATTGTGATTTTCATCTCTTCGTGTAGTAACCCTAGCTTGTACGTGTGGTAGAATCTTGGTGAAGAAAATTCCTCTTCTCCTTCACTTGGGAAACAATTCCTTCTCCAACAACTCAACTTTCATATTAGTGCTTCTTCCATCCTTCATTTGGATCCTTTATTTATTTCCATTCTTCCCTAACTACAACATGCACATGTGAGATATTATCGAAGAACATCCTTCAAAAAATACTCCATTTTCTTTTACTTTCCTTCTCCTTTATTTGTTATTTCATGCACTTTAGATAGAGATTCTTGTGATGAGAGATATGCTTGATTAATGCTATTTTGAATGAGTTTGAATGCCTTTATATACAGGCTTCCTTGGAAACCCTAGTAGGCTGACATCATCTTCTAGAGAGGCTAATTTGCTTCTTTGTAGGTCGAATTTATAATTAGCACTTGACAAGGTCCTGGAGGGTCATTATGACACTATTATGACTCAAATATTTTACTTTACAACATGTGACAAGCCCAATAAGGTTCATTCATACATGAAAAATACCCCCTAGACTTATAGACTCAATAAAAATCCCTACAAGATCTCAATGGGAGATTAATATAAAAGTAAATTTGCCTTGAGCATGAAACCCATGCCTTAAGATCAATAATAATAAATTTGTTTTTATTATTACATAAAATACACAAAATCAGGATTACATATGTCATTATGAAGACCGAACCTAGTTACATATTTAAACACTCTAGACTGACTTATGTTGGGCTAGCCAACTTGGCCTTGGGAACCTACTGGACTCTTTATCATAAAATGATTTTTATTTCTTTGATACAAGAGCCTCAATGGGACTTTTACACTTTAAAAAAAATACTTGACTGAAGACAAAACTTAGGAGCATTCAATGGATGCTTGACCAAATGAAAAAAAGACTTGAGTATGAAACTCAATCCCATGCTTTACAAAAATAATTTTTCTTTTGTTCTTTACATAATTTTATTTCATTTTATAGATACATAAGAATTTCATCATGACCTGAGTCAAATGACAATTATGAAGACCGAAACCAGTTACATTCTTCAACAGTCCCTCTTAACTATGGACGTATTCATAATTTTTCAGATGGTACAAGGACAATGCTCACTTTGAAAATTTCTTATAAGAAGTGTGTCACAATCAACATATACAATGCTATATATCTTGATACCATCTAGGCTAACTACCAAGGTATCAAATTATCAAAGGATATAGGTACCATCTAAGATACTTTCCAAGGTACCAACCCAATAGGGATTCAGGTGTCATCTAGGCTACCTGCCATGACACCAACTCAGCAAGGATCCAAGTGTCATCTAGGCTACCTTCCAGGACACCAACTCAACGAGGATCCATGTTTCATCTAGGATAACTTCCAAGACACCAACTATGATCTAGGTACCATTTAGGCTACCTGCCAAGGTACCAACCCAACCAACATCTAGGTATCATCAATGCTACCTGCCAAGATACCCAAAGGGATCTGGGTACCATATAGGCTACCTACCAAGGTACCAACCCTAACAAGGATCCATGTATCATCTAGGCTATCTCGAGTCCTGCTACCTTTTGTGCCACATTTTCTTCAAAAATAATGTCATCCACTCAATTATTTTTTCATCTACATCCCAACAATATGTCCTTTCAGGTAGAAAAATCATGCCCTATTAATATATGTTCAACAATTTCCAAGTCAATATGTTGAGCCCTACTGTTGCTTGAATCTTTAGAGGTCAATAATTCCTCAACTTCACATTTATCCAAATATCTCCAGATTTCATATATCAATCATCATGCTCTTGGAATAGACTAGTCAACAAGCTTCTGATATTTGATATAAGAGGGATTTTATATATTCCATAGAAGTTTTCTTATCTCCCTTTCTTCAAGAATATTACAAAATATGTTGACCAATATCAAAAAGCTTCTTTTAGACCTCCCTCTTTCCATTACTCTCATCATGTTTCACACAAGTATGAATATTCTTCTTATCTTGCTTCATTCCTTTATTATGTACCTCAATTCTCAACACAACCAAGCATGATGTTAATTCTGTTAATGTAGGTTTTCTTTTTATAGCATAAAAATTTGGTACTAGGGTCCTAAGATCCATCTTCATCCCAACCTTAGGTAGGGTTTCGTACATATGCTAGAATCTTACTCAAAACTCTATTAGGTTTTCGAGGTACTTAGAAAAAAATATTCAATTAGCAAACCCTAGATGTTGTCCCATGAACTAGGGATTGATATAGATAACAACCAATTAGGGTTATGGTTTTTGTTTATGGGGTTTACTTCCATATAGGATTCAGAAACCCTAAATACCATCAAACCCTAAATACTCAATATGTACAGAATAGCTTCAAAACCCTCATAGATATTCTACATAAATATTTTCAAATAATAAGAAATACATAATATAGAAAACATACCTCAAACAATTTTCTGCTTCCTTTTGGATTTTACTGTTATGACTTCCTTTGTGTTGTAATTTTATATTTTGTTGGTTGATTGCTTCTAACAAAGATGCCAAAACTTCTTTTATCAATGCAGCTGTATGTGTAGTTCTAACTGTTAACTTTAAGACTTGAGAGTTGAATTGCTCCCTTTGAGTGTAGCCATAATATTTTGACCTCATCTACCTACAATCCTTTTCTAGGTGATGATAAAAGAAAAGGTTATAATAAAGAGATAATAAATCTAGATTACCAAGGAATTTAAAAAAAATGGAAGAAATTAAAATAAATAAAATACTTATCTTTTGTGAAAAACAATGGCTCACTCTAGATCTTGTGTTGATCTAGACATAATTGAAGTATTTATTCAGTCATTCATTTTAATTAGTGTTCCCATGGATCAATCTTGTTTACCAAGCTATAATATCTTCCTTAGATTTGTCATTTTTATCTTCCTTTCTTTCTTTTGGAGACCTTTATTTTCATACAAATATTAGTGATCGTGTTAGCATCATTTCATTCAGGGCCCTTACAGTTCCCTCCTTTATTCAAGCTCACCATTAACAAGTACAAGAACTAATTTTCCTATCTGTACTTCTCATTTTTATTCCTTCATTATGTACCTGCAATATTCATTGACAAGTAAAAGTAAGAAAAATATACAAATACAAGAGCATGATGTCAATTTTGAAGATCTAGGGTTTTCATGGATTTATTAGAGGGTACTCTAGTGTTATCAAATACAAATACATAATTTTGATACTCTAGGGTCCTCAGATACAAATCCTAAATTTCTTTATATTTCCCTTATAAACACCAACCTTAAGGTTTTTATGTCATATCCTAGATTTCATTTAATTCCACCCTCATTAGGGATGACCATATATCCTATATTATCTGCAAACCCTAGAAGACAAGAGCTAGGGTTTCTATGAGGGAGAAAACATATTAGTGTTATGGTTTCTCAAATAAAAATGGTTTTATAATCAAGGACCCTCTAGGGTTTACAATCCCTAGATATACAAAATGATGAGAAGTCTACAAACCCTAGATTCAAAAAATGTGACAGAAACCTGAGGCATTCCATGCAAACCCTTTAGAAAAACCTTACAAATGAACATATAATACATAGAGATCATATATACCTTCCTATAGCCTTACCTTATCCTTTATTACAAAGGATGTCATTTGAAAGATGCTGATTACAGAGGATAAAGTCTTGATCTCATGGTTGAAGTTGTGCTTCCTTCAAAATTTCCTTCGAGAGAAGCTTCCAAGGATGTCAAGAAAATATTCTCTGCTGCTCCTCATGAATTTTGGTTAGCGTATGTCATATATTCTACTACATATCCTCAAATTTGACTCCTACTACATCTCCTTTCTTCGAATCTTGAATGGTATACACTAATCCTGCTATCCTTGATGATAGACCTGAAATGAAGCTTGTGTTGTAATTTTTCAACTTTGGGCCTCTGGTTAGGGATTACTATAGTCATTGTAAAAAAATTATACTAGGCTTAAAAGGTACCTCCAACCTGAGATCTTGGATATTCTTTCTTTTTTGGCTTCATGAACTATTATAGGTCTCTCAAACACAAGATTACAGTGCTTGTTTTACTTGACAATGGAGAGAGGGTCTATGACCAAGAGTAGGCCTCTTCTTGGGTTGCTTTGAAGGGTGTTTTTTGGCCTCTTTTAATATTCCACAACCCATGGCCTAGAATGATTTCTATTTAGGTCTTGACACTGTTGTTCTATCTTGTAGATCAATTCTTCAAATAGTTCTCTATGCCATGAATTAGTTCTGAAACCTTTGATTTAGACTATAGTGGAATTTAAGTGCCCAATCTTGCCTTTGATTCCACATTCAACTTTCTTCTCTTCCTTGATCTTGTATTAGAAAAATTAAACCTTTAAAATACATGCTCACAGTCCATCCTTTTGACTTTTCTTAGCAAGGAAAAATCATTTCAGTGGTCTTCTTGTTTCCTACACTCTTCTCCTTAGCTCTGATACCATGTTGGAAAACTAATTATGGCAACGTGAGAATAATTTTTGTTTTTATTTTTCCTTATTTTCCTTGTGAATTTATTAATTCTTATTCTTATTATTATTATTTTCTTATAATTCAGACAATTGCTAGGGAAAAACCCCTCCAAGGAGAAAACCCAGAAAGAACTTCTCTTCATATAGAATAAATTAAAATGAGACTTCCATGACCAAAAATAATGCCATGACTGTGATCAAGAACCAACTCAGCCAACAAATCATCATTATTCTCTAGAAGAAAAACTCTCCAAGGGTAGTAAAACAATTCTAACTTTTGTCTTTGCTAAAGCAATCTTTAACACCTTCTGCAATTCCAAACATGAGTTAACCCTAGAAATCTTGGCATACCTCACACGTGTGAGCTATAACAGAGATATTTCAAAGATCTGAATAGATTATGGCTTGATTCCTTCTTCGCTAGTCTCTAGCCTTCTATGACCTTCACATGCCTAATTCAAATTACAGTCTAAAACCAAAGATGAGTGCTTGATGTATCTCAAATGGGGTCAAATTCATGCCTTTTTATATAATTCTAAGAGGCTCCATAAGCCCTCTCTAGGATGAATTTTGTTGGGCTGGCCGACTTGGATTTAAGAGCCTACTAAACACTTTCAATCATAGAAAAAAAAAATCTTTGATGCAAATACCCAAATGGGACTTTACAATTTTATAAAAATACTTGACTCATGAAAAACCCTAAGAGTGTTCAATGGATGCTAGACATAATGAAAAAAATGAATTGAACATGAAACTCATGATTTACAAAAACATTTTTTCTTTTTTGCTTTACATAATTTTCTTTTATTTGATAGATACATAAGAATTACATTATGACATGAGTCAAATGACAAATATGAAAACCGAAACTAGTCACATTCTTCAACAAGAGGGAATTCCTCTAGATCAACAAAGGATTTTGGGAATCCTTTTAGGAAGAATCTTGAACATTAAAAGATTTTCACAGGTTAAATTATTCATAAAAAATGGATGGCCCACCTTGTTCTTTGGATGCATTGTGGTATGAAAATAAACTAAGTTGTCTATCAGATCAATTGATTGTTTGACTTATACCATTGTCTTTAGTTGCTTGGTTGATCACATCCACGTTGATGGATTTATGTAAATGTTTAAGTCCTTCGTAAGATTCAGTGGTTTGATTTCAACGTCATAAGATATTGTCCAAGAAACATTACTAAAAACTTACAATAATGTTAGTGTGACTTAAGCTTATGATTGTAAGTATGTTACTAATTATTAACAAATTTTCTTTCGCTACACAGTTTTCCACTATTATTTTAGTGCACATCTTTTATTGGAATATCCATTTCATGTAGTTTGCATATCGTTTAAAGGAATTTTGCATGAATTCAAATTATTTAAATTTTCTGAATTCAGAGCCTATATATGATTGTAGTTTCAAATTGGCGATGCAGAAAATAAATTTTCTCTGGTGGAGAGAATCATATTTTACAAAAGGCTTTGATGGGGTTTGGAAAATATAGCATACCCCATATCTATGGGCCAACACTATCACATTGAATTGGATAAATTCCTAGGTGGCTTATGTAATTTTCCATACCTAAGAGGCCTCATATTCAGTCCTTTGAGATTTAAAAAGGATAAGTTCATAAAAGAATTGAAGTTAAAGAAATCAAGAATGTAGAGTTTGTAGTGTTGACTAACTTTTACTTCATTCTGGTCATTCAGGTTCTTGTTATTAGAGGATGTGCCATTTCAAAACCTTTGGGATCATCTAGATTACCCATTAAAAAAATAGTTGTCACAAACTTAAACTTGATTCATATCCATGGAGATCTTTGTATTGTTTCTCTCCTTTTAAGGTGCTTATTTCATGCGTAAGTTTCAGAGGGTTATGTCTATTTAGTTTGTCATGAATTTCCCTTCAAATTTCAAAGTTTTCATGGCTTTTCCTTTAAACAAATCACTTCTTTCTTTTACGTAAAGTCATGTGTGCCTTCCTCTTGAAGGAAAACCTTATGGAGAAAACTAAGGGATGCTTCCCCAGATTCTTGTGGATTAGATCCATCATAGTAATTTGGATGTTTATATATAACATTTTCAATCCTACCTTGAATAAATCACATAACTATAATATTCTATATTTGAAGGTAAGTCAAATCTCCACTATCTAGATTAATAATAATAATAATAATAATTTGATTTTAAAGTCGTGGTCAAGCTCAAACCTGGGGTATGTATGGGATCAAATGTTTTGTATGTGTAACAAAGGATATGTCATTTGTCTTCTCAGCACCTTTAAGACACCAAAAAGTATTTGCAGTCTATCGGCTCTGGAATTTGAACATGTGGCCTGTATGAGGAAGCACATGTTTATGACCATTAGGCCCACTCATATACACCTCCCCTTTTGATAGAGAGATTGCAATTAGGTGGGTCAGTGAGGCGTTAATTATTGCAATATTACTACACAAATATTATACAACAACTGCAAGGATTCCAAGGTTTCAAGTCAAACTTGTAATGTGCATGTTTTATAGCCATGTAGATATGTATCTTGGATATTGTTGTTCAAAGTGTTGAATATTTTATAAATAACACTTTTGTTATGTTGAATAATTATTGGAAGGACTTGAGAAACATCTATATTAAAGTTAAATTATAATATGTTAATGAATTATATTTTTTCTTTTACTAGCCAAGGATGAGCATAATAGGGAGTCAACCCTAAATTTGAATGGAAGAACAATTTGCCTACTAATGGGATTTTGTCAATAGGATTGTATGAGACTCAACTTGGTTGAGCCTAGATACACCTAATACCTTAAGGGGAACATTTTTTTCTTATTTCAAATTGTCTTTAGTTTTTATTATGTAAATTAAGAGGAAAAAAATAATTTTTATGTACCATTTTACAAAATATATTTTTCATAAGAGTGTTATGTTCCATGTTGGACAAAAATGTCATAATAGTTGTTTTCTTTTTTTATTAGACATGTGAAGAATAATTTTCTCTTTCATTTTTATTATATTGACTTAAATTAATATGGTGTGTACCATTTTACAAATTATGTTGGAGAAAATGTCAATTCATTTTTTTGTAAATGGAGATATGAAGAATAATGGTCTTTTATTTTTATTTCATTATTAATCTAATAAAATGCAAAAATTTCTTGTTATACGTACCAATAGGCAGGCTATATTGTAATTGGTTTTTGGTCAAAAATATTTGGTTTCAATTCCAACAAAGAAAAGTTTAAAAGTTTCTATAATTTGTATTTTTAAAAAATTAAAATTAATTTTAAATGTTGGGGTCTTGGATAAATGGTGATATATTGGACATGATGAAGATGTAGTCCTGCCAAGATTACAAAAAAAAATTACTTTCTTTGCATATCTCTTTTTAAAAAAGAACTAGGGTGATATAATGGACATGATGAAGATCTAAAAGGGAAATTACAATACCACTCAAACAAGCTTAAATATGCTCATAATTCCTTGCCACAATCACGGTGATATATTGGACATAATGAAGATGTAGTCCTACCAAGCTTACAAAAAAAAAATATATTTTTAAAAAAATTTAAAAACAAATTTGATTCTATCTCTAAGACATCCAAAAGAGAAATTATGATACCACTACACAAGCTTAAAGATGCTCATTTGTTAGCTAGTCGTAATCACAATTCCTAACACTGTAATTTATGGAAGAAGCTCTATAATTAAATTAAATTTAAGGATAAAATGGGAAATCGATTGGGCCAACAAGAAAATTATTGAACAATTATGAATGGTAAATGACATAGTATTTAGATCTTCTATCTCTTAAACAGATCTCCCGAAAACTAAACAAATGACTAATGACGCCGCATCAAAGAACATTAAAGAGTTATTTTGATTCATAATCCCTCGTTTACCCGTGCGCGCCAACCAATGGTTCTATAGTCAAGACTGTGATTTGTGGTTGAAGGGGATGCAAAGACCTAATAAGGAAGAGATATAATAGTGGGTGAAGACAAAAGAACATGGTTTCTCTATAGAATAGAGTAGAAATCAACGAATCAACCCATAGAAATGGATGTAAAGGTATGTTTCTAAATATTTTCAAAAAATATTCTTCATTGAGTTTTTGATCATTTTGGTTGTGTTTACAAATATTGGAAGAAGAGAAACTCGGTTCCCTATTGTATATTGTAGTTGGACTCCAGAGGGTTACACTATAAATAAAAAGGTTTCGTGTGTAGTTGTTTTTTGGTTGAAAAGTGCATTGGAAGCCTATATTGTTGAATTTGTTGTAAAGGGTACTTAGTCATATAGTGCAGTTGAATGGGACTTATTTAAGGGACCAAGAGGAAGACATTTGATATTTTTCCCTACATGGATAAAAATGATGTTGTGTGATAAATATGTCATGTCACTGGAATCTGACAACATGAGAAGTTAAATTTATTTGCGCACAATGGGGATATTGGGGGCTGAACAAAGAATGGCCTAAAGGAAACATACACATGGGATGTAATAAATAACTAGTAAATACTGAATAAGATAGGAATGATGAGGTGTCATAGGAATAAAAGTGCAAATAATTCAGGAAGTGTAAGAGTGCGCACATCAGTGCAGAAGGAAAGTGCAACAAAAGAGTTAAGTTGAGTGCTGTGTAGTGGGATAATATTTCGATATTTTTTTCATATTTGAAATTATTTCAAGTTATGTGAAATATTCCTGAGAGGCTAAATCAATAATCAATTTCCCTAACTTCTAGCAAGGTTATGTTACATAGATATTTGTGATAATATTTGTTTATTTTTATCATACCTCTAAACGAATGGTTATATTATTGTCAATATTTCATATAGTTTAAGTTCTTGTTATATTCTAGAGCCTTATGAATATTATTCCTCTATGTTTTCTACAATAACAAGTCCTAAAGCACTCGATTAACATTGTAGTATCTGTAAATTTTTCTCCTTTTTCTCTTCACACATTATTTGAATCAATTTGTCATCTACCTTGGTTTCAATCTATCCTCTTGATTAAATACCTATAATGTATTGTCCTTCAATTTATTAAGAAAAGACTAATTTTGATCAAACCCTCTTTTCAAAAACACTACCGGTGCCTTGGCATTGTTTTCTAGCCAAAAAATATCTCAAGGGAACAATAGACTCCATCTCCCATGAATACCATAGTTTTTTTTTTCATTTGCAGAATGTGGGATCCATGATACCTATCCTTTGTATAATATCTCCCTACATTATTCACCACCCCACTATAGCTTAAAAATTAGCCGATTCGATGTTTGCGGGACGTTGAGTGTAGAAAATCATTTTTCCTCAACAAGCCACTCTTATTCTTCACTTACACAACCTCCGTTTTTCATTTTGCAACATCAAAAACATATATTTATCCAATTCCATAATTTGTACACAATGCGTATTATAGGATACCTCATACGCAACTTCATTGTATCACCCACCCTCCATATTTCTTTTTCACATCTGCCATTTTACATCTTGTATTAATTATATAATGTAATGCCCATTTTTAAAACCCCAAGTTTTGTAATTGTAATTAATACTTATAATTATGGAGATGGCTAGTATGGATATCTTGATAGACATTATTTGATGTAATGTGAATTTTATTTAATGTATTTCTAAAAATCAAAGAAGAGAGTATCCAACACGAATCTTAATACCTGAGAGGAAATTTTAAAGAGGAATATGAGACTCCCTATCCTACCTTGAATTACATGTTTATTTTTCAAATTTTGCAGTTGAACTATCCAACTACCAAAAATTATGGACAGGAATTGGGAAGTGGTGTTGAAATTATCTAGAGGTATTGTGTGCATACCCATTCTATAGAAATTTGAAGTAACCATGCAGCCCAAGAGAGGGACCCCAAAATATGATGTAGATAGTTGTGTAGTGTGGTGGTATGAAAATAAGTAGAGGAATTATAGAGAAGGGTGTGTGAACTAGAGAAAATATATGGGATCAAATGGAACCACAATAAGTTTTGAGACTGTGTCTACGAGCAAAAGAAGACAAGAATCTGTTTGAGTCGTATAAAATCCTATGTGGAATTGTAATTTTAACCAAATTAGGATGAGGAATTTAGTGTGGAAGCTTTTAACCTAAGCTTGAGTGGTAGGATACTTTTCTTAATAGTTACCTTAACTAAGCACGTAAAGAACTAAAAGGGGAACTATTAAGGAATTGTTGGATCAATGAAGGACACCCTTTGTGCTATGTAGTCCCATGGTGGTCATACTATGAGTGTTAGTAGGCCCCAAATCAATGGTTGGAATGTATAACATTGATTCATGTATGTGGAGGAGAGTAGATTTCATATTTTGGCCTAATTTTAATATTTTTAACTCTTATTGTGTCTTCCTCTTCAGGCATCATATCTATGTTACAAGTGGCTAGCTACAAGAAAACTACAATGTAGTTAAGCCTATGGTTGAGTGGAATGCAACTATCCATTCGTTATTTTCCATAAAAGCTTAAGTGAATCATATAACTGCATATATTCTCTTTAATGAAATAGATTCAATTGAATGAAAGGTTCATGAAATTTGTCATCCTAGGTTACTGAGTATGTTATGAATGATAAGCTAGAAGTAATGGTTCAGGTGCATTGATTTGATATAAAAATTCTTTTTCATATAAAAATTATAAATATGATATAAATGATAAATTTACCTTCTTCCAAGATGTGATATAGATTTTCATCCGCTTCACTTTTGGTGAAGCCTAGACCAGTGACATAGTTGTCAATCTTGGTGTACCAAGCACGAGGTGCTTGTTTGAGATGGTACACCACTCGCTTGATTATGCACACATGAGACTCCCAATAAAATGACTCAAAACCTTCTAGTTTGTCAATGTAAACCTCCTCCTCAATAAACCCATTGAGGAATTTTGTTTTTACATTGATATGGTGGATCTTCCACCCCATCTGAGTAGCCAGAGAAAGAATTGATTTAATGGATGAGTACCTTTCTACAAGATAAAATTTCTCCTCATAGTCAATTCCCTAAAATTTAGAGTACCCCTTGGCCACAAATATGAACTTATGTTTATCTATGCTTATGTATGTTGCATTCTTTTCCTTGAAGACCAATCTCGAACCCACAACTGATTTATCTATTGGTCTTGGGACCACTTCCCAAACACTTTTCTTTATAATGGATTCATACTCTTCCACCATTGCATCAACCCATACATGTTTCTCTACTGTTTATTCAAAACAGGATGACTCAATATCTACAAGCTCAATATTTAGATCCATGTATCCAGTGTACTGCTTAAGTGACCTTCTCTACCTTTACAAATTTGAAGGAGTTCCCACATTCTCCCTCACATCCTACACAACTGTAGCATATTCCCTGGTCCTTTTCCTGCCTTCTCTGCATGGTTCTACTTGAGTGGACGTATCCACTCTCTGCTCTTCAATTTTTGGCTAATCAAAAACTTTCTAAGCCTCCTCTTTTGGAGCTAAAATATCCTCTTCTGGTGGGATCTGAATCTCCCTCTCAAGAGAGCACCGCATCACTTTCTCGTCATCAAATTTTACATCCCTTCACAAAACTGTCATTTTGAGGGATGAAAAGAACACACGGTAGTTGTGAGGAGTGACCCACAAATACCCCCAATTTTGTTATCATCTCAAGCTTTTTTCTTGATTCTTTGGAGACATGGCAGTAGAAACAGGCTCCAAAAATCTTGAAGTGCGACACATATGGATTTCTCCCCGAGAAATCCTCCTCCAGTGTAATCATTCCAAGAATCCAATGAGGACTCTGGTTACGAAAATATACTAATCTGTTGCATGCCTCTTACCACAAATGTAGTGGTAGGCCTTGGTCATGCAACATCTCCCTCACAACTCCCACAATTCTATGGTTCTTTCTCTCAGCCACCCCATTCTATTGTGGGTTGTGGAGTGTTGTAAACTCTCGTCAAATGCCTTCTTTCTCATAAAAAATTTTGAATTCCTTCGACACATTCTCACCTCCATTATCGCTCCCGAGAGCCTTTACCTTCTTGCTAATTTCTTTCTCAACCAGTGCCTTGAATTCCATGAACTTGGAGAATGTCTCATCTTTATTTCGCATGACGAGTATCTAGCACTTTCGTGAGAAGTCATCAATAAAAATGAAAAAAAAATTGTGTTTGGAAGTGGAGGCTATCGAGAAAGGTCCACATACATCAAAATGGATCATTTCCAAGACTGCATGTGATTTTTTGTCTTGATCATGGAATGTGGATTTTGTGTACTTCCCCAAGGTACATCATTTTCTTCCATCATGCTGCTCAAGTGCTCCTTTAGGTAGGCCATTGGTTATGTGTTTCATAATCTTCACGATGCTATGATGCAAATGGCCAAGTCTTTTGTTCCAAATTTCATTGACATCATGGATCTACACCTTCTTCTCCTTAGTGCTAATGCAACATAATCCTCCACATATAGCTTATACATCTTCTTCACACAAAAACTGATATGCGTCACTTGTCCCATGGCTATGTGTTTCAGGAATCCTTTTCCTTTGTTGAAGATGACATCATAACCATGGTCTTCCAAAACTATAACTCTCTAGGCCTAAAACGAGCATGACATCCTTGAGCCTAAGAGGGGAGCCCAAACCCCACTAAAAGGTGACTGTATCAACATAGGTAGTGTTGTACCTTCTGTTGTCCCCCAGCTCAATGTGCATCTGCAAATATTTTTCCTCTAGGTCATTGAAAAAATCTCTACACCTTGTCATGTGGAACGATGCACCTCAGTCCAAGTACCACACACTTCCCATCATTATGGTGGCCATGCATGCAATAAGGGTAAATTCAATATTGAGCTGTGAATACAAAGCTTCACATGATGTTCCTCCTAAGGTATTATTGCTCGCCTTTTTATGTGGACACTGCGTGGCATAGTTCTCGAATTCATGACAACGAAATCATTCAATTTTGGAAAAAAAATTTGTATTCCTCCCTTGATAGATTCTGGTTTGGATTGATATTTCTTCCATTTTCCCTTCTTTCCCTTTCCAACCAATGAAATTTTTTCTTAATCCTCACCCTTGAATGAATTCCCATCTCTGGTATTCTGCCTTATTTTCTTTTGTACCAAATCATACCATAAGTGTTCTCAATTTGGTAGTTTCTCCCTCCCATTCGTAGGATATTTGGCAGTGCAGTTATGCAGGCTCTCAGGAGACCTACAGGCTGACTTTACTACCGTCATGTCCGCAGCATTAACACGAACCACGCCAATTTCATCGGGGAACTTGTTGTGAACACGCTCAGATCACTGAATAGTGTCATTCTTTTTTCATATAACTAACAAAGTTTATCCTTGAGCGCTCATTCTTTTGTGGTCACTACTATACTTGAAAAATTATGTCAGTGATTTCAATATTGCAAACAAATTTTATTTCCCCTGGATATTTCAAATAATGTGATCCCATATTCCCTCCAAGATGATTCTCCTTGCCTTGGATACATCTTTCTTCCACTAAGCAAGGTTTTGGACATCAATTCTTTTGGTTTTACAACATCTGTCTTGATGTATTCTAGCAATCCATTGGCAACCAATACCACCTCCCTGCAATCCTTCCATGCAATTAATTTATAGTTTCCTTCCAAGGCATACTCTAGCCTCAACCCATTGAAGGTCGTCTTCTCAACTCTAAATAGATCCAACCACACCAAACTACAAATTCTAGTCTCCTGGGAAACAAATTTAAAATTCCTACTCTAATGTGAATCATGCTTTGATACCATGTAGAAATTATGGTGTAAAATTGTAAATTCTCATGGAATTTTGATCTAAATCAATAGACACAATCATACTCTACTTCTCTATGTAATTCAATTCAATTTACAACATCAATCACAAACATGTGATGACAAATAACACACATGCACAAAATATTTTTCCAGGGGGAAGAAATCTGCTGAAAAACCTGATGCCTGCTTTCATTAATATGATGAATAAAGATGTACTAAAATTTATTTTCTCAACTTATCACAACCTGCAATTTAATAACCTATCTCTCTGCTCACTTAGAAGCTTTGACCCAGACTTAGTCAATTTCTAACTCTGCTTGAGCCCCTATTTCCTTGTGCAATTCCTTAAGAAATCAAGCCACTATTATTTAGGAAATTCCTCCGAAATAATTGCATAATTTCCAGGTTTGATCATCCGACTGCATGCAACACTTTTATACTCGAGACTAGTCTACAACTAATGTTACACTACCTTAGAATCTCCACCACAGTCGAGGAACTCGAATTATCTGCATGCACTATTTATTTTGGGTTGATGATCTTACAAGTCAACATCTTCACAAAATATTCATATTTCGTTGGAGATGAAGGATAAGAAGCAAGGTCTATTCCTCTGAATATTATAATAAACTACAATCTTATAATATTCAAAATTATTTCTAGAAAAAATAAATCTTTGATGATTTGAAGGAATTTATTGTCTTCGATTTTAGCCTTGACATTATTGATAATAATTAAGCTATCAACCTAAAAAATGATTTTATTCTGAGATAGATTTTTGATATATGCATTCCACCTCTCAAATAGAAAATCAAATATATTTAATTACGATTTTTTATATCTTCATTGTACCTCACAAACGAAAAACTAATTGGATTTAATTCCTTCTAGATACTTTAATCAGTGAAGGTGCGTCAATCCTCTAGTTGCTTGTGAGCATAGGTTAACCATTGATGTTTAGTAGTTAAGCCCTAATTATAACTATCTTGTATATTTTCCTTAGCATTATCAATGATTTCTTAGTTCTCCACCTCAAGAGTATTGTTTTTTTCTAGTCAAATTCTTAAGGAATATCTGCATTCTACTTCTTAGAGAAAGCAACGGATGAAGCATATATCCCTTTTGCACATTTTAATTAGTGATGGCTTATTCATCATTCAAATAATTTCTGGAAAATGTCTGTATTTCCTAGTCAAAAGGAATTATTTCCTTGTGTTGAATCTTGTCTTTCACAATGTCAATTGTGTTAAAGCTCTCTACCCCCAAAGTTATAGTCTCTTTAGTCAATGTATTCACTAAATATTTCAATTTTATGTTCATTTTCCTCACAAATATCTCCATATTGACAAATATGATACAAAACAAGCCTAGCCTATACCAAAAATGGTATGATAAAGTTAATAGATTTTGTAATAAAAATATTAAAACAATTAGGACAACTCTTCTTTATTCCTAAAACTACAATTAAAAATCATTGCCATTAGCAGGATCCAAGGTAAATCCAAAAGAAATATCTTGAGATCAATATGGAGATATTGATATCAAATCCTTAATATGGATGACTACAAAATGTACATGGAAAGTGATTAAGGAATATTCTACAAAAATATCCTAATAATATGGGATATTTCAAACATATTAAAATGTTTAAAAAGCACCATGATGCTAACCAAATATTCTGGTTATCTTAAATTTCAACTATTATGAACAAAATATCATTAAAATTGAAATCTATAATTTGTAATATTAATTGGAGAAATATTGGCTAAAACCAAAAATTTCTACTTGCTAAAATTAACAAGTGACCAGACCAAAATTGATAGGATTACCAATTCGTAAAACTAAGTAGTTGGCCTACAAAATTTATATTTTATCCAACCACTCAAGAGAGTCAAGACTATGATTTTTTAGGATGGGGCTTAGGGTTTAAGACAAGGCATCACCATGCAAATGACATGGGTTCAAATCTTCATTAGCATATAACTAGAGAATATTGTTTCTTGGCAATGCTTGATGACTTTAGATGATTTTCAAAAAGATAAACTCATCAAGTTTTTAAACATTTAATACTAATCTCAAAATTATCAAGTTTAACCAAAATTTCATTTGAGATATCAAATGTCGAACAAAAAATTTGATCGTTATATTCATAGTCCTTACAACTCAAACATATGGGTTGGAAATGAATCCAAAAGATAAATATAAATGCACAACTTGTGAATGGATATTACAAAAATAGAAGAAAAAATTATATAGAAATCAAGTGCTTAAACACTAAATTATTAAGCCCTTATATTTTGATAGAATAATAAGGCACTAACCAACCAACCAAGCACAAATTGAGAAGAAGAATACATGTGAAGTAAAAAAAGAATACATGTGCAATTTATACATGTGGTTCTATTGACTTGAATTCTCAAAGAAAAATCAAGTTGTCATAATTTTTAAGACTTCGAAGGGTTTTATATAAGATAATACATGTTGCCACAAATTATTTAGATACAACCATTTTTTGTTAAAAAAAATAGTGATAAGTACAAAAAACAAATTATATGGAAATGTGGCAGGGTAAAAAAATTTAGGGTATGGTACAAAAACCAACTCGGAGTTGATAGAATTTATCCACATATATTATGCCATGGGATTTTGAAATTTAAACTACCACCTACAAAAAAGTAATTACAAGTATAGAAGTGTTCTTGTAGTCTAACTAATAGACAAAATGGCATTTTCAGGGCATTTATTCTAATTATTTTAAACTAAAATCCAATAGATATTTTTAAAATCTCAAGTTTATGTTTTTTTTAATTTATATAACTTGAGTGACACAAGGGCTTTTGAGGCTTGTGAATCCATTTATGCATTCAAAAAGGTATTTTAAACAACAAGTTTCAAATGATCCTGTGAGAAAAAATTGTATAGTGATAATTCTAAAAGAAGAAAACATGTTAAGTGCTATGTGGAATTGTGATCTACGTATAAAAAAAATTCCCTAAGTGTGGTGCTAGTCACTTAGAACAAGAGAGGAAATAATTTACCATCACTTTCTCTAAAATAAGTAGATATACAGAATGGTGAAAGAACATACTTATGATCCAAGAACTTCTCCTTCTCCTTTTATCGTTTTTGTTGTTGTTCTCAATCCGACTCAGATCGCTAGATTGATTCCTGCAAACACAGACAAAAAACAATAGAAAACATGCATATATAGATATCTACTTATCTTACTCAAATAAATCGATTAGATATGATATATATATATATATATATACACACACACACATATACATATACATATACATATACATATATCATTCAAGAATAAATTTCACAAGAAATAGAGACATATATATGGGAAAATGAACAACAATATTTATTAAAGAGTAGAAGGGGGTGGTTACAACCAATGGTCGATTTCTTGCCACCAGCTCCATTTTCATCCCAACCTCATCACATCCAACATTATATTAGCAGCATATCAGTACTTTCACTCATTCAAATGAGAATCCAATAACATTTATTTACCAAAATTCTTCCTCCCCTAGCACTAGAATGAGTGCTCAATTAACAGGGAAATTGATGGTAGTTTCTCAATGAATGAATTTCTAATAATAGGTAAGACATTTTCCCAAGTTCAGAGGTGTTAGATGGACACTTGGATTTGATTTTTGACACATATGGACTCTTCTAGAAGGCACTGGCCATGTGGAGATTCCTGGAACAATGAGAATTCCGCTCCCAGGTGACACACTCTTGAATGTCAGGAAGTGCATAGCAGTGCACCCTTGAATGGAGGATATTGCATTGCAACGTAGTTAGTCCCTTTAGAGGCTGCGTTGATCAGTAAATAAGTGATATAACATATACTTCAAACCTTGGAAATCTCACAATATGAATTCTTCTTCTCTTAGGGCATATAGCAACTATAATATGAGGGGATAATAGATCCTATTTCATTGGTCCTGGGGATGATGCCTATTTTGACCAGGTCATTGGGGATGATACCCAAATTAACCTATAATAGCTACCCCCTAAAGTGTGAAGTAATAATAATAATACTTGGATGAGATGCTTTACAATGTGATGAGCTAGAACTGAAGTGGAGTGGCAACCTGCATCAATCTTACAATACATTACATCATGATATTTTCATCTTGATCATGAATTGCTAAGGGAGTACATAATTCATAAAGTCGTCTACATTGGAATGGATCTCAATACAAACATGCCTACAGATATAGGTCCATGTTCATATGACAATCTGTCTGTAAAGTCATCATACAGATGATGTGTAAAACAATCCTGAAATCGCAGCCTAGATGGATGAAACTAGATCTGGGATATTATTATCTCGTTCAATCGATCATTCGGGGAAAATTCTAGACATGCGAATATATAATTTGTCATGAAACATGGGAAGACATCGTTTGATTACCAACCAATGATGTGAGTTGTTAACAAACGTGAGAGAACCACCATTGATGTTAATGGACCTCAAGGTACTGCAGTACAACTTGTAAGGCGTGAATAAATGATTTGTTATCAAACGCCAAACACAATATTTCGGTTAAAGGTCTGGAAGTGACGATATTTTCGACACTGTAACAAGCCTCAGGGTATTGGAAGATTGTGTTTCTAAGTAAACTTCCTAGATTGATGATTTGATGTCAACAGGAAGACACTTTATCATGAAACGAGAGTTAATGATTTCAGAGACAAAATGTGACTAGATATAACAATGTTCAGGGATGACTGTCATGGAAATGAAGGTTTATGAGTATTGCAGAAGGATGAGTATTCACTGGATGACTTCTCTTGAACATATTGGCAACACTGAGATGAGTTGGCAGAATTGACCCAAAACTGAAGTGAAGGTATGATGAACCATAGGTATGAATGAACCATCAAGAATATTACCCAACCTAAAATTCATGATGATGGAGTGAAAGTGTCATGTTCAAGAGCGACCTGCTACTGTAAAAGTGTTCTGTTCACTTTCCCAAGATTCTCCCTGGTCATTTTTCGGCTAGTACCTTTTTATTTTTTAACAAGCTTGAGGAGGATAACATATTCTTGATCTATAATTCAACCCTTTAGGCGAATTCATCACTATTTAATAATTTAGCGAGTCTAGCAGTAAATGAAACTCGATTCCTGCCATGATAGACAAGCCCATCGTTATTTTATGTTTTAACGAGCCTAACGACAATGACAGCCCAGTCCTTTTTCATATTTAGAGAGTTTTGAAAAGAGGAAAAAAGAAAACTCCATGAGCCCTTTTTCGTAAATTTGTCACTCAAATCTGAAAAAGTGTAAAATGATACCTGAGAGAACCTCCTAGCCATGTTTGACTATAGTTTTCTTTTTTCGTAAATAATCTATCTTAGTCCGGAAAAGGGTTAAACTTATACTAAGTAGATGTTGTTTCACTTAATTTTATGAGCTTGAAAGACAAGTTCTCGACAATATTTTCACATTATTGGAGTCTGAAAATAGCTAAAAGAAGACTCCAGGGGTTCCTTTTTCACCATTATCGAAGCTCTAAAAAGAGATAAAAGTGTGCTTCAATTCCTTTTTCATTTTTACCAAAGCTCAAAAAATAAGGATAAAAATATGCTTTGTGGTCAAATCATTCTTGAATAAGTGTGTACGACTAATCTACTATATCAACTGTAAAACATGTTCAGAACAGCATCAAATGGATTAAAATACCTGTTTCATAGAAAAAAATGAATAAAAACCATAGTCACAACAATAAATATGATTTTCAATAATCAAATGAATAATTAAAAGGGTTTTACCATTCATTTTTACCATTTGAAAGTTACCATTTGGATTTTGGAGCTCTGAACCAGTTTTTTCCCTCGAATTTCAACAGTTGATTGCGACAGATTCTGTGCATGATTTTCCTTGTCGTTCGATCCAGATTAGAGCTATGAACCTTCTCTTTCCTTCAGTAGCATTCATGTTTCATTTCATTGCAATTTTTTAGGGTTTTGGTCCCCTTAGGGTAAATTTATTTTGCACATAGGGCAACGTACCCTTGACGAAAGGTGCATTGCAGTGCACTGGAATTGAAGTCCAAGTACACTTGCAACACATTGTCCCTTGACCTGGGGTGCGTTGGGCGCAATTCCCATTTTTGTTCTTTGCAGTGTGCCCAAATTTTGCATAGCTTTTTTCATGAAATGGATCCTTATAAGTCTTATGATTGTGTTTTAGGGGTTCATGGGATGAAAATGACGATTTCATGGAGGGACAATGAACATGAGGAACAAAACATGATTTCCTTAAACAATATGAGCACTTTAAGAGCCCTCAGAGACTGTGGGTTGCTAAAGTACTTCAGACTGTCGACTATGAGGCAACAGATGGAACTATTGGATTTCCTTGTTCATTCATGGGATCCAAAAAAAGAGGCATTTCACATTGGGAAAAAGTGGTCCAAATATTAGTGGAGGATATCTATTTTCTCACAAGATTATCGAGGAGAGATCTTACCATTTCTCTTTTAGGATCTACTCTTGCAGGAGATACAATGAGAGATTATATATTGCACTATTGAAATCCAGGGACTAAACCTAGTAAGGGTGGGAAAATAAACATCCGCGATGTACATGACGTGCCATTGAGGACCATCCTATTCACTATCGTAAAGCTTGCTTGTACCGCTACACTACACGTAGCAAATAGATCTTACATGCAATATGGACTAGAGTGCCTGGAACCAACAATTTTCAACTAGGCTGAAGTTGTACTCTCTCAGATGAGACAACATTTGAGCAAGGTAAAGGGAGGAAGGAAGAAAAATTTCAACTATGGTTTGATCTTGATTTCTTTTGCCTTAGATAGGATTCCATTGATGCAACCTCAACATGTGACACTAGGTATATATAGCCCTAGAGATCCAAGGATGCAAAGATGTGTGGAACTGATGGCTAGACATAGAACATCGTGTTCTCTACTGCATTATTCACCTGGTTCAGGTGACAGATGGTCGCCATTGATGATTATGCATATGCAGATATTGACTTCCAAGGAGATCCAGATTTGGCTTTACCAGACAACACTCAATGGGGTGCAATTGGTAAGAATTTTTGGACCATGTTTTTTGACTTTTCTAATGTTTATAAATGTTTTTTTTTTCTTCTTTTTTTTTTTTTCCAAGACTAAACTAAAGTTTTTATGTAATGAAAATGTAGGTCTAGTTCGACCAGTGAGACAGCTAGAGAAAGGATCAAACCATCCAACAGAGAGAGCTATCGGGAGAGTAGTCCTTCAGGATTTGGATATGGCTGAGACTCTTGCTGAGCTACACCAACACCCACAGGGGTTGACTCTCGAGATTCCAGATTGTCAGATCAAAGTTTTACCCATGAGACTGCAACGCCATACAATTGGCATTCCTAACCGTTGGATGCGGCTATTGCGTAAGATATCTAGATCAATAGCATGTTATCACGAGCATCACTAGTTTACTTTTGACATTTTGCATACATTTTTAAGTCAGATGACCAATGTATCTTGGGAATTTTTTTTTGGAAAAACCTATAACTATCTATCTATTTTTTTTCAGTGTTTTCCTATTTTTATTACGCAATCCTATTCAATTATGTGATGTGAATTGAAAATATGTATTTACATGACTTGCAAATGTCTGTTTATAGCATAATTCGCTAAGGAATCAATTAATGTGTTCAAGTTTATGGAAATGTTTTGATATTGAATAAAATCAAAATGTCTTTCCAAAATTCAAACTCTTAGGAACATACGATGTAGTATTGGATTTCTGACAGTATAAATGCTAGTAAGATGCAGTACCAAGATGCCTGCGCGCTCTGCCTGCGCACGTTTAACGTAGTTGTTGTCTGCTGGTTTCACCTTCG